>JAAGEH010000307.1:1689194-1884395 GCA_011751065.1 Lasiurus cinereus
AATTATTGCATCAGATAGTTTTCTTCTTTTTTTATTTTATTAAAAAAATATATTTTATTGATTTTTTTACAGAGAGGAAGGGAGAGGGATAGAGAACTAGAAACATCGATGAGAGAGAGACATCGATCAGCTGCCTCCTGCACGCCCCATAGTGGAGATGTGCCCGCAAGCAAGGTACATGCTCTTGACCGGAATCGAACCCGGGACCTTTCAGTCTGCAGGCCGATGCTCTATCCACTGAGCCAAACTGGTTTTGGCGATAGTTTTCTTCTTTATTTCTCTTTCCTCCTCCTCCTCCTCCTCCTCCTCTTCCTCCTCCTCCTCCTTTTTCTGTAGGATTGGCCAACATCTAAACATTTATGTTCAGGGAATTTCTTTTCTCACTGTGAGTCGGAAAGGCTGTATCTTTGCTCTCAGTAGCCTCACCTATGCCCGCACAGCCAGGGTGAAGGTGCTGGAGAGGGCATCCAGCAGCAACCAGTTCTGGTGGTTTGGCAGGGCAGGTGGCAGAGTCAGGGCTTGGGCAGGGACAGCTGTCTACTCACCAGACTGGCTCTCTGATTGACATTTAGCTCTGGGTGCCAGCCTTTCCATTTCTCACGCTGGGTTTCCAGTCTTCCCAGCCATTTTAGAGTTACTCAAGTGCTCCTTTTCCAATAAATCAACACTAGTCAGTCCCTTTAGTTTACCATTAAGAATCCTGAAACGCGTGCCAGGTGTTACCCCAAATGATGGTGCTTTGACGTTTTTAGGGCCTGTGGGCTGCGCCCTAGAACTGTGCGTTGAAAGTCGGCCTGTGATTTAGCAGCTTTCTCTCTTTCCCGGGCCCTGGGCTCTTTTCATGCACACCCTTCGGCCTGGTTAAAGCTGAACAAACACACGAAAGAGCTGAAGATGGCTCTTTTCTGTGCCCACCCAGAAAACACAAATTTATCCAACTGAGTTGCAGAAGGGAACTTATTTTTTTTATTTTATTTTATAGCTTTCCTATCTTATAATAATCATGAGTAGTTATTCTCTTGAAGCTGAGCCTATATGTACAGAAGTAGCTGAGGCTTGTGGATAGTTGATGTTGTGCCAGGCACTGGGCTAAGCATGTTGCGTGGAATGGCTCTTTTGAATCCCCTCCACAACGCTGTGAGGTGTAGGTGCTGTGATAATCTCCCTCTGAAAGAAGAAGAAGCTGAAGGGAGAGGTCAGCCCACTGGACAATGCTAAAGCTTACTTTCCAACCCAGCAATCTGGCTCCGGAGCACCCCTTCTTTATTTTGTTTGTTTTATTTGAGGGTCATTTGATGTGAAATTCCAATTAAATTTTTATTTAATGATTGGTTAAAACAGTGAATGTACCGTTAATTATTGCATCAGATAGTTTTCTATTTCAATTAAGGTGGAATATCTCTTTTTCAGATGAGTTGTTTGTTTTTATTTATTTTAAGTGGCATTTATTGGGGGTGACATGGGTTAATCAAATTAAACAGGTTTCAGGTGCCCGATTCTACAACCCGTCATCTGAATGTGGTATTGGGTGTTTACTGCCCCAAGTCAAGTCTCCTCCCATCACCCTTTATCCCCTCCTTTTACCCTCACTACCTCTGCCCACTCCATCTCCCCTTTGGCAATCACCCTACTGTTATCTGGGTCCACGAATCTTTCTTTCTTTCTTTTTTTTTCTTTGCTTAATTCCTTCACCCTTCTTACCCAGCCCCCAACCTCCTTCTCTCTGACAGCTGAGTACTCATTCCAAATAATGTTGTCTGTATTCTTTCCTCCAACTGGTTTGACTGACCTTTTCTTCTCTCTCTCTCTCACTCATTTTTTCTTTTTTCTTTCAGAATGACAGGAAGGCATCCAGTCCAGCTCCTGACGGAGCATCTCATTTGTGTGAGGAGGGTGATGCTTGGTGCCTCTCAGCTGCAGGTGTCCTTCAGAAGAACCCAGAGCTTTGCATTCCTTCTGGCGTCACCTCTTCCTGACCTCCACTAACCTTCTCCCTCCCCCTCCTGGAACTTCTCCCAGCTCCTGATTCTGCTTTCTTTCTTGCTGCCTTATATTTGAGTCCCGTCTCCTGACTTTGCTCCTTCGTTAATGAAAACGTATTCAGGAATGATGTAAAATTTTGAAGAGAAGAGATACCATCCCTTTTGAAGGAGTATACAAATAATTACGAAACATCATGATTACTCATTTACGCCATATCACATTATTTATTAATATTTTTATTAGAGTGTAGTTGCATGTTTAAACTTTTAGAATTGTATTATCAAAGTCCTACAGAGTAATTGGAGGTGATATTTCTTTCTCTCCAACCTACCTTGAGAGCAGGCCTTTAATTATGGTTCGGACAGTGATCAACATGTGACTTGGGTATGATGACGACTTTTGCTGCAGAAGGCAGAGTCTGGAAATGGTAACATAAACTTCATACCCCAGCTTTCCTGTGCAGATCAAGGGAAGGAAATGAGAAGAGGGTACAAATTGTAGAAACTCGGGGGCTTTTCAAGTGTTTGGGATCAGAAATGATGAAAAAGGAGGACCCAGTAGGTGGAAATGACCCTGGGGAGATTGTGTGCTTAGGAAAAAAGGGATCTGAAAGGCTAAGGATGCTCTACCTCAGACAGAGTACTGAGGGTCTCAAAATGATCAGTTTTTCTAGATTCAGTGCTGGAAGAAGTGCATGAGTAGAGAAAATTTCTGGTTCAAAGAAGAAAATAAAATTACGTAGAAGCAACTATAAAAGCAAAGATAATTTAGCCATGTTTAATTCAATGTGTCTGTGCTATTATATACATGTATGTGTGTAACACACACACACACACACACACACACATGTTTAGGAAGAGCCTTTCCTCATAATGCCACACAGCTCACCTTGGTCACCTTGAGTTCCATCCAAAAGCCAAGTTCTTTTTTGCCCCATTGACCTTGCCACCTGGGATGAATCGCCCCACTCCCTTTTTCCCCCTGCGACCTTGAGCTTAGCTACATGATACTTCCTCAGAGTCCTTACCTTCGACCCCTCTTTGTTTCCTTTACATGCTTACCACAGTTTGCAGATGTAATTTCACATTTTTGGTCTCTCCTTCCAGTGCATAAAGCAGCCTATGTCCAGAGAGCTTTTCTGTCTCTTCACATTTTATATCGTATTTCCCCCAGAAATATAAAGTTCCTGTCACAGAGTCAATGCTCAATAGACCTTGAATGAACGTTTATATTAACTAGGGGCTGGCTAAGTTGTTGTAACAAAGAAGCTTAAAAATTAGTGGCTCAACTATGGCTGAGGTTTCACTCTCTTGCGTGTAAGATTTCAGAGGAATGTAAGAGCTCAGACTGGTGGGCTGCCTTCACCATGAGGTCATTCACAATCTGGGTTTCTCTCACTTTTGCTTTTCCAACATTCCTTAGGTCTTGTCTGCATAGTTAAAGTTGTGTTACTTCCATATTTCCACTCGGTTTTTAGGAAGAGGATGGACTGAAATCAAAGGATAAGTAATTTCTTGTAAACAACTTGTAAGTGGCATACATCACTTCCACTCACATTTTATTGTGGCAAACGTATCCTATGGCCACACCCAGCTGCAGAGGCTACAAGGATATGCTGTCTCTCATGGCTGGCCATGAGCCTTTTAAAGAGAGAATGGGTACTGGGAAATAACAAACCGCCTGCTTCCCTACTGGATAAATGCCTGTTAAAAGAGTGAATATTCAGCCATGGCCAGTTTGGCTCAGTGGATAGAATGTTGGCCTGTGGACCGAAGGATCCCGGGTTTGATTCCGGTCAAGGGCACACATTTCCATTGTAGGATTCTCCCTGGTCCAGATCCTGGTCAGGGCACGTGCAAGAGGCAACCAGTGGATGTGTTTCTCTCCCATCAACATTTCTCTCTGTCTTTCCCTCTCTCTAAGAAGTCAATGGAAAAATATCCCTTCTGTGAAGATAAAAAGAGAAAAAGAATGAATATTCATTCTTACATTCCCAGAGATTGGAATTATAGGGGCTTGAAGGCTGTGTTTTAGAACGCCAGAAAATATGGGTGTCATATAAAACCATTAGGCGCTAAGATAAGATCCAATATGTTTCATGACACAATCTATTCATCTGCAAATTTGGGGACAAGAGGAGAGTTAAAAAGTCTACTAAAGTTGCCTAGGCCAATACATTGAACAAAGTGGGCACAGGGCAGCTCTGGGCATTGTGTATATGCAGCTGGCTCTGTTAGAATTTAGGTACACAGTCTCTGCCTTCTCACGCTTCCAGAAGTAAGCCTTCAACTGCTACAGTGAGGCACAGACATTACTTGACTACCAACCTTTTCTATTTGTTATTCTAAATTTTACTAGCAATGCCTAGTAATAATAACTTATTCTTTTTAAAGTCACCGTATAGTATTTAATTGTATGAACATATCACATTTCATTGGTCCATTCTACTGTGATGGCATTTGGATTGCTTCTAATATTTGGCTATTTTGAGTAAAGCTGCTATGAACATTCTTGTTGATGTCTTTTGACAATGTTCTTTCAAGAATATGTGAGACAAGTCTTTGAAAGTTTAAGACCCATAATAGAGCCAAACACACGGTAAGTATTTTAACGGGCCCAGAGAAAACTTACGCTCCGCGGATGCATCCTGATACCAGTGCGGTCTGAGTACGGGGTTGTGTGACCGCGCTGGCACCTGTCCTCCCCTGCAAGGGGCTGAGGGCATCAAGGCTGCTCATCAACTGACCTCCCCACATGACTGCAGATGAAGGGGGGGGCACCCCGCTGCAGCCACAGCTTACGTGGTCTTTGTGTTTGTGGCTGTGGAGAGACTGGCCATGTGTTAGCCCTGCTGCCTGAAATGTCCTCCACACAAGCTCGGGAGCCAGCCCCCTCCCATTTGGCCAAAGACTAGGGAACCCGTTTTGGCCCCTTCTCTGACTTTGGCCCTGTCACATTCCAACAAGCTGAGCTGTGGGTCTGTGCTCTGTGTGTGACCCAGGAAGAGGGAGAGTCCTGGATCCTCTGTCTTCTAGCATTTTCTGCTTGTGAGGGCACCTCTCGTTTTGGGACTTCAAATTCTATTACTTTTTGAATTCTATTTGTGACTCTTCTTTGTAAACTATCTCAGGAAAGAGACCATATTATTAACCATTTATTCTTTCTGTTTGTAATACCTGGCACATGTAGGCACTTGATAAATGTTGACTGCATGAATGAGTGAGTGAATGAGGGAACAGTTCTTTGATTTTTTTTCTTTTCTTTTTTTCTTTTTTTCTGTAGCATGTCAGCTATTCTGTTGTGGCTCATGAGTCCCCAGGGTTAGGAACACACAGTGTGATTTCAAGTTCTTCCTTGTTTCCAAAATATTTTCTCATTTGCTTACTCAAGTGAAGCTCAAACTCTCCAATGGAGAATTGATCTCTCATTAGACAATGAGGTGTAAAATGGTTTAAATATAAATGTTGCTTGAATTGACATACTGACTAAAGCTCCTTGAAACTAAAGTGTAATCAATCAGTCAATCAAAAAGTGTAAATAAGTGATACTCGAGTCTTTTCTGTTTGACAGGGGTGGAAGGTCAGAGAAGAGTTGGTGCTTGGGGGTTAGTGGGGGTGAGAGAGGAGGGGAGGTCAAAGGGTCTTTAGGGTAGAAACAGAGCAGAGAAAGGGGAACTAGGGGCCACTGAGTTAGCACTCTCTAAAGTCTCAATTTTAGAGAGACGCATGGTACAACTCCTCAGGTTTGAAGTTTTGTGAGAAAAATGTTGTGAACTATATTGTGCTGCTTTATAGGATTTGTTAGGATCTGAGTGTTTTTACATGTGTGCACTTTATTTTTTTGTTGGTGTTTACCCAAGAATATTTTTCCATTGATTTTTTGGGAGAGTGGGAGAGAGAGGGAAAGACAGAGAGAAGCATTGATGCGGGAGAAACACATTGATTGGTTGCCTCCTGCAAGAGCCCTAAACAGGGCCTGGACTGGGGAGGAGCCTGCAACCAAAGTACATGCCCTTGACCAGAATCAAACCCAGACCCTTCAGTACACAGGCTGATGCTCTATTCACTGGCTAGGGCCACTTTATTTATTTTATTTTTTAAAAAATATTTTTTATTCATTTATTGAGAAAGGAAGGGAGAGGAAGGGAAAGATAGAAACATCAATGATGAGAGAGAATCATTGATCAGTTGCACACCCCACACTGCATGCCCAGGATCAAGCCCACAACCTGGGCCTGTGCCTTGACTGAGAATCGAACCGTGACCTCCTGGTTCACAGGTCAATGCTCAACTGCTAAGCTATGCCAGCCAGGCCATGTATGCACTTTTGACTTTGCTGCAGAGAGACTACATTTTTCAGGGAAGTTAATTAGATATAATCTAGATCTCCCACTTTCTGACTTCCACCAGTGGATTAGTCTTATCTGTTTTGTATTTCATATCAATGGAATCATACAATAGCTACTGTATGGCTTTTCCCCCATAATGTAATATCTGTAAGATTCATTCCTGTTATGCCTAGTAATAATAATTTATTATTTTTTATATGTATTTTATTGAGTTTTTACAGAAAGGAAGGGAGAGGGATAGAGAGTTAGAGACATCTATGAGAGAGAGACATGAATCAGCCGCCTCCTGCACACCCCCCACCGGGGATGTGCCCACAACCAGGATACATGCTCTTGACCAGAATCAACCCTGGGACCTTTCAGTCCGAAGGCTGATGCTCTATCCACTGAGCCAAACCGGTTTCGGCAATAATTTATTCTTTTTAAAGTCACTGTATAAAATATTTAATTGTATAAACGTACCACATTTCATTTGTCCATTCTATCGTGATGGCATTTGGATTGCTTCTAATATTTGGCTATTTTGAGAAAAGTTGCTATGAACATTCTTGATGTCTTTTGACAATGTTCTTTCAAGAATATGCATTGATATCTCTTGATTCCTAAGAGTAGAACTTCTGGATCATAGGCTGGGAGCAAATTTATTTTATTTTATTTACATATTTCTTTACTGCTGAAAAAAGCTTTATTGTTGTATTTGGTCTAAGGCCTGGGAGAGGGCTTCAGAGTGGTTACAAGAAGGGCTGGTTGTTTCGGGGAGAGGCTCAGGGAAAAGCCAGACACCGGGGGACGCAGAGGGGCCCCTCAAAGGCCTCTGGGCTCCAAAGGCTCCTGGTTGTGCTTGGGGTGAGCCTTTCGAAGAGATACTGGCCCTGCCCAGCCTGGGGCCGGCAGCCTGCGGAGGTGAGGCAGGTGTTGCCCGTCTTCTTCATGAGCTTCACCTGCTCATCCAGGATGTGATTCTACAGGAAATCATAGAGATGAGGGTCTGTGTGGGTGGAACCCGGGGCCTGCAGCTCCAAGAGGCTCCTCTCCAAGGCCAGGGTGGCGTCCATGGCGTCCTGAGTTTCCCCCATTCATCCTGGGAGCCTTCCGCACATCCTGGGAGAGAATGCAGCCGCTGCGCTTGTTTTGCAACTTGAAGAGACGCTCAGCGCCCTCCTGCTTCTCCTCCTCCAACTCTCGGAAGAGGTGGCCCCTGTCCTGGAGAGCCACATCATCCCCATAGAAATAGAAGCCCCGAGAGAGGTAGGTGTGGGGCCTGCAGGTGCAGGTTGGCCGGGCGGTTGACCTTACCTTGGAATCATCCTGACAAATTTGGGAGCTCGTGGTTGTTTGGTTCTGGAGGTGGTTCTGGAGGTGGTGACGGATAAGATACAGGAGGGTGGCCAGAGGCTGGAAGAAGGGGCATCCCGGGTCTGTTCTGTCCAAACACTGTTGAAACAAGAGATATAACTGAGACTACAAAGTACACTGCCTGCTTAGCTTTAACAGATGCTGCCAAACATTTTCTTAACTTGGTTGTACCAATTTATACTCTCACCATCATGAGAGTTTCAATTTTTCCATATTCTTGCCAACACTTGTTATTGTCTGTGTTTTTTTTTTTTAAATAGTAATCATGCTAATGAGTGTGAGGTGTTCTCTTGTTGTAGTTTTGATTTGCATTTCCCTGGTGATTAGTGATATTTAGCATCTTTTCATGTGCTTATCGGTCATCTGTATAACATCTTTGGAGAAACGTCTATTTAAGTGTTCAACCATTTTTTAATTGGGTATTTGTTTTACTGTTGTTGAGTCTTCGGATTTCTCTATACATTCTGAATATTAGTAATCTGTACTTTTTCTAAAATTGATTTTTAGAGAAGAAGGGAGAAGGAGCCGAAACCGGTTTGGCTCAGTGGATAGAGCGACGGCCTGCAGACTGAAGGGTCCCAGGTTCAATTCCAGTCAAGGGCATGTACGTTGGTTGCGGGCACATCCCCAGTAGGGGGCATGCAGGAGGCAGCTGATCGATGTCTCTCACTCATCGATGTTTCTAACTCTCTATCCCTCTCCCTTCTTCTCTGTGAAAAAAAATCAATAAAATATATTAAAAAAAAAAAAAAGAAGGGAGAAGGAGAGAGAGGAAACATCAATTGGCTGCCTCCTGTATGCCTTTTGCTAGGGATCAAATCTGCAGCCTGAGCATGCGCCCTGACCAGGAATTGAACCAGCAACCTTTTAGTGGATGGCACTACCCCCAACCACACTGGCTAGGGCAGTGACCTCTACTGTTAAATAGAGTGAAATTACATGTGCAATTTCAACACCAATAGTACAATTCAGAAATGTAGAGAATCGGGAGTGATCAGTAACAAGACAAGCAACAGGGGCAAGCAGGAGTGGAGTCACCTTTGGTTGTAAAAAATACTTGAGTTTGTGTTGTTGTTTTTAATCCTCACCTGAGGTGTGAGGATATTTCTTCCACTGGTTTTCAGAGAGAGTAGAATGGAGGGGGGTGGAGAGGAGGGAGGAGAAAGGGGTAAAGAGAGAGAGAGCACGAGAAACATTGATTGGTAATCTCCTGCTTGCACCCTGACCAGGCCCAGGGTGAGGCTCTAACTACTGAGCCAAGCCAGCCAGGGCAAGACATGAGTTTTAAAAATTTATCATCCCTGTAGCACTAAGAAATGGTGGTGGTGGTGGGGATCCCGCCCTTATTCAGTATTTATTTAATTCCCATTTCCCGGGAAGAAAATCCCTAGGGCATTAATTGGTGAAGATCCTCTCTTTCAGTCTCAATTGAAGAAATTGGTGCGTTTATTCTCTTTCACTTGGGACAGCCTTTGGAAGCATGTAGGAAACTAATTCAAGAATGATAAGGTGGTTGCAATCTACAAATGGAGTACGGGTCCATTTGCATGTCTGGAGCAAAAATGTGCTTTATATTGTCAAAGACCGTTTCCAGGAAACATAGTCAGGCCAGCAGGTCCATTTGGGATTCAGCCATTATTCCTGATGTTGACAGAAGCAAGCAGGTTTGTGCCGGTGGGCTCTGGGTGGGCCTTGCAAATGTGTTTGTTCATCTAGTAACATGCTTATGACACTACAGCCCAAACCGCCAGATTTTTTTACACTCTAACCCTAATGTATAATGTATGATGGAGTTTTTATGTGCACCCAAGAATCACTATGCCTTTATAGAGTATTTCTGGCCCCTGTACAAAATCCATGAATCAGGTTAAGGAATAGTCAGTCAGACTTGAATTAAATATATATTCCCATAATGGTGATTATCTTTTTTTCTTGGCTTGACATCATTATAGCAAGCTAAAATAATAGGAGATAAGTAGCTATTATAAATGAGCCACTAAAAGCAACAGCAAGCCAAAGTTATCATTGATCTCTCTCTCTGCCTCTTTAGAAAAAAACGCATGTAGTGAATTGCTGTGGAGTTACCTACTTTAATAATAAATCTGTTGTATCAGGGCAGTGACCTGATGTTTTCTTTTACATATAATTTATATAATCTATTGATTTCATCCTCTATCTTACCCTATTGGTTTAGCATAAAGCCATTCCTTAATTGAAAGATGAATCTTGAGATGAAGTCACATGGTATAATATTTTTATTGATGATTTCTTCTTGGTCAATAGCCGCATAAATGTGAGCCTATTTTCAATGACAGTTTCAAGTTTAAAAGGCCAAAAAAGGAGATGCTTTAATTCATCCTCACTTGATCTTAGCCAAAAGGCCGAGAAGTGATGATTCATCCTCTATTCGGGTAATCGAAGGATAGGTGTATTTAGAAATTTTACTCTTTTTCCATGGACAGAGGAGGGAGGCTTAGGGAGATATTTTAAGAAGACACCAGCTTCCTTGATTAGCGAGTCAGACACAAGAATGTGGAAAATGACCTCAAGTAGCAGACCCTTTAATGTGGCTACATACAACATTGATGTTGCGCTGCTAAAGCTTTTCTTCCAACACATGGAGGACAAAGCCAGCACTTGATTCTAGCGAGATCTGGCACCTTTCTGTTTGGCAGGCACGTGCCAGGATACCAGGTTTTGCCCCTCCCCTCTCTCACTTGAATAGAGCTGCTGACTCCTTCTTACTGTGTTTAAAATGTCTGGCCTACCCTGTCATACCTCCTATCTAACAAAACAAACAAACAAAAAAGCCCTTCAGTTTAGTGTCTAGATGCTGAGCTTTTTTTCACATGTCTCGGGCTGAAGTGTAATGAGCACCATCAAATATTGCTGAGAAAAAGCGGAGAAATAGCCAATACAATTGAGATTAAGTGCAAGATTAATTTGACAGAGGCCCTTCCCTGTTTTTGTCCCCTGGTCTACTTATTTATTTGTTTGTTATTCTTTAGATGTCTCCGATCTTACCCAGGTGAGCCGAGAAATAAATGGCCAGGCGTCACTGTCCCGTGACAGGCATCAACTCCGTTTGGAAGGAAGCCATCTGAGGATGGCCATCCTGTTCCCATTTATTTTTTTTCTTCTTCACCTCACGCAGAGAGCTGCGCAGAATCTGAAAAAACACCTCCCTACTCACCCCTCGGAGAGAAGGCAGTGCTTTTTTATGGGCTCATAACTCATGCCATCAATTTTATCTGTGGTAGGTCCACGTCAAAATCCGAGTAATTAAATGGGATGACAGTCCCGTTAAATGTGTTCATGCCATTGCATGGCAATAAAGCATGTGCAAATTTACAATTAAGGCCTGTCTTTCTCCGTAGCCATGGGGAGTTGTGACTAACATTAAGTTGCGCAGCCACAGGGATCCAAAAGGGTATTCGGCAACATAAAAACACCAGGTGGGTCCTCTCAGGATTCTGACTGAGTAATAATTACTTCTGCATTGAGGGAAGGCGGGATCAGCTAGTTTCAACTTGTTTTATTACAACCCCCCCCCCCTATTTTTTTATAGATTTGCAAGGCACCATAGAACCATAACTGTTTATTCAGGTGAAAGTATATTTGTTCCAGTTCTTAGCTTTCAAACGGTAACAGACTCTTTCAAACACAGCACACCGAGCTTTTAATGCAGGCACTTTGGGGCTACGAAGCACACGATGAAGGTGCCTGTGGATGGTGTGGCCGATTTCCTACGCGATCCATAGGCATCAGCAACGAAACAGAGATAAAGGAGGTTTGCAGGCCAGCCCAGGCAGTGAATTGACAGCCATCTTCAACCACCGCGACCTCAGGATGACCCCGAGCTCGGCTGGTTGCGGGAGTTGGACATGTTGCAGAGCACGGGAGTCAGATAGCTAACAGGCCTGGGGGCCCCCTCTGGGGGGCAACTGCAGAATCACTTGGGAGGGCTCCATCCATACCGAGGTCACAGCCAGACCAGCTAGCTCCACGCTCTTTCCTTTTATATTTCAAAACAGAGCTGTGAATATTCAATGTTTATTTCAGCGGCTCCCTGCTTTGTAAAGTTAAGATTTATTTTAAAAAACAATCTATAAGTTGTTATATTATGTTCAATATTTTAATTTGGCCGTGTGTTGAAATATTGGTGTTGTGCGTATATTGGTATTTTGCATATACACACACACACATCAAGAATTAATTGTATGGCAGTGGAACAATATATCCTAAAGTCGTGAAAATCGCACGCAACGTTTTATGATAAGATGTAACCTTTGTTTTGTTTTGGTAGCCCTTAATTTCTAAGTCTTGCTTACATTTTAAATTTCTTAAATCTTTATAATTTGGTCCGTAATGGTAAGCTCAGGGAAGCACACGTGGAGAGTTGCAGAGTATGGATTTAGGCTCATTGCCCATGCTCGCTTGCTGCAGAAATGCTATGTGAAGTGGTTAATTAATAAAGCAGAATTGTTAATAAGGGGAGCTAAGCAATAGGAATGCAGGCTATCTCATTAGCTTCCCACGATTAAAATAGAGTGTTTTGGGTGGTTTTCTCTTTTGTAACACTTCTTTTCCTAAGATATTCATGAATGAAAAATGGATATATTCACCTTAAAAAAAAAAGGTATAAGTCAAAATCAAAGTATTTGTACTTTTAGCACATGCATAGTGGCTGAAATGTTTAGCCATTTAGTGAAAATGCAAATAAGATGATATCTGTACAATCTCCTCCAAGTGTAACATACATTTAAGAGCTTATATATAAAGCCCTGGTTGGTGTGGCAGTTGAGCATCGTCCCATCACCAAAGGGTCACTGGTTCAATTCCCAGTCAGGACACAGGCCCAGGTTGCAGGTTTGGTCCCTGGTCGGGGTGTGTGAGTAGGCAACTGATGTTTCTCTCTCTTTCCTCACCCTTCCTCTCTCTAAAATGAATAAAACCATATAAAAATGTTATTCATAAACAATAAATAATCATAACAATCCTCTGCTTCTCTGAAGTCTCTGTGATTTTCAGGTTTTTAAAGGCCACTACAGCTTGTAAATAGACCCTGCATTTGGAAAATGTCAGCCACTTCGTTAGTTCCATAGGAATTGACCCCCAGGTCTTTTTTGGGGTGATGGGGGGTTGGGTGGGGGTTATGACCCTGAGGCACTGCTAAACACAGGTTAGAGCTGGCACGCCCACGTTGACTTCATTGGAGGGGGGCAGGAGGGAAGGGAGGAAGAATCCTTTGCCTCCTATTTGCCTTGCTGAAAAATGAGAGTGCTTTGGAGTAAAATCTTTTTTTAAAAAAAATATATTTTATTGATTTTTCACAGAGAGGAAGGGAGAAAGATAGAAAGTCAGAAACATCGATGAGAGAGAGACATCGATCAGCCACCTCCTGCACGCCCCACAGTGGAGATGTGCCCACCAGCAAGGTACATGCCCCCGACGGGAATCGAACCTGGGACCTTTCAGTCCGAAAGCCGACACTCTATCCACCGAGCCAAACCGGTCTTGGCTGGAGTAAAATCTTTACAAATACCCAATTTTCGCTGACTCCTTCCCTCTAGGGCTGTTCCGGAGTGGCCCATTCAACTGCGGCTTTTACTCTCAAGCCCATGCTTTCCCAGGGATGGCACTTCGTGGTTATCATTCCTCGCTGTGCTCTTAATGAGAGAAAAAGGCAGCCATCGGCATACACCAGTGGTTGGCAAACTGCAGCTTGAGAGCCGCTATTTGCCTCTCTGTTGACTAATGAGTTAGCGACCACTGGGATAGGGGCTTAATCACAAGGAAGAACAACAGCCTATGATTATTGGAATCGAGAGTCTAGGTCAGTGGTTGGCACACTCCTTAGTTAACAGAGCGGCAAACCGCGGTTCAGGAGCTGTGTGTGGCTTGTGAGCTGCAGTTTGCCAACTGCTGGCATACCCCAATTGGCAACGCTTTCTAATCATGTTGTCATCTGGGTTTATGTAACAGTTCTTCTCTGTACGGAGGGATCTCTGGCTAAGGGAAGAGTATTGCCTCTAGGGGCATTGTGACAAAGGAGGATTTTTAATCTGATTCATAACCTTCACAAATAGCTTCATTTCAACCTTGTATTTGGAGACCTATTCACTGTATCAGCGTTTCACATTGGGTCTCAGTGCCCACAATGGGGCAATGACAGTGAGAGAGTCCCAGTGACCTCATTAGCTTGGCTAACTCTGCTCACTGGGTGGCTTGTCATTGTGGAAGTGGGTCCCCCGGAAACCCTCTGCCTAAGGACAGACAAGAAGACGTACCAGCTGCTGCAGAGATTGATCTTTTCTGTGGCTTTGCTTATTTGCACGCACCCCAATGTGCTTTCTTCAGTACTGTCTTTTGTGCCCAGAAGACACCTCCCTGTAAACGGGATTCATCTTTGGTTTGTTTATCCTCACAGATCTGTGATGCTTTAGGGAGCAGAATGTCTCATGGTCCACTTTCAGAAGGCAGAAACCATGCTAGCCCTTTGAGGAAGAGAGTGAAATAGAAGGGATGTTCTCATACAGTTGGAGTTGTGAGCTCAGCAGGCCTGCAGGAGTAACTCCCAGAACAACACGGCTGCACTGGCCTGAACTTTTAGCTGCGACGTGACCAGGAACGGGGGGACATCAGGAGGCTGCCATGGAACCGGGGGGCTCCAGAGTAGCCTCACAAAGCTAGTGAGCGGACACTGCTGCTGAAAAGCCCAATTTCTGCCCTCTCTGACTCTGCAGGCCAGCAGAGAGAGAGAGAGAGAGAGAGAGAGAGAGAGAGAGAGAGAGAGAGAGAGAGAGAAAGAGAGAGAGAACACAGCAGGGAGAGTGCTCTCACCTCCCTTCCAGCTTCCAGATGTCACGTGATTGATTGCATCTACTAGCACTTGCTGGGTTCTGATTCCAGAACTCTTGCTGCAGGGAAATCTAGGGAAGTGGTTTTCAGCGTTTTAGTCTCTGCAGAACTGGAAGGCACCCTGGGGGAAGTTGGAATGGTGCTGATTGCTATCCGCCATTTCCATCTCACAGCCCAAAGAGGCAAATGGGTAATAGGATAGGAATCCCATGGATTCTTTTTCTCTTCCTGATGCCCTTTGATTTCCATTTAGACAAGTGAATTTCTTTTCACTAAAGTAGTAAAAATGATTCTTTTTTAAAAAAATATTTATTTTTATTGATTTCAGAAAGGAAAGGAGAGGAAGAGAGAGAGAAACATCAATAATGAGAGCATCATTGATTGGCTGCCTCCTGCACACACACACACACACACACACACACACACACACACACACACTCTACTGGGGATTGAGCCCACAACCTGGGCATGTGCCCTTGATTGGGATCAAGCCTGAGACCTTTCAGTCCTCAGGCCAACACTCTATTGACTGACAATAATGACGATTCCACAATATTTTCCTTCTGTTTGTCTGAAATAGCCTGGTACCTTCCCAGCCCTTTCCTAGGCGTTGACTGAAGACGTAATAACCTGGGTCTCTGAGGTTCTCCATCTTCTTCAGTCTTCTGTCCCAACCAGGTGCTCCTGATTTCTCCATTGGCCCCCACTTGTTTTGCTTTCACTCCGTACCCATACCCCTTAAATTACTGCGTTAGTGAGATTGTTTTGACTGGCCTCAGGGTTCTCTCTGGAAGTTACTTTTAGGCTCTTCCTTGTTCTAAGCTCAGGACCCAGGGGAAAACTTAAGCAAATCCCACCCCTGTTCTAACCCCAGCCTGGGTGTGTCACTTGGACCCCCACAATGATCCAGGAGGAGGTTGGGGCAGTAACAGTTACGTTACTGAAATGCTCTTAAAATTTGTTATAAAAAGCTCAGACAGAGCTTATATATGTCAATTGAGCAAATGGAAACATTTAGGGACTGCATTTATTTCCCATGGCTGAGCTGTCCTAACCTTGCAGGGATAGCTAAGTTCCAAAAGAAACTTGTGGTTAGCACAATCACACAGTAGGCACTAACACAATCACACAGTAGGCCTGTACTCTTGGTTGATTTAATCACAGCATTTAATGGCCACGAAGCCACATTTTTCAGAACTCATTCACGTATTTGATAACTAAGAGTTATGCGTTAAGTTTATGCATCTTCCTTTGGAGTGCAAACCTTACAAAATGCTATGCTCTCAAGCCATTTGACAGTACCGTGTAGCTTTATTATGATGGCTCCCTTCTGCTGTATTAAATTTATGGCCGTACATGATGGTTTCAAGCCACTACAAGAACAGAATCAAATTTCAAATATGGTGGGAAGGAGTCCATCCCCCTCTTCCTCCCCTCCCCCCAGCACAAACAGAAATGCAAGACCTGAGCCTCCCTGGCCCTGATTGGCCTTATTTCGGTGAGGTGCCTATCTAGGAACCAATCCGTGGCTTGGACTGACTTAGTCTTGGTCTTAAACTCTACCCCCAAGTTCAGTGATAGAATCAGCTTCATCATGGATTGAGAATGGGGCTGGAGGAGATCCCCAAATGAAAATTTAGGAATTGTTATCCTGGGAAGCAAAAACATGTCTATCACATGTAGAAAGCAAGCTACCTCTACCGAGATGACACTGTGTCCCCAAAAATTTAGAGAGAAGATATAAAGTAAAAAACAAAAAACAAAAAACTAGGAATGCCTTAGCTAAAAATCCAAATATTTTGGAGTATCAGGAACTTGAACTTCTTTCTCCTAAAACCATAGAGGCCAAATATACCTCTTGACCCAGTCCCAGGCCTCGGAATAGTCACAGTCTTGAAAGATTGCATCATTCTAAACAATAAAAAGGCATTAAAACGACAGGTGTATTCCATGCCGGCATGGACAGGACTCTGGCTGTGCTCTCTTTCTGGTGAGGCAGTTGAGACATTTGCAAGCCATCACAGCTGCCAGCTTTATGAATCTGATCATCTCCAACAGTTGTCTTTTTATTGGGGAATTAAGGTTTTTCTCCTTTGAGATTTCAACATATTTTCTAGACATTGATCTTCTTAGAAAACCACCTAGAAAATGAGTGTGAAGCTCGAAATGTATTTTAATGTTATTAATGCTATCTTGGGTTCAGTACGGGAACCTAGTCGGGTCAGCTTGAGCCATTTTCTATGTACAGTTTGATATGCAGGAATAGCAGAGTTCAAAGAAACTTGTGGTTAGAATTTTGATGCTAAACATTCGATTGGGATTGTTTTCAAAGAGGTTATAAATCAAAGTTCAGACATGTGCTTTAGCAGTATCTCTTTAAGTAAAATATCTTGTATAGTTTCTACAAAGTTGCCAGTGGATCTTGTTCCCTAACCTATTATGCAGGAGGTCCCCTGGGTCTTTGATCTCTGGCAGCATTTCCATTGCTATTGATCCTGGTGAAACAAGGCAGGGGTGGAAAGAGCAGCTGGCTATAGCTATTGATTTATTCATTTGACAAATATTTATGGAGTTTCTGTTATATGCCAGCCACTGTGCTAAGTATTGTGAGTAAATTACAGAAGAAATGACAAGGACCCTGCTTACAAGGAGCTTATAGTTTACTGGAGATAAGACCTTAACACCATGTGGAACAGGAAATAATCATCAAGGGGAATATGGGAATTTTGAAGAGGAAAATATTTGTTACTTCCAGATTCTGTCGTCTGAGATGGCTGCATGGAGAGATGGCAGTTGAAGTGAGCTGGGGAGTATATTTTGGACTTAGAGACATGGGCAGGAAAGATAATAAAGGCCCTGAAGACCGTTACGAACCATTGCATCTTTTACAGAAGACCCAAAGGAAGGCAGCTGTCAAGGTCTGTTGTGTGTCGGGCAAGCAAGTGGTATTGCTGTTTGTCATCTTATTTCTTATATATTATTTAGGTGTTATGTATCTCTATCATAAAAGCCTAAGAGACCATGAAGGCAGAAAGACCGGAACGACCGGTTGCTATGAGGCACACTGACCACCAGGGGGCAGACACTCAACACAGGAGCTGCCCCTGGTGGTCAGTGCGCTCTCACAGAGGGATGCACCATTCAGCCAGAAGCTGGGCTCATGGCTGGCGAGTGCAGGGGCAATGGCGGGGAGCCTCTCCCACCTCCGTGGCAGCGCCAAGGAGCAGCAAGCTGAGCGGTAAGGAGCAGCAAACTGAGCAGTAAGGAGCAGCAAGCAGGCGAGTGGTAAGGAGTGAGGACTCCTGGACTGTGAGAGGGCACAGGCCGGGCTGGGGGACTCGCCCCCCCCCCTCCAGTGCCCAAATTGTGTGCACTGGGCCTCTAGTAATTAATAAATGATAGTATAAGAATAAAACTCTGTGTTTCACTTATAACTGTAAACCTACTTTTGCCCCACCCTGTATGTCTGGGTGCCATCCCCAAACTATCTGATTTTAATTGAACTGAGCTGAGGTTGGGCCTCCATGTGTTTAAGAGGCCACATAGAAGATTCTAATGCCATCAAGGTGTGAAATACTGCTGAGGACAAAGGCTTGGTCCCAGTGGCCAGACATTCCTTTCCAAGCAGGTTCACTCAAGAAACCACAAGTAGCCGAGACCGGTTTGGCTCAGTGGATAGAGCGTCGGCCTGCGGACTGAAGGGTCCCAGGTTCGATTCTGGTCGGGGACATGTACCTTGCTTGCGGGCACATCTCCAGTGTGGGGCGTGCAGGACACGGCTGATTGATGTCTCTCTCTCATCGATGTTTCTGACTTTCTATCCCTCTCCCTTCCTCTCTGTAAAAAAATCAATAAAATATATTAAAAAAAGAAAAGAAAAAGAAACCACAAGTACAGCACCCTGGAAAATGTCCTTGAAGATCAAGGCTGGAATCAAATAGCTTATGTAATGCCCGGAAGTTCATGTTCATAAAGAATATGTTAAAGGGAAAATCACAAAGCCCAGGCCAGGTAGCTTGATGAGTCTTGTATAAATTAAAAAATTAAATTAAAAGAGAAACTGGTTTGGCTTAGTGGATAGAATATCGGCCTGCAGACTGAAGGGTCCCAGGTTCAAATGTGGTCAAGGGCATGTACCTTGGTTGTGGGCACATCCCCAGTAGGAGGTGTGCAGGAGGCAGCTGATTGATGTTTCTCTCTCATCAATGTTTCTAGCTCTCTATTACTCTCCCTCCCCCTCTGTAAAAAATCAGCAAAATATATTTTAAAAAAGAGCAACAGTACTAGAGAAAAATGATACAAGAAGAAAATCAGAGGCAACATATGTACTTTAGAAGAGAAATGAAAACGAAGCCATCAATCTGACAGTGAAATGATTGAGTCCTGATGTTTAGCCACTATTTGATGTTCTCAATAGTGTGAGACACCTGCCCTACAGCCAGGGCGGAACAAAGGGAGCTATAGAAACTCGAGCTTTTTGAAACGGAACCTCGGCAGTGACTCATCCCAGGACTTGTAGGACCGTTCTTGTCCATTCCCACAGAATAAATAACAGGGTTTATCCGTCTTGACTTTTTTTTCTTATTTATTCTCTGAGAAAGCTGAGACAGTGATAAATCACATTTGGGTTAGTGTCACGATCCACAATTAAAATTGGAATACTACTAATACCATCTACAAAAATATTAAGTAAATACTAATACATGTTAGTGCCTTAAAAAAATTAGAGACAGCACTTCAAGACTTATTTTTTGGGGGCCTTAGAGTTTATGAATAATAGAGTTGAATAGATTATGCATAATCTATTGACTTGATTAATATGGAATTTTTTCTATGGACAATGATCTCTAAACCTTTGGACTTCGTGTACTTGTACATTTTTAAAAGAAAGAAAAATTATCTGTGGTTGCAAAGTGGCCCAAGAGAGGCCATGAAAGAAAATAAATACTGTCTAACAGAATTACCAGTTCATTAAAAAAAAATGTCAACTCCGAAAAGCTAAAAAAATGATTTAATATTCCTTCTAAGCTTAACACTCTATTTTAAGCGCTGATTGTACAAGATGATAGTTGGTGGTAGTTGCCTCTCCACATTCTTCTGTAATAACCACCACAGTCAGCATAGTACTAAAAACATAGGTGGTTCCCAGGAAATATTTTAAAACCAATATTCTGGTTGCTCTAGACCAGTGGTTCTCAACCTTCCTAATGCTGCAACCCTTTAATACAGTTCCCCATGTTGTGGTGACCCCCAACCATAAAATTATTTTCGTTGCTACTTCATAACTGTAATTTTGCTACTGTTGTGAGTGGTAATGTAAATATCTGTGTTTTCTGATGGTCTTAGGCGACCCCTGTGATAGGGTCGATGGACCCCCAAAAAGGTCGCGACCCACAGGTTGAGAACCGCTGCTCTATACGCACATGATATCTGACACAGCAGTAGCTGCTCAATAAAGAGTTACTGAATGAGTCAGTGAATAAATGAATGCACACTCTTTGTTAATATATCCAGAATTCAGACACTGATTTCCAGCAGTTCAGCAGGTAGATACGATTACCAAGCTTGATGCATGGATTCTTCTCTCTGTGCTGCTGTAAATAGCCATAGTCAATGAAAATATAAATTTGGTTACAGATGGTTGTGTTTCTGCTATTGATTAAGTAGTTCATCTTGTGTAAGTAACTTTTAATAGGTCTTTAACATTTTCCAATTTACTCTTCATTCTTATCTTGAATGTGAGCTGAATAACTTTGCAAGCAGTTTATTATCTTTCATCCTATTTCCTAAGTACAATAATCTTGCCTTTAACTGCCCAACACTTAGACATTGAAAAGTTGATGAGAAAGGTCGGGTAATGTTTTAGGGAGATGGCATATGTGTTTAAATGTTTCTCAGTCCTGCTTTGATCTGCAGGCTGCATGCTTCTATTGACTACTAAATTGGATACACGTGAGTTAGCTCATTACTCTTTCATTGAAAGTTACAGCAATTAGGATCGAGAAACCACAAATGGATCTAGGTCTCCTCCCAATTAAAAAAAAAAAAAGGTGTGAAAGTAGTATTGGCTCACTGGAAATGTTGAAATTATACAGAAGTAGTTAAAGGATAAAAGCCCCCTCCTCACTCCCTTTTCCCTACCTCTAAGGGGAAACTCTTGTTAACAATTTGGTATTTATCCTGATACCCACACACGTACCAAATTTCATAAAATTATTTCTTTTAAAATGGTGGTAAAAATGCATACCATAAAATTTACCATTTTAACTATTTTTAAGTGTACAGTTCAGTAGTAACACTTATATTCACCTTGTTGTACAACAGAGCACCAGAAATTGTCATTTTGCAAAACTAAAATTCTATGTACATGGAACAACTCCATTTCTCCCTTCCCTCAGCCCTTAGTAGCTCTCATTTTACTTTCTGTTTCTATGAATTTGCCAGTACATTTTGAAAAACAAAAACAAAAAAATAAGATCAATGTACATTGACTGTCATGTAATTTGCTTTAAAAACTTTTGACCATGTAATAAGAACTTTCTTCCACGCCCTTACTTTTTAAAAAGAAATTTATTTCCCAACCTATTAATTTTTTAATATATATTTTTAATAATTTCAGAGATGAAAGAAGAGGGAGAGATAGAAACATTAATAATGAGAGAGAATCATTGATTGGCTGCTTCTTACATGCCCCCCACTGGGGATTGAGCCCACAACTCAGGCATGTGCTGTTGACTGGAATCAAACCCAGGACCCTTCAGTCCACAGGCTGATGCTCTATCCACTAAGCAAAACTTTCCGTTTGCTTCATCCCCTATGTTTATTTTTCCTTTTGTTTCCTTTGCCTGAACTGATATATCATAGAAAAGATTGCTATGAGAAATGTTCAAGATTTTATTGCCTATAGTTTCTTCTAGAATTTTTATGGTTTTGAGTCTAACATTTAAGTCTTTAATACGTTTTGAGTTTATGCTTCTGATGGTGTAAGAAGGTGGTCTAATTTCATTTTTTTGCAAATATCAGTCCATTTAAAAAAATTTTATTGATTTTTTACAGAGAGGAAGGGAGAGGGATAAAGAGTTAGAAACATCGATGAGAGAGAGACATCGATTAGCTGCCTCCTGCACGCTCCACACTGGAGATGTGCCCCTGACTGGAATCGAACCTGGCACCTTTCAGTCCGCAGGCCGATGCTCTATTCACTGAGCCAAACTGGTTTCGGCCATTTTTTTTTCTTAATACCTTTTGTTGAATTGGGCTATTTTTGCCCCATCGTATGTTGTTGCCTCCTTTGTCAGATATTAATAGGCCGTAAAGGTGTGGGTTTATCTGGATTCTCTTTTCTGTTCCATTGATCTATATGTCTGTTTCTATGCCAGCGTCATGCTGTTTTAATTATTATGGCCTTGTAGTATAGTTTGGTATCAGGCAGCACAATTCTTCCTATTATTCTTTCTCAAGATTCCTGTGGCTATTTGGGTTCTTTTTGGTTTCATATCAACTTTTGGAATATTTGTTCTGGTTCTGTGAAATACGTCTTGGGTATCTTGATAGGAATTGCATTGAATCTATAGATAGCTTTGGGTAGTATGGACATTTTAGTAATGTTGATTCTTCCTCTTTATAAACACAGTATATGCTTCCACTTATTTGATCTTCTTCAATTCCTTTCTTCAGTGTCTTTATAATTTTCTGAGTACAGGTCTTTTACATTCTTGGTTAAATTTATTCCTAGGGTTTTTTGTTTGTTTGTTTGTTTTCTTTTTAATGCAATTGTAAACAGAATTGTTTTCTTAGTTTCCCTTTCTGATAGTTCATTATTGGTGTATAAAAAAATGCAACTAATTTCTGGATATTTATTTTATATCCGGCTACTTTACTGAACTCACTTATCAGTTCTAATAGCTTTTTGGCGGAATCTTTAGGGTTATCTGTATACGGTATTATGCCATGTGTTGTATCCTGTCTTTTTCACTTAGCATTTTGACTTTTCATTTAAAATATTCATCACTTTTAATAGCTGTAAAATATTCCATTTTTTCTACTGTCATAATTTGCTTTAAACATTCCTTTTGTTGGGCTTTTACATTGCTTCCAGCATTCTGCTATTATTACTAACTGTGGCACAGTTTTGGGGGTATATGTCAACATTTTCCATTACTTCTTAGGTGGACTGTCAGATGCAGTAATCCTAAATCATAAAGGGTGAGATTATGTACATGGTTCTTGATATATAACCAAGTTGTTTTCTATAATGGACCAATTTATTTTCCAAAATTAAGTGAATATAATATCCATTGCACTGCATTCTGGTCAGCATGGGGGATGAAAACAAAAATTTAAATATTTTTCAATTTGATTGAACTTTTTTTTATTATTGACAGTATTACAGATGTCCCCCACCTGTGTTCTTTCTCCCCCTCCACCCAGCCCCTATCCTTCCCCAGGCCTTCTCCACACTGTTGTCTACTTCCAGGTGCTATTTGATGTTTTGATGAGTTATTTCATCATTTTCAAATATTTTAAAATTTAGAGATTGTCTTCTTCTTCCTCCGTTTGATGTTTTTATACTGACAAATATATTTTATGTTTATCAAATTCCTATAATCAAATCTAGCAAATATGGGAAGAAAGCTAATCAATTTAAGATGTAAGTTCCTTGAATGTAAATAGTTTGTCTAAACTTGAAATAAGTAGCTAATAGCGCTATTAATGTTTGTGGATGGAAAAGAGTCTTAATGTATCTGATTGAGAGGTATTATATTAATTTAATTCCTCTCTATTAGTCTCTACAAAAAAGAAATTGGAATATAGAAATTTAAAAATATAAAAACCATCTGAAATGGCACAACCAGAAACATTTTGCATAAATTCTGATAGCAAAGAAGCCAGCAAAAACAAGTTTTATTGTGAAGCAAAGAACGAGCACTTTTATTTAAATGGGTGAAAACATTTCCATTCCATTTTAATGTCTTTAAATGACGCATCTCCCACTGTTAATAGCAGTAATCCCCATGGAGAGTAACGTTCTTGTTAAAGTCATAATAGATCTCTGTTCGCTCATTTAACAGCTTGACTGTACACTTTTTAGATAGTAGAATGGTAATTAATCGTCGCTGCAATATTTCTGCAATAACTTGTGAAAAAAGCAGGATCTTTGAGGGAGTATCATTACCATTGGTGAGTTTGTGTAATTACCACTATACATCTTAAATTTAAGTTTACATTTTTAAATTAGAGATACCATTTACATATTAAGAGTCATTTTTACCAATTAACCATTCCTCTTTTTACAATGGTAAATCCTAACTTGGGGCCATGGAAACTGTTATATATCATCACATGTCCTTCTATATTTCTCATGGAAAATTTATGCCAAAATGTCCTGATATGTAACAAAGTATTCCAATATACTCATCGTCTAATTTGCATTCCATAGCCGATAGTCATAGTTATAACCTAAGAGCACATTTTTATCAAATTAAAATTGCATATCCTATATTAGAAAAGAAGTCTGGCTGAGCTGGGTCTTTATAATATATTAGTTTATGTTCATTCCTCATTTATCAATAAAAGCTATTCATATACTTTGTAGGTACTTTCATAATTCAACAATTGTTATTCATTTTGAGAGAAACTGAGGTGATAGATGTTAAGTGGCTTGCCAGGGTCACGGCACTAAGAGGAAGATGTTAAGATTGCTGAATCAGTCCTTCACCATTAGACAAAACTGTTAGTATATCGTGATATATAACAGTTGTTAACCTTTGGAGGCCTCTGGAAAATACACATGTGCGCATGAAAGGGGGCATGTTCTAAATCAATACACAGCTAAACCAAGATTTGATTAAGAAAGGAATCATTAAAAAGGAATGATCGATAGCTGCAGGATTTGTCGTTGAATTATCTCAGCATACTGGCAAATATTATTTCATGTTATCATTCCTTATATTACACCTTCATTTTTCTTATCAAAATGCAAAAGTGGACATTTTTGAAAAAAACAAAAGAATCCCATCATCACATTCCTCTGACTTAACTATTCACCTGTGTGTAAAATGCGTTGCTGTTTGTAGATTGCTTTTCAGCCTTTCCTCACATCCCTAATGTTTGTTACATGGTTGCAATCATCCCATACATACCATTTTTACTTGGATTTTTATCATTTCATTTTATATTGAGATCTAAATAATTCCCTAAAGACCCACCGGAATGGAACATTCTCATAATCTGTCATATACTGAAATTATCTTGCAACGCAGACCATTTTGTTAAACTTTCCTGACTTCATACTGAGAACCCATGGAGTCGTGTAACTAATTCCTTAGTTCGAGTTGTGAAAGAACAGCAGTTCAGAAATTCTCCAAGGATTTCAGAGTAGCGTCAGGTACAAACAGGCCCTCGGAGGCAGAAGGGGCAGAGTGGGAAGGTTCAGACTGTAATTCATCTGAAGTTTTCGAAATGATCATTATCACGAGGCTGGGTGGGTCCAGAGAGGACATGCAAGCTGTTGGGCTCTCTATAGAGATGAGGGGAAAGATATGTCAAAAAATTATATATATCCTGACAGCCTCCTGTGGGGGTGATGGTGTTCTTCAGCAGGCAGAGGCAGAGAATCCAGGAGCTTGTGGTGTTTGAAAACTGGCGAGGCTGGATTGACACTTCAAAACCCTTTTGCCTTGGGATGTAGGATCTGCTGTAGGACTCTCTTCCCCGACAGGGGGGCTGACAAAAGCCTTGCGGGCTCATAACCCCCCCAGGACTGCTGTACCAACAAATTCAGGGTCTGACACCATCAGGGATTCATGTCCCATAAATGGACATGAATGACCAGAGTACATGTGACATAACTAGACTAGTTGGGCCAGTCCGAAGGGATAAGTAGATCTTGGTTCCATAGTATTGAGTTAAAACTCATTAAATCATTATTGTCTCAGGGCAGGATTGATTGTAGAGACAGGGGTCAGAGTTGACCCCAAGGGTGAGAGCGTAGGGGAAGGAGATGAGGAGAAAGTAGAATCAAACAGCTTGAATTGTGTGGAAGGGTGAGAGGGACCAGAGAACCTCGCAGGAGGGGATTGAATGGATGCAACTAAAATACATGAGATGTTTTTAATATTTTCTACAACTTAGAATGGAAAGTCAGAAGTTATTTTTTAGTTTTAGGGATACTTGGAGCAAAAATAACTTGAGGTTTTTCACCAAAGCTGCACAAATATTTGAGCAAAATAATATAAATGTTGCCCTATCTCTGTGAAAGCTTCAGTTGTCATTTTTAGTGGCTTGTCTTAATGATCAGTCCAATTTTTGATTTTTCCTAAATAATCTTTTCATTCTAGATAAGTACTTGAGTCCCTTTTATTTAGTGATTATTAAAAGGATGTACATGATTTGACACATGGCCTCCATCTGTTTTTAAAATTGAGATATGACTGACAGGTAAGATTATATTTGTTTCAAGTATACAACATAATTCAATAATTGTATATATTGATCACCACAGTGAGTCTAGTTAGCATCCATCTCATACCTACTCACACCTTTTGGTATATGAGCAACCTGGCCAGGGCTCTTTAGTCCATTTTGAGTTAATTTAAAAAATATATTTTTATTGATTTCAGAGAAGAAGGGAGAGGGAGAGAGAGAGAGAGAGAGAGACAGATGTCAGTGATGAGAGAGAATCATTGATTGGCTGCAACCTGCATGCCACCACCTGGGGTTCAAGCCTGCAACCCAGGCATATGCCCTTGACTGGAATCAAATCCAGGACCCTTTAGTCTGCAGGCTGATGCTCTGTCCACTGAGCCAAACTGGCTAGGGCTTGAGTTAATGGTTTTTTAAAATATATTTTATTAATTTTTTTTACAGAGAGGAAGGGAGAGGGATAGAGAGTTAGAAACATCGATGAAAGAGAGACATTGATCAGCCGCCTCCTGCATGCCCCCTACTGGAGATGTGCCTGCAACGAAGGTACATGCCCTTGACCGGAATCGAACCTGGGACCTTTCAGTCCGCAGGCCGACACTCTATCCACTGAGCCAAACCGGTTTCTGCTTGAGTTAATTTTTGTGTATGGTGTTGGCCTCCATTCTTATGGGGTTGACCTAAATCTTAACTGTTTAAATGAGAGAAATTTCTTAAGAATTTCTGGTCCAAACTGGGACACTGGTGAGAGCGAAAGGGGTGCTATTAATAATGAAGTGGGGACAGTAGGTATTAGTCAGGGCTGTCACAGCAAACCGAGATATGGGGTCATCCTAGTGTTAGGACATAATTCTCATTGGTTCCCTAACACTTCTGCCTGGCTGGTAAGCATAGCCATTGCCAACCTTTCGTGCGGTGCTGTTTTTTCAAGACGGTTGGTACAGCAAGCAGCCTTGGAGGAGAGAGAGCACCTCTCTCCGGAGCAGAGGGAAGATTGTGGGAGGGCTCCCACCCATTAACACAGCCCACACTGTGGGTGCACGTGTGTCCTGGCCCCTGCTGGGTTACCTTGGGGGACTGGGCTTGGAGAACTGGCACAAGAAACTGATGCAGTTCTATCAGTAAGAAGCTATCCTCTGTCTCTGCTCCAAGAGTCTTGGGTCTTCTGCCAGCATCCGGGACATTGTGGCAGGCTGACTGTTGTGTGCGAATAGGGTCAAGTCTCAAACCCTTCAACTTCCTTGCCATTTGGTACAATATAAATCATTGTACAAATGTAAGGTATCATTACTACTACTACTATTGTTATTATGAATTCAGTTGAAATTTCATTCTGTGTATTTAAGAAATTCTCCCCCCCCCCAAATATTCTAAGATATTAACAGCAGCCAAAAGCAAAGATTTTGGCATTATTGGATCTGGTCTTATTGATTTCAAGAGAGATTGTTTCAATGAATCAGATCAAATATACAACTACTAGACTTAATAATGAAATTATTAAAAGTAAATTGTAATTTATCTCAATGCATAAGTTCATTGCTTAGTTCTATTGAAAATTGATTTCTTAAAACTGTATAAGCATATTTGAACTAAAAAAAATGGGTGTGGATAGGAACTTTTCTCCTAGAACAATGGTCTACAGTTGAAGGAGTAGAAACTTTATTTTGGTGTGATGGTGAGGTTGGATTTATTTTAAAATAGGTTTATTCAAGTAGAGTACACATACCATGCAATTCATCCATTTAAAACGCACAGTTCAATGGTGTTTAGCTGAAGAAACATGTAACTTGATGTGACAAGATGTAATAAAACATGCCAAATTCCAAATTTCTCTTTCTTCTACCCTAACTTAGTCCATGTACTTTTTTTTTAACTTTTTGAACTTTCCTTAACCTTTTGTAAGTATTCCAGGAGTGAGACACCCTTGCAAGCCGTAGAATTTTAAGCTGGCAGATAATTGCAAAGAGATATACAGTGCACACTAATGAAAACATTAGCGCTCAGGCAGTGCTTTAAGGACATTAACCAATTAATCCGCACAGCACCCCCTGTGAAGTAGTCAGTGGCATTATCTCCACTTGCACAGTAAGAAAATGTGCAAACAGGAGCTAGTTGACTTACCTGAGATAATAAAGCTAATGAGATCTTTATGGAAGTTAAAACTGTCCTGTATTTAAACGTCTGAAACAGGCTCCATTCACGATAGAAATTTAATTGGGGATTCTTGAAAAAGGTATATTTTCAGGCTATCTGTCTTGTATATGTTCATATTATTTATTTTACAAAGCATATTATTAAAATTCTTTTTAGTTAAAAAAAATGGTGCCACTGTTTTAATAAACATTTATTGAGCACCTACTATGTGCAGCTAACGTTCTGGATACTGGATAGAAGAGGTAAAAGAGACACCATTCTCACCCATGAATGTTCTCAACCTGTGGGTCTCTACCCCTTTGGGGTCGAACGACCCTTTCACAGGGGTCGCCTAAGACTATTGGAAAACACCTATTTCCCATGGTCTTAGGAACCAACACACCACTCCTCGGTGTGGCAAAATGTAGCCATGTAGTTTACTGTTGTCATATGAAGACTGTTACCCATGCTATACCACAATTCAAGATAAAAAATTTCATTTATTTGTAATTAGAAAGAAATATTTCACAGTATATAATTACATATTGTTTTTGTGATTAATCCCTATGCTTTAATTATGTTCAATTTGTAACAATGAAAATACACCCTGCATATCAGATATTTACATTACAGTTCATAACAGTAGCAAAATTACAGTTATGAAGTAGCAACAAAAATAATTTTATGGTGGGGGTCACCACCACATGAGGAGCTGTCTTAAAGGGTCACGGCCTTAGCAAGGTTGAGAACCACTGTGCTAGAGGATTATCTGTAGCTAGCAGGCCATTTCTAAATCCCCTAGTTGTGAATCAAGAAATCTGATTGTATTCCTAACTGTATTTTTATTTTTAAAGGCCTGACTGCATACCCATAGTTAAAATGGCCACACGCTGGGAATGAGTGCCTGGTCAGCTCACCACGGTTTCTCCTCCCGGTGAGCTGTAACAGGTGTGGGCCAAGACATGGTGCGTTTTGACAGAATAGGAGCTGGTCTAGCTTCAGTGCCTTTGGTGTTCTCTTAACATCTCATCACCAGCAGCTCATATCCTTGACCTGATTTCAGCGCTTAATGAGGCATCTGGGTCAATTAGATGTGAGTGGACAAATTCAATGAAAGAGCGTATTAATAAAATTCGCTTGGCAAAGAGTCACGGTACAGTCAAATGATGCAGTTTTCTTATCCATGTGCTCTAAAAGGAAGGTTTGGGTTTGGCATACACACAAGGGTTAGATTTCCTTCTTTCTTAGTAAAAACTATTCTCTCTCTATCAGTATAGATACTACCAGAAAGAGAACGGGAATTACAGCCTTCAGTAAGAGATGTGCTTTAGAAAAGATTCCACGAGGAGTTCCTGAACATGAGAAGCAAATAAAGAGAATTTTATATTTAAGGGAGCATCAAACCATTCATTCACTTTCAAAATGTGATTTTAGGGAAGGAGGTTTTTGATGAAAAGAAAGGAGACACTTTCTTTTTCTTTTTCCCTCTCTTCTCCTTTTTGAAAAAATGAAATAAATTCTCCCCAGTATAGAAACATTTGCTAGCCTGAACTACATCTGAAAAAATTTGTTGACCTTGGCATTTGACGATAACCAAGAAAAGTACTTAAACTTGCTGACCACGTGAGCAAAGATGACTCTTTCAGACAGAATAACTCTATTAAAGAAAGGCCAGGTTCAAAAGTGAAAGTAAAAAGTAAGTTTGGATTCTAAACTACCTCTAAAGGCAACTTTAGCACTGACGCCCCTCAATGGAGTTAGAAGACAGAAGGTCCTCACAGTGGCTGACCACAAACATCCGGGTAACAACAGGAGAGGAGTGACATTGTATTCACCAGTTAAAAGTGTTGAGGTTATTTCTGAGTGCAGGCAGAGTAAATCTGATTAAAGCCAGAAAAGGTTGCTTAAACTACAACATACCCTAATGTAATTATTTTTTTACTTATTTGAGAAAATGATCAATCCCAGAGCCTATATACAATAATGAAATAATGTAAGTTAAGGAAACAAAACTATTCAAACTTTTTCTTTTCAAAGTAATATGGGCTTATTATGCAATATTTGGAAAATGCAAAGGAACAAAAGAGGAAAAAATACTCACTATCCTTTTATTCCCAAATATCATTAGTATTTTGGTGCGCTTACTCCTAACAAGTATTTTTGTGAGTGGATTGTTTTTGTACATACTTGTCGAATTAGGTGTGCAATCCTGCTACTCATTTTTCTTTTAATACTACATCTTAAATATTTCTCAAGTTGTTTGTCATATCATTTTAAAAAATAATTTTTATGATTAAAAATGGTGTGTGATGTTTATTGAGCCAATAGGTAGTAATGTGCTTAACCTTCTTTGTTGGATGTTTACATAATTTTATTTATTATTATACATAATACATGAATTGTGTTTAAAATTATTCCATATTTACAGTTTTTCCTTAGGGATTGATAACTATAAGTATAATTTAAGAAAAAAAAATAACAGCATTTAAAGCCCTTGATAAATTATCACCCAATCACTTCCAGAAACACGTGGAGTAGTTTTTAAAGCTTATTTTCACAGGTATTATCTGATTCGATGGCATCACAAACTCCAGTTAGGCCGGACAGATGTCGCTCTGCTCACTTGCTAGATGAGGACATTGAGGTACATAATGTGTGGATGCATTAACCCAGGCTGGCTCACCTGATCATTAACAGAGTGGGACGATGGGAAATACAAAATGAATGAACTCAGGCGGAGACAGGTTTGGCTCAGTGGATAGAGCATCGGCCTGCGGACTGAAAGGTCCCAGGTTCGATTCCGGTTGGGGGCATGTGCCTTGCTTGCGGGCACATCTCCACTGTGGGGCGTGCAGGAGGCGGCTGATCGATGTCTCTCTCTCATCGATGTTTCTGACTTTCTATCCCTCTCCCTTCCTCTCTGTAAAAAATCAATGAAATATGTTTTTAAAAAAATGAATGAACTCAGAGTTGAGTTGAAGAGAGAGAAGGAGATAGTTCTAACTCCAGTAACTATATTTAAAAAAAAGGACATGGGGCATTGAATGGGCACTCAGAATGTGCTCAGGGCTCAGATTCAGCGCAGCCACGGGGATGCGGAAACACCCCGGGGTGGTGCGGAGACAGAGGAGGCGATGGAGGGGGAGGCAGGGACTTCCAGACAGACCGGGACACGGGTGGGAAGACCGCAAGAGGTGACATTGTAGGAAGAATGTGGAGCTAAACAAACAGTGACTTCTGGATTTTTAACAACAGGCATACCCTCCTCTTAGGCTCTGTTAGAAAGCCTTTGCTGAAATCACTGTCTCCTCCTGGCCTGCGGCTTATTCATGAACCCCTAAACATGATGCTAATGGACCGGACTCATTTTGGGGACCGGTGGCCAGACTGTCCCGTTTGGAGCCACTCACAGACTTTCCGGGGGCGAAAGGCAGACCATCGCCGGCACAGGGTGCGCTGCCAGGCCCGGGCCTTTCAGCCGTGCGTTTCGCTGAAGGCAGATCATTTATGCCGCGTCCCACCGCACAGGCAAGTACAGCAAACCAGAGAGGAATGTTAAAGGAAAAGGTTCCAAATTCTTCAAGTGGCAGAGTTGGGAAGAGTTAGCTGATCTGATCAGACTGCAATATTATCAGATCATACGAGAAACCTGAATGATATGTAGATTAATAATGATAAACGTGAGAACTTTGCAGGAGTGAGTAAACACGGAATATTTTGATTGAAAACAGAGGGCCGTGTCTGGCACATACTAGGCATTCAGAAGCACTGACCGACTCGATGAATAAGGTGTATTTATATTTTCTGCTGCGTTTAGCATCTACATTTTTTGAATGGTGCATCTACTGAATCTTCCTGAGCTGGCAAAATTTTAAAATGTGCACCATGAGTTTCATCAGGCTGATAAACACTTAAGCAAATGAGTTTTGTTCTATTTTGCTGGGATTTTTTGAGACGTTTGCCTCATTGCTTTTATGACTATGACTTAATTATGAAACCACAACACATAAATATGGGAAGAATATTAATCATAGCTCCCAGAGACAATTCAAAATTTTCAATTACCTCAGATAAATTTTCTGCTCAGTTTAGTGAAAGCACAATAATGAGAGCCGGATTGCATGGTAGGCCCATCTAAAGTATCCTAATGCCCCTGGTAAATTGCTTCTTTCTAGGGAAGGCTGATAAATCTTTTTATTTTTATTGATTTTTAGAGAGAGAGGAAGGGAGAGGGAGAGCGAAAGAGAAACATGGGCGTGAGAACGGAAGGTCCCCTCCTGGGGATGGAGCCCATAAACCAGGCCTGTGCCCTGCCTGGGAATCAAACCTGCAGCCTCTTTTTTTTTTTTTAATATATTTTATTGATTTTTTACAGAGAGGAAGGGAGAGAGATAGAGAGTTAGAAACATCGATGATAGCTGCCTCCTGTACACCCCACACTGGAGATGTGCCCACAAGCAAGGTGCATGCCCTCGACCGGAATCGAACCTGGGACCTTTCAGTCTGCAGACTGAGGCTTTATCCACTGAGCCAAACCGGCCTCGGCAAACCTGCAGCCTCTTGGTGCAAGGGATGATGGCCGGCGACTGAGCCACACTGGCCAGGGCCAGACGGATAAGCCAGAAAAGAGAAAGTCACGTCTGGCGACAGTGAGAACCGATTCCCAACAGAGAGAATATATATTTTTAAATTTTGTTATTAATGTGTTACATGTGTACATATCTTCCCATTGCCCACCCCACCACTCCCATACATACCCTAACCCCCCCAGTGTCTTGTGTTCATTGGTTATGCTTTTGCTTCTCTCCTCTGAAAGGCGGGCTTCACATTAAATTAGTAAGCAGCCCTGATGTGTTTTTGCAGCGAAGGGAGCCGTACTAGCCCTCAATGATTAGGCACTTTCCACCTGGCAGGGCTGAATGTCCTAAGGGCTGCACTGAGATATGCATCGTCTCGTTTTATCTTCACTCCAACACCTCGAGATGGGTACTATTATTATCACCCCCATTTGATTTGATTTGATGTGTTTTTTTTAATTTTTGGATTTTTTTATTTTCTGATCACTTTATTTTTTAAAAAATTTTTATTAATGTATTACATGTATACATATCTGGCCCCTCTCCCAGGCATACCCCAACCCCCCAGTGTCTTGTGTCCATTGGTTATGTTTATATGCATGCATACAAGTCCTTTGATTGATCTCTTATCTACCCCACCTCTCCTTAACCTTCCCACTGTCATCTGACAGTCTGTTTGATGCTTTCCTGCCTCTGTATCTATCCTTTTGTTCATCAGTTTATAATGTTCTTTATTATCCATACATGAGTGAGATCATGTGATGCTTCTCCTTCATTGACTGGCTTATTTCACTAAGCATAATGCTCTCCGGTTCCATCCAAGTTGCTGCAAATGGTAATTCCTTCTTTTTGATGGCTGCATCGTATTCCCTTGTGTAGATGTGCCACAGTTTTCTGATCCACTCACCTGCTGAAGGGCACCTAGGCTGTTTCCAAATCTTAGCTATGGTGAATTGTGCTGCTATGAACATAGGGGTGCATATACAGTGGTAACTTGAGATACGAGTGCCCTAACATACGAGATTTTTGAGATACGAGCTGTTGAGTGAGCGATTTTTGCTTTGAAATACAAGCAACATTTGAGATAGGAATAATCTCGCGGATCGGCCGGCTGCACATGACCCACCAGTTTACCGCGACTCGAGCGTCTCATAGTTTCCCACGCCTCAAGGTTACGGAACGAATTAAACTCGTATCTCGAGGTACCACTGTATTCTTTCTTTCTTTCTTCTTCTTTTTTTTTAAAATATATTTTATTGATTTTTCAGAGTGAGGAAGGGAGAGGGATATAAAGTCAGAAACATCGATGAGAGAGAGACATCGATCAGTCGCCTCCTGCACACCCCACAGTGGGGATGTGCCCGCAAGCAAGGTACATGCCCCCGACCGGAATTGAACTCGGGACCCCTCAGTCCGCAGGCCGACGCTCTATCCACTGAGCCAAACCAGTCTCGGCTGTATTCTTTCTGATGGGTGTTTCTAGTTTCTTAGGCTGTATTCCTAGGAGTGGGATTACTGGGTCCAATGGGAGCTCCATTTTGAGTTTTTCATCACCCCGCTTTACAAATGTAGAGCAGAGGCAGACGCTTCTATGACTCGTCCCAGGTCACAGAGCCATTGAGGGCAGGAGCTGGCATCCCAATGGAGCTCGCTGTGAGGTGGTGCCTGGGACTTGCTGCTTTTCTGTGCAGATGTTCCGCTCGTTGTCGAAAATAGCTCAGACCCACACCCTGGGAACTTGTTTTCCAGAGGCAGTAAAGCAGTGGTTCTCAGCCTTCCTAATGCCGCGACCCTTTAAGACAGCTCCTTATGTGGTGGTGACCACAACCATGAAATTATTTCCGTTGCTACTTCATCACTGTAATCTTGCTACTGTTATGAACTGTAATGTAAATATCTGATATGCAGGATATATTTTCGTTGTTACAAATTGAACATCATTAAATCATAGGGATTAATCACAAAACAATATGTAATTATATATTGTGAAATATTTATTTCTAATTACAAATAAATGAAATTTTGTCTTGAATCGTGGTGTAGCATGGGTAACAGTCTTCATAGGACAACAGTAAACTACATTGCTACACTTTGCTACACTGAGGAGCGGTGTGTTGGTTCCCAAGACCATGGGAAATAGGTGTTTTCTGATGGTCTTAGGCGACCCCTGTGAAAGGGTCGTTCGTCCCCCAAAGGGATCGAGACCCACAGGTTGAGAACTGCTGCAGTAAAGCATCAAACAGACTGTCAGATTACAGCAGGAAGGTTGGGGGAGGTAGGGGAGATAAGAGATCAACCGAAGGACTTGTATGCATGCCTATAAGCATCACCCATGGACGCAAGACCCTGGAGGATGAGGGTATGCCTGGGAGCGGGGGGCCATGGGAAGATATGTACACATGTAACACATTAATAAAAAAAGAAAAAAAAGAAAAAGGAAACATGTTTTCAGTTGTCAATGAGTGTGCGCGGTCCGCTCTTAGGTTTGATGCTACAGGAGAGTTTTCACTGTTTTTCACTCTAACGTCCTATGGTCTGAGCCAGGGGTGGGGGACCTTTTTCCTGCCAACGGCCACTTGGATATTTATAACATCCTTCTCGGACCATCCAAAATTATCAGCTTAAAAATTAGCCCTCTATACAGTGGTACCTCGAGATACGAGTGCCCTAACATGCGAGATTTTTGAGATACGAGCCGTCGAGCGAGCGATTTTTGCTTTGAAATACGAGCAACAGTTGAGATAGGAGTCATCGTGAGGATCGGCCGGCTGCACCCGACCCACCAGTTTACCAAGACTCGAGCGTCTCATAGTTTCCCACGCCTCAAGGTGACGGAACGAATTAAACTCGTATCTCGAGGTACCACTGTATTTGGTCAAATATTTCATGAACTCGCTCCGAAAGCCTTGGGCCGGATCACCCGATTCCAGGGGCCTGATCTGAACGTTCCCCACCCCTGCATCCTCAGGAACCGAGGGAAGCCAGCACACTGGCCTCTTCTGACCCCACCACACCACCTGCCGACACCCAGCTGCCTGCTGGATGCCAGGCGCTTCCTAATTGCTTTAGAGACGGCATCTTCTGTAATAGGGGCAGCATCCTGGGGAAGGGATGCTGAGCCCCCATTTCACGCCTCAGGAAGCCGGGGCTCAGCCACCTTCAGCATCTCCCAAAGGAGGGCGGTTCAGACTCACGCAGGTGAGGCGCGGAGCGGGGAGCTGGAAGTGAACCCGGGCCGGTGACTGACAGCTGGCTTACCTCGGCCTCGCTCTGCTGACTTCCTCAATCAGCAGCGGCAGGCCCGCCTGGGAGCAGGTTCAGACACCACCTCCCCTCCTCGGGCAGAAGCGTGCCTCCTGCCCACATTCCCGGCCCGGCCCGGCCCGGAGCCCGCAAGAGGCCCGCTCCCAGAGAACACCGCTCCCAGCTCCATCAGGCCTCCACACGCTGGCATGTTCCATACAGCTTTCTTGTTTTCTCACGGCCAGAACACTGACAGCCTTCACAATCCCCCCGCGGGAGGACAAACTCCTCTTCTGACATGTGAGCCTCTGGCGGGCCGGTTGCAGATGGAGGGTGTGGATGGCTTCTGTCTCGGGGCGGTGTCTCTCTCTCTCTCTCTCTCGCTCACCAGCTGAAAGGCCCCGAGCACTTGCTGGCTTCTTTCATTCTCCCACCATTTCCCACAGGTTTTTTTTTTTTCTTTAAGGTAAAACAGATCTTTCTGTTTCATGTAGCACCACCAGCTGTCTAGCTGCTCTCCCCTCCTCCCCCTACCCCCACCAGTTGGAGCAAATGGAAGGGCATACCTTTGCTAAAATGGGATTGACCCACGCTGCCTGCCCCTGTTGGCTCCGGGGGGACCCTCCACAGGGGAGGCGGGGTGAGTTTTTTCACTCTTGCTCCTCTCCCTGGGAGGTCTTTTAAGGGTTGAGGACCTAGGGATGTTTTTCTATCAGGATCTCTCTCTCTTTTTATTTTTTCCCCCACCTAGGTTTGAACTTGCATTCCACTGCTAAGTCCATAGCAGTACCTACTATCTGCCATGGAACTTGATAGTTTACCAACTTCTTTTATAGCCATGCTCTTGTTTAACCTTCACCTGGAGGTGTTACGCATACACTGAGGGACGAGAAAAGTGACTTGGAGACGTTAAGTGGGTCACCCACACTCAGGAAGCCCCAGATCTTTTAGCCAGGGAATGCCGGGTCCTTTCTATTCCACGATGCTGCCGTAGCTTCCAAGGTGCAGGATCTTCAAGTTGAGTGAAACCCGGGGAGGTGCTTTATCCCCGGAAAACTGTAGCGAAGAGCGTTTTGGGGTGTGGAGGTCAGCACAGTGGCTCCAGCAGGTGCTCAGTAAATTGTTGGACTGAGCGAGTCAGACGTTGTCGCTGACTTGTAAGGTGCAGTGCAGCCTCAGGCCCCCTCCTAACCTGCTTTGCCTTTTTATTCTAAATCATCCCTGATGGTCTCAAGAGTTGCTATGGGGATCAAATAAGGCAGTGGTTCTCAACCTTCCTAATGCCGCGACCCTTTAAGACAGGTGGTGACCCCCAACCATAAAATGATTTCCGTTGCTACTTCATCACTGTAATCTTGCTACTGTTATGAACTGTAATGTAAATATTTGATATGCAGGATGTATTTTCGTTGTTACAAATTGAACATAATTAAAGCATAGGGATTAATCACAAAAACAATATGTAATTATATACTGTGAAATATTTATTTCTAATGACAAATAAATGAAATGTCTTGAATCGTGGTGTAGCACGGGTAACAGTCTTCATATGACAACAGTAAACTACATGGCTACACTTTGCTACACCAAGGAGCGGTGTGTTGGTTCCTAAGACCATGGGAAATAGTTGTTTTCTGATGGTCTTAGGCGACCCCTGTGAAAGGGTCGTTCGACCCCCAAAGGGGTCACGACTCACAGGTTGAGAACTGCTGAAATAAGGTGACATAGAGCTTCACAGAGTGGTTTAGAAATGTAAGGAGTTAACTTTATGTCCTTATTCTGAATTTCCCCACCCTTTTTAAAAAAATATATCTTACTGATTTTTTTACAGAAAGGAAGGGAGAAGGATAGAGAGCTAGAAACATTGATCAGCTGCCTCCTGCACACCCCCCACTGGGGATGTGCCCGTAACCAAGGTACACGCCGTTGACCGGAATCGAACCTGGGACCCCTCAGTCCGCAGGCCGATGCTCTATCCACTGAGCCTTTTAAACCGGTCAGGGCTGAATTTCCCCACACTGTGTTTCCTTCATGAAAATCTTTCTTTGGGGTGATCTTATCTCCGAAACGCTGTGGGAGGGTGTTAGTGACTGATTCTATCCTTTTATTAAAAGAAAGGAGGCCCCGTTGGCGTGGCTCAGGGGGTGAGTGGTGGACTATGAACCAGGAGGTCATGGTTGGATTCCCGGTCAGGGCACATGCCTAGATTTCGGGCTTGATCCCCAGTGTGGGTTGTGCAGGAGGCAGCTGATCAATGATTCTCATCATTATTGTTTTTCTCTCTGTCCCTCTCCCTTCCTCTAAAAAAAAAAAAATCTTCAAAGGAAGAAGGAAGGGAAAAGGAGACAAAAGAACAAGGGTTCATGGGAAGGTAAGTGTTAGGCCAGGAGGCAGCGCTTTTGCAGAAAGGCAGCCAGCCAGCAGGTAAAAGGAGCAGACATGTCCACTGTTCTTCCTGTGCATCGATTAACCCTTGCCGTGGCCTCCTGAGATGGGTGCCATTCTGCCCCCTCTGTGCCGATGAAAACAGGCCCGCAGTTCAGTGGTGGCACAGGACGGCCGGCCACCAGTGGGAGAGCTGGCGCTGGGTTAGCTCTGCTCCAGGGCCAGACCCTCGCACTCACCTTCCGCCTTTGGGAGCTGAAGTGCGAAAGAGGCAGTGCCTCGGTGTCTTCTAAAAACTCGCAGAAAATGTTCACAAAATCCTACTACAGCGTAAGTCCTCTTTAGAATACTTCCTGCTCACTCTTAAAACCTGGATGAAGCTGAAACCGGTTTGGCTCAGTGGATAGAGCATTGGAATTCGGACGGAAAGGTTCCAGGTTCGATTCCGGTCAAGGGCATGTACCTTGGTTGCGGGCACATCTCCAGTAGGGGGTGTGCAGGAGGCAGCTGATCGATGTTTCTAGCTCTCTATCCCTCTCCCTTCCTCTCTGTAAAAAATCAATAAAATATATTTAAAAAAAAAAAACAACCTGGATGAAAACCAACAGGAAGCCATAGGATTAGTAGATGATATTTTGGGGCCTCTTTCAGCCCATTCTTCAACCACAACCCATCTGGGCTTCGTTCACAGGTACTTTTCTAAATTTCGTTTTTTAAGTTCCTGATCATTTGTTCTCTACCTCAGACTATAGATGCTTCTCGATTTGTGATAGGATTATATCCCAAATGAACCCATCGTAAGTTGAGACTATCAAGTCAAAAGTGCATTTCATACACCTAACATACCGAATACTTTGGCTTAGATGGCCTACCTTAAACGTGCTCAGAACACAATACGCACAAAACACTGGCCACACGGACACTGTAGAGCAGCGATTTTCAACTGGTGCACCACAGGAATTTTTAAAACATGCCATGCCTGAGTATTCAGTTAGGGGCACTGACCTTTTTCATTTATTTATTTATTTAAAATATATTTTATTGATTTTTTTTACAGAGAAGAAGGGAGAGGGATAGAGAGTTAGAAACATTGATGAGAGAGAGACATTGATCAGCTGCCTCCTGTACACCTCCTACCGGGAATGTGCCCACAACCAAGGTATGTGCCCTTGACTGGAATCGAACCCGGGACCCTTCAGTCCAAAGACCGACGCTCTATCCACTGAACCAAACTGGTTTTGGCCTTTTTTCCTTTAGATTGTCTAAAAACCCCACAAAACAACAACAAGAAAATGAGAACAGGCCTGGCCAGTGTGGTTTAGTGGGTTGGAGCATTGTCCGGTAAACCGGAAGGTTGCAGGTTTGATCCCTGGTCAGGGCGCATATGGGAGGCAACTGATTGATGTTTCTCTCTCTCTTACTTCCCCTTTCTCTAAAATGAATAAATATATCCTTGGGTGAGGATTTTAAAAAGCTGCCCAGTGGGAATGAATCAAAATCTTACCTTTTTTTGTCAGATCGCAGAAAATATAATTTCAGCGATTAGCTTATGTGCGCCAGGAGGCGGAAAAGGTGGAAACCCGCTGTTGTGGAGTCTGAGTGGTTCATCCTGGGGTCACGCCGGACCAGGAGGCTGGCCTCGGCCGCTGCCCAGCATCAGGAGAGAGCGTGGCACCACCCGCCACGCGCTGTGGACAAGACCGGTGTGTGTAGCTTTCCTCCCATGAAAAGGTGAAGACATTCCATCCAACCACTTCTACATCAGGGACAGGCTGGAGAGTGTCCATAGGCTGAGAACGAGACTTTCTTGGTATTTTTTCCTTTGAGTGCCTTGCACTAAAGAAAGCCACTATTTCTTACTCTTTAACTTAACGTTTTGAACAGGCAATCTGTCACACAGTTTAAAATAAGTCGAACACGTGGAAGAAGGTATATCCTGGGACTTGTTCTCTCACCCCCCTGTCTTTCATCATGCCTAGTTCCCACACCCTCAACCCCCAGTAACCAGGGTTCGGTTTTTAATATATCTTCTCAGAGTTTCTTTAGGAATATGCAAGCAATCATAAATGGCTTTTCTTCTTCTTTATTGCAAAAGGTAACGCTATTCTGTGTTTTCCTTTTTCACTTCATATATCTTTGAAATCTCTCCATACCAAAACATAGAGAACAATCTTAGTGCCTTTTCTTTCCTTCCTCCCTCCCTTCCTTCCTTCCTTCCTTCCTTCTTTCCTTCCTTCCTTCCTTCTTCCCTCCCTCCCTCCTTTCCTTTCCCTTTCTCTCCTTCCCTTCCCTCCTTCTTTCATTTTGCTTTGCATATAATTCATTTATGGAGTATCATGATTTATGTAACCAGCCCCCTACAGATCGACATTTGAGTTGTTTCAGTCTTTTCAAAGCTGCCTTGGTGAGGGGTGTGCAGGGCAAAGGTAAAACTAGGACAAGAAGCAGAATCTAGAAAATCTCCAGATAAGAAGCGGCGACCCGGGAGGCAGGGAGACAAGCACGCTGGCCGCCCGGTGACAGAGCACATCTGGGATGCCGGAGGCCTGCATGCGACTGCACCTGTCCTCGCTGGGGAAAGGAAAACAATTTATCCTGGTGAAGCTTCCGTGCACCTGAGCCCGGTTCGCTGCAGCGTCCCGGGGTGCGGAGAGATTGACAGCTGGAGTATGAGCTGCCCAAAGGTAAACTCCCGGAATAAAGAAAAGGATAGCATGATAGATCGAGGTGCGATAAGGACTATTATCCACAGGTAAAGTTCTTTCAACAGGCTGCTACCGACTCTCATATATAACCTGCAATAGAAAAAAAAAAAAAAAAAAGCTCAGCAGCTCCATTCTTAAACCTTTAAGCAAAGCGCTGGCATCTTATCAAAGAGCAGGAGAGAAGATTTATCATCGTACCGTGGACACATGTCAAATAAAAAACCCCCAGTAAAGGGTAAAGCGTTTAATAGAAAGGACATATCTTAAATATATAATTTTTAGCAGTTTCCTAAATGCTTGTGTTGATGACAACATCAAGAGGCAGGTCGATCTGTTTTCTCAAGTTAATAACCATGTATGTGTGATTTTCTGTCAGAGTTTTAATAGGGATCCGTTTTCATCTGTTAATATATAGGAGCAGATGATCATTATACTTAAAAATGAAGTATATAAAAGATGCAAAGGTATACTTTATGTGTTACATAAACATTGTTTTGTGGATTGATAATGAAATGGAATATACTTTTCAACTTGTCATTGTTCAAAGGAATTTCCTGGTTTGCATGGTTAAGGAAGGAAGAAAACTTGCTGACTCTGATGAATTTCCCCCATGTATTCCTATGAACTTATTAACTTTCTCTCTCTCTCTCTCAACTTTTTTTTTTTTTTGTCATTTTGAATGTCTTAGATATAAATAGCTTCTCTGTGGCTGCAAATAACATAGCACTTTCCTTACAGGCAGAATTTGTGGATATGGTAATTTAGAAAGAGGCAATTTAGCTCCCTAGTATAAATTGCCATGACTACCGTGGATCTGCTTTGTGGAATTAGAGACAGATAAGATTGAGACGGTGGTGAAATCCCTAGTTCAGCCTTAATGAATTAGGTTTACCTGAAAGGGTTAAAAAATTGAGGTGATCATTTAGCCTCATTGGAGAATAGTTAACAAGAACTCCGTAAAATCTCACGGAAGTCTTTGTTTAGTGTGGAATCACCGCTACAAGGATGATGAGGTAAAAGAACCACGGACATGGGCATTGTAAATGGACGGATTTGTAATGTTGGCGCTTTCTAAAAACCAACGGTCAAGGGACCAGGCTGCAAATCACAGATAGGGAGTAATCTTAACGCAGAACCCTCCCAGCCTATAGAGATCACTGTCAGGTTACCTACAGCTTCAAAAACACATGGGCAGCCAAGACCGATGTGGCTCAGTGGATAGAGCTTCGGCCTGCAGACTGAAAGGTCCCGGGTTTGATTCCGGTCAAGGGCATGTACCTTGCTTGCGGGCACATCTCCAGTAGGAGGCGTGCAGGAGGCGGCTGATCGATGTCTCTCTCTCATGGATGTTTCTGACTTTCTATCCCTCTCCCTTCCTCTCTGTAAAAAATCAATAAAATATATTTAAAAAACAAACAAACACATGGGCAGAATGTGATCCACTGTCTTCCTGCCTCAGGCAGCAAGAGGAAACTCAGACCTTTCACAGGAGGGAGGCCTCCAAGAGAAAGAAGGGAAAAGAACAGAACGTTAATGGTTAACGTTGCCTTCACATTGGAATATTGTCCTTTCCTGAAGTCGTCTTTTTTTTTTTAAAAAAAAACCAAGCACCAATAATTATCCATTTTAAGAAAATTAGACTTTTAGGGGAAAGGCAGTGAAGAAAGATCATTGGGTGACAATTGTTTAAAAAATATATAAAATGTTTTCTTGCCGGTGAAAATGCATAGGTCACCAATTTGCATTGTGCAACGTTTTGTTTGTTTATTTCAAAAACGCTTCGAAACGGGCTTTGGGTGCATCTCTCAGTGTGGGTGCGTTCCCTCTGCTGTGATGTTGGGTGCGTTCCCTCCGCTGTGATGTGTCTCTGAATTGACCCGCCGCCTGTCTTGGCACAGGACACGCCAAATTGCTTGGGCTGCAGCCAAAAGGCTTGCATCCAGCCCTTTTCTTGCCTCGAAGAGAAATATTTGTGGTTTTGTTTACATCTTTTTTTCCTCCCTGTGAATCAAAACAAAAATCTGTCTCCCCGTTGATGTCTCTATCTCCCTCTGCTCACTTTCTCTCTGAAATCAATAAAAATATATCTAAAAAAAACCCACATAAACCCCCACCCCCACAAAAATGTGAACTCAAAAACCCTTTTAAGCCTCTTTAAAAATGAGTATGCTTGTCATGATATTATATATGCTCTACTGACACAGATCATACATACACCATGTATGTAATTCCCAAAAGCCAGCTCTGAAATAACGTGTCCCTCCGGGTTTTGCTTGGCGTTGTCAGCTGTGGACCTCTTTCCTCGATGGGCTCCAGTCCCTGGATGTGCTGAGTGTCCCTGCTCCTGCTATTGATGTGGATGGCAGAACCCTCTCACTCTCCCCCCTGCCGAGTCTTTAGAAATCCCGGTGGATTGTTAACGTGGCGAGCAGGAGTTCATGAACTCTGCTCCGTAGAAATGCAAAAATCCCCAGGACTTTGCTAGGGGATTGGCATAAAGAGATCTCTCTTCCTATTTTAACAGTTTACATGTTAAAAGGATACATTTATAGAAGCTTTGTCAGGTTCTCAAATTAGAGTTTCCATTAGATAAATAGTGTATTTTCCAACATAACATGCTTAGAAAATGGTTATAAAGCTCATTTTTTTTAAAAAAAGCCATATGTTTATAACCCTCTCCCCAGCCATTTAAAAATAAATAGCGAATGTTTTCCTAAATGCTAATGGTGCAATTTAGAAATATTTAGTTATTTACATACAGGAAATGCACGGTAGCAATGCAGTGAAAATCAGTCATTTGGAAATGATTAGAACCTATAGTCGTTCAAGGGTATATTTATCACTCATGTAAAATTAAGGACATATCTAAAGGAATAATCACCACATTAGATTTACAGTTAAGATACCCAGTTGTGTATGTTGTGGTTGTAAATCTAGTGTATTTTTCCAGTGGGTCTTGGAGTATAGAGGCTAGAAGAATTTCCCAGGGGCCACTTTAACTTTCTCTGCTTGCCGGAAATGATCTCAGCTAAATAAAGAAGGGAGAAAATGAAAGGTAGAGAAGGAGAGAGAGAGAGAGGAAGAGAGAGAGAATGGAGAAAGAAAAACTAACATGAGAAACTCATTTTTTAATTTCTTATGCAAATTTCCAACCAACTAGATGCCATTTACCTGCATATTGATTTATTCAAGTGCCTTTCAGTATCTACTTAGAACAGAGCACTGTGGGAAGGTTCTGTTTAGTCCTCAACTTTGTAACCATGGAATCAGGTCTCTTTGTCTATGTGGGAAAAGTACACTGAGTCATCAAAGGAGTGGCATCTATCCCTCTTCTTCCCCCGCCCCCCCCCCCCGGGCGCCGACCCTCCTGCAGTTCTTTTCTGTGTGGGAAGCTGGTTTCTCACTCTTTTTAAAAAAAAATATATTTTATTGATTTTTTACAGAGAGGAAGGGAGAGGGATAGAGAGTTAGAAACACCGATGAGAAAGAGACATCCATCAGCCGCCTCCTGCACACCTCCTGCAGGGGATGTGCCCGTAACCAGGATACATGCCCTTGACCGTAATCGAACCTGGGACCTTTCAGTCCGCAGGCTGATGCTCTCTCCACTGAGCCAAACCGGTCTCAGCAGAAAGCTGGTTCTCTTGATACCCATGAGCCTTTATTGAGGGTTTAGTGAACAGCAGGGGACAGGAAAAGGAGGAAGAGCTGATACCTGTTTTTCAGGAGCTCACAATCTTCGAATTTATCTCACCTCTCCGGGGAGATAAATAGGTAAACCAGCACTTGCAGCGCATTTGGAAAAGTGCCCTGGCAAAGGACCCAGGATGCCACCGCGGATGGCATTTCTTGGGCAGTGAGCGGAAGCTTTGCAGAAGAGTGACGCTGAGCTGAACATTGCAGAACGGGGAGGGCTCACTGGGCAGGAACAGCTTTGCATGTAGAGGGACTAGAACATGTACAGGCAGAAAACAGGGATCATGGGTTTGGGGAGTGGCAAGCAGCTTGGTGTGGCTGAATAGTAGGGCTCGAAATCAGGGTTGTGGGATGTTGTAGGGCAGCGGTTCTCAACCTGTGGGTCGTGACCCCTTTGGGGGTCACACGACCCTTTCACAGGGGTCGCCTAAGACCACCGGAAAATGCAGATATTTCCATCACGATGCATAACAGTATCAAGATTTCATGGTTGGGGGTCACCACCACATGAGGAACTGAGAACCACTGTTGTAGAGGGAATTGCAAGAGAGAGGGATGTTAAAGAAGTAAGATCGTGAAGACCTTTGGAGTTTTATGTCTGGAAGCAGAGAGGACCCATCAGAAGTTAAGGTTATTAGAAGGGAAAGCATTAGATTTATATTTCAGAAAGTGCTCTCTGATACAAAAATTGTCCTGAAAAGATACCAGAAGCAGAGCGGTTCTTCAGGAGGCCAGGCGGGAGGGGACGCGAGCTGATCTGAAACAGGGGCGGTGGGACTGGAAGAAGCGTGTAGATTGGAGGGAGGTTCACGAAGTGAGCCAGCAGCGCCTGGTGATAGGTGGACTTGGGACTGGAGAAGCAACCAAGAATGACTTCACCCCGAGATCGGTTTGGCTCAGTGGATAGAGCGTTGGCTTGCGGACTGAAAGGTCCCAGGTTCGATTCCGGTTGGGGGCATGTACCTTGCTTGCGGGCACATCTCCACTGTGGGGTGTGCAGGAGGTGGCTGGTCGATGTCTCTCTCTCTCATCGATGTTTCTGACTTTCTATCTCTCTCCCTTCCTCTCTGTAAAAAATCAATAAAATATATTTTAAAAAATTCTTATTAAGAATGACTTCAGAGCTGTTTTTAGCTTGGAACTGGCAGACAGGTGTGGACAGTGGGAAGAGTTTTAGGAAGAACGGAGAGAGCTTTTATTTTATTTCAGAAAGGGAGGGACAGAGGGAGGGAAGAAAGGAGGGAAGAGAGAGAGAGAGAGAGAGAGAGAGAGAGAGAGAGAGAGAGAGAAGCACCGATGTGAGAGAGATACATTGATCAGTTGCCTCCTGCCCTTGCCCTGAGTGGGGACTGAACCCACAACCTGGTGTGTATGTGCCCTGATTGAGAATCAAACCCACATCCTTCTCATGCATGGATGACTCCCCTGTGGACTGCGCCACACTGGCCAGGGCTGACTGGGAGTTTTAGAAGGGAGAATGGGTTTAAAGACATGTATTTGGGAGTTGTCGTTATTTAAGTGGCAAGAGGAGCTAAAGAAATAAGTGAAATTGTGCAGACTGTGCTTCTGGAGTGAGAGCTCCAAAGAGTGAACGCTGGACACTGACCAGGGAGGGCGAGCAGGAGAGAGAGAACGAAGATGCGCCCGGCCAGCCAGGGGCTGAGGCACTCCAGGAAGGAGGGAGCGGGCAGAGTGCTGCCCACTACAGGTACCTGCCCACCTGCTTTCCTCCGTGCCCACTGAGGGAGGAAGAGAGAGAACCCGCTTGCCTTGCGTAGATGTTTCCTTCTCTCTCCTCCTTCCTCTTCCTCACTCTCTCCTACACCTTTACTCTTTTTAAAAAAAAATTGTGACTGCTTTCTGAAATGAATTTGGAGTGCCTTCTCTGACACCTATCGCACCACCTTTGACACACACACACTTCACAGTACTTGTATTTCTGGTTCAAAACTAGCTAACGCTGGATTTGAGCTATGATTCATTGCACTTTAATACAGAACTTATCTATGGATGCAGTTCACACTTCTTTGCTCTTGAAACTTGCTTTTAATAAAGCACCCCCACCCCCCACACACACTCCAGAGCCCAGGTCTCACCACTGCAAAGGAGGGGGTACACGGGCTCTCCCCGGAGCTGGGCTGAGGTCTGGCCAGGGCCTTGGGCCTCTGCCTGCCGCGGTAGCATTGCTTGAGAGGGAATCCAAGTATAACACCCTCTGGTTAAGAGGAGCCAGGCCTTCTTGTCTCATTCCCAGATTCTCTGAAACTTCCTGTTATGAAAATGGTTCGCCATCAGATCAACAGGAAACGTAAGTCTTTTGGGACTCAGACAACCATGAAGGCCATCAGCCCTTTTGACTGAACATCCTATTTACTCTAGGGATTGGGAAATTTTTCTCTCCAAGGTTACTGACCCATAGAAAGTGAGTGGTGAAGCAAAGTGTCCAAAGTTTTAGCAGATGTGAACGAAAGTTAAAAAAAAAAAGAGGAATGGGGATGAAACGAGTAAAAGGAGAGAAGGATGCTAACACATTCTAAGCACCCACTATGAGCCAGCCACTTGCTGGGTCTTTTATGTTACTGATTTCATCCTTACAACAACTCCATGCGGTATCATCCCATCCATCTTATAGATGCAGAAGCTGAAGTTTATAGAGTTATTAGGTAAATTATCAAAACCACACACAATACATGATGAACTAGATTTAAACCCTGACACCATTTCCAAAGCTCCTGTTCTCACTAGTGACAAGATAAGGTGACAAAAATAACTAAAAGGAGAGAAAGATATAAAAATGAATGAGCAACACCTGACCTGTGGGGCTCAGTGGTTGAGTGTCAACTTACGAACCAGGAGGTCACAGTTCAACTCTCTGTCAGGGCACAGGCCCAGGTTTTGGGCTTGCTCCCCAATGTGGGGCATGCAGGAGGCAGCCGATCAATGATTCTCTCCCATCACTGATGTTTCTGGCTCTCTATCCCTCTCCCTTCTTCTCTGAAATCAATACAAATATATTATTAAAAAAAAAAGGATGAAGAGGGAAGAGCTGTATTTCTCCCCTTCTGAGTTTGTATTTTTGGTAGCTCCGGTTGCCAGCTTTCCATCTTTCCCTACCTTCTCATCAGCCGCCAGAATCTTCCCTTTTCATGGCCCCCCAAATCCCGGCCACTCTGCCTCGCATCTTCTTTTGCTGGTGCAGGCTGGAGTTTACCTTCGCCTGCACCTCCTCCCGCTGTGCTGACTCGGAGGATGGGGCACAGGCCTGACAGAGAATTCCCCCAGGAAGGGCCAGGCCAGCATCTTACCACAGGAGCGCGCAGCCCTGCTGTTTGCACAGCTGCATCTGTTGCTCCTCGTGGCAGAGGAGGGAAGGAGGCTCCAAAGACACTTGGTTTCGCAAACTTTTCCTGGCCTGGCTACAAGAGAGGAGCCCGAGGGCCTGCGGTGTCCCATGGCTTTTTCCAGAGGCCGTGATTCCTTCCTTCTGGCATTCTCTCCTGTCCAGGAGCAGTGCTTCTCAACCTTTCTAATGCTGCGACCCTTTAATACAGTTCCCCATGTGGTGGTGACCCCCAATCATAAAATTATTTCCGTTGCTACTTCATCACTGTCATTTTGCTACTGTTGCGAATATCGGTGTTTTCTGATGGTCTTAGGCGACCCTGCTAGTGGGTTGACCCACAGGTTGAGAACCGCTGAGACCAGGAGGAAGCGTGATAACCACCACCATAGACATGTTACCAGTTTATTTTTGAGATCTGCCCGAAGGAAGTGTCTCCCGAAAGAAATCATTTTTTTTTTTCTCTCTCTCTCTCTTTCCAAACAAGACTGAAGGTCTCTTTCTGAAAGGAGCCCTTGTGAGGTGTCCTCGCCCAGAACTGGGTCATGGTCTTCAGCGACCACGTGGCTCCCCAGTGTCGAACCATCCTCTTCCTTGGGGCTCCCCGCAACAAGCCTGGGACTGTTTTTCAATGTAAAGCAACTGTTCGCAGAAATCCTGCCGTGAAGGGAAATACTGTGAGTCACGACACGCTGGGCCAGGGCCGGCCCTCAGAAAACACAGGCAGTGGTACTTGTGCGAGAAGTAATTTGCCCCATGACGGCAATAAATCTGTTCTTCCAATGGCAGAAGCAGCAATGGCTGAATGAGTTCCAAAGGCTGGCTTGAAACGAGTTCAATGGATTTCCTTGTGCATCCAGGACTAAGTGAGCGACTATTTGCAGAACCATTTTGACTTAGATCTACTAGTGGGGAAGCTTTATTGAAGGACTAAAATAGGGAAGAGATAGTTATTTGGAGTCTTTATGGGGCCTCATCAATATTTGCTTGAATTGCTTGTGTCTTTGGGGCAGAGGTGGCGATACCTTACCACCTCAAGGGGCAGGCTGAGTGATTAATCGTGGAAATATTGGGTTATTTGGTAAAGGACTAGAAAATCACTGGTGTCCTTGTGCCATGTGTCTGCAAAGGTTCTTTCCAGCGAGGTGGCCAGTGTACGTGCTGCCTCCAAACTAAGTGGATCCCAAATCAGATTCTGTGAAGTCTAAACCCCATTAAAAATGATATCTGGGCCAACGTCCATTCTTTCCACGGGAATCACAATTCTGATCGAATCAGCGCCGAACGATATTACTTTTTCTTCCCGGGTATGGTGCGTCTAGAAATGGCTTGTGACAGAAAGTCTTTTTATAGCTTTGCTTTCAACATGCATTTACGTTTTAATGATACATTCTCCGCCAGTAAAAAAATGTAATTGTAGCGCACAGAAAATCAACCCATTTTAAGCTTTCTGAGTATATTTAAACTGTCAACAGTGTGCTATCTGACATACAACATCGCTGCTTCCGCCTCTAATGGCCAGGTTGTTTTCTAAAGACAGTCGAATGACACCAGGCTCCTAAATCCTGCCGGACAACGTGAACTATGGATGACCTGCGTGGACAGGGATGCTTTGGCCATCTGTCATTGATAGCCATATTGATCTGGAGATGGTGGCTCAGGGGCTCTGTGTTGCCGAGGGCATGGAATTTGCTGAGGTGATGATAACCATCACTGATACCTTTGTGAGGGCCTGGATTTCTCATTGTCTCTCCCCCATCTCTCGAACCCCGGGGAAGTCAGCGACCTGGTTTTGAAAGTACACTGTTAGGTCAAAAGGGCACATCAGTCCCCATACATTATTCTCCTACGTCGTCCTGCAGCATGTGGAAGTACAGAAAAGAGCTGCTTTTTAAAGTTTTTATTTTGATAAAACTGAAAGCAGACAGGAATTTACATCCTATATTGGTTCACTGAGACTCATTAATTGTTAATATTTTGGCTTATTGCCTTTATCTATTGAGCCATCCCAAATAAAGTTTCCAATATCATGACAGTTCCATCCAATATACTTTAGCAAACACTTTCTAAAAGTAAGGAAACTTTTCTCCCTATCCACCATATCATTATTTTACCTAAGACAATGAGCAATAATTCTCAGATATCATCCAACAACCTATCCACACTCACATTTCTCTATTTGTTCCCAGTATGCCTATAGTTTTTTTTGTTGTGTTATATTTGCATGCAGAGTCTATTTCTGAGTTTGCTCCTTGAGTTCTAGTCCTTCATTTTTAAAAAAAATATATTTTTATTGATTTTTGCAGAGCGAAAGGGAGAGGAATAGAGTCAGAAACATCGATGAGAGAGAGACATTGATTAGCCGCCTCCTGCACACCCCCTATGGGGGGTGTGCCTGCAACCAGGATACATGCCCTTGACTGGAATCGAACCCGGGACCTTTCAGTCCGCAGGCCGACGCTCTATCCACTGAGCCAAACTGGTTTCAGCAAGTCCTTCATTTTATAACAGAATCATATAATATGGTGTCAAGCAAAAAAGGACCTGAGAAGACACTTGGTCTAACCAACTTCCTTATTTTATGATTGTAACTAGTGCCCCAGTGCATGGATTCGTGCACATTGAAAGGTTATTAATTAGAAGGTGGCTGGTGAGGCGGGATTGGGCGAGACAGGCCGGACACACCCTGGAGCCAACCTCTCATGGTCCCTCCCCAGCCGGCCACACCTGCGGTGGTGGCAGGACTCGAAGGGTGTCTGTGGAGTGAGTGGGGTCCCTCGGCCTCGCCTGTGAGGATTGGCAGATTCACCTCTCCGACATCCCCTGAGGGATCTCGGGTTGCAAGAGGATAGTTCTTGGGTGACGCACCCCAGAATTGGTGATGCACCCAGAACCAGAGAGGAGGGAGCCCTGGAATGGGTTCTGGGTGCATCACTGGAGAACAGCAGCTGCCAAGTCATTAGAGCTCAGCAGCTCCTGCATTGAGCATCTGCCCCCTGGTGGTCAGTGCACATCATACCTACCGCCAGGTCAGATGGTCACTTAGCCTTTTATATATATAGATTTTTAAAACCCTCACCCAAGGATAGGAGGCAATCAATCAATGTGTTTCTCTCACATTGATATTTCTTTCTGTCTTTTCCTCTCTCTTCCACTCTCCCTAAAAAAATCAATGGGAAAATATCCTTGGGTGAAGATTAACAAAAAACAAAAAAGAAAGAAAGAAAAGTACATACACACACAAAAAAGATGTAGTTCACTTGTAGTAGTGCTGTATTTATTTCCTAAATGTGTATATAATTTCAAACTTTTTAGAGGGATAGCCTGGCTTTAAGAGTGGTTACTTACTTACCTGTAAGAATGGTTTAGCTCTAGCTGGTTTGGCACAGTGAATAGAGCTTTGACCCCAGACTGACAGGTCCTGGGTTCCAGTCCAGTCAAGGGCACATACTCAGTTGCAGGCTCAGTCACTGGCTCTAGTTGGGGGCAACTAGTTGATGTGTCTCTCTCACATTGATGTTTCTCTCTGTCTCTCCCTCTTTCTTATACTCTCTCTAAAAATCAGTGGAAATCCTTGGGTAAGGATTAACAAAAACAAAAAATGGTTTACACAACCTGCACTCTTGTGCAACACTCATTGTTACATGAATCAAGCAATTTATAAACGAATTTAGTTAATCAGAATTCTCTCTCTCTCTCTCTCTCTCTCTCTCTCTCTCATAAAGGTGTGAACTATCAGTAATTCTGTTTTTCTTGGAGAGTCAGGGAAGGCAGTGCCATTGATCTGCCATTTTAGCTGTGTCTTGAAATCGACATTTTGCCAGGGATATGTGGCATGTGAAAGGCACAGAGGCATGTTTTGCTCAGAAAGGAGGGAATCCTTTGATCCTAAGACCCTTGGAGTTTGAGCCTGTTCTGGATGGGTAGTGCATGGCTGTCACAGAGACTACTTTTTCTCACCACATCATCCTGCCCAGCATCTTCCTTGCACTCTCACTTAGTTCTCTGTTCAGACGGGGGTCTTGGCAAGTCTTACCAACTTAGCCTCTTGACATCCCTTCACCTCAGTGTCAGTTGGATTCTATTTAGATCCATCTTCACTGTCTAAACCCTTTGCACTCAATTGACCACAGTGATTTTCATGTAGTATGGGTAGGCCATAGAAGTAATCTAAATAGATTTTTTTCAACAATTACTAATAGTTCTCAAAAAACATGCCCAGTAAAATTTTCAGTGTTCTTACAAGTTACCATATGGTGTAGTGGTTAAGGGAATTGGAATCAGACAGACTTTGGTTTGAAACTTGGTTATGTACTAGATTTATGACCTTGTTTGGGAAACATTGAAAAACTATGAGTCTGTTTCTTCAAGTAAAGCATTCAGTTTAGTGACTAGCATATTTCTCTCTCTCTCTCTCTCTCTCTCTCTCTGAAAAGAGGCTTTTTTACATTATTCTGATCAGACCCAAGTGAGACACTGAAGAAAGAGAAAAGCCACACAATATGGTATTCATTTGCACTTGGGCTGTTCTCTGAATGATTTCTGAAGACATTTTCCTATGTCTTTTCTGATTTTTCAGTTGAATTGTGAACATTTCAAGGTTGGGGACTGTTTTTCTTCTGTCTTGTTTTTTCCTTCTTTTTTCTCGGTATAGCAATTAGGACTAACTGTACAAAGGAGGGAGCCATATAAATATTTTTGGTTAGCTGATATCCCGGACTTCCCAGGGCATCCTGGATGCGTTTTTGACCTTTGCTCTCCCACTAGAGCCACGTAGTCCAGATTTAATCTGATGGCAGTGATTAATAGTGGAAATATTGGATTATTTAGTAAAGGGGTGTTAATATTTCAATGACTAGAAAATTGCTGGTGTCCTCTTGAAATGTTATTGAAAAAGTTCTTAGAATTCAACTGCATTAGAATTCAACTATGAGCAAGTCCTGAGTCTTTGGAGTATGACATTTAGGTATGTTTGTGTGTGGTATGTGTGTGTGTGTGTGTGTATATGCACATACATAAATATACACATTTTATGTATATATAAATACCTTATGTATGTGTGTATATATACACATATGTACATGTACTTAGAATTTCCTACATATATAAAATGAGTTCAGCATTGTTAGGGAGAACATGCTTACAAATTTTGTCTTTTACTTAAGCCATGGAAGTAGGACTTTGTATTGATTAAAATGGCAGTCATTTTCCTGTTTAATAAGACATGTCAAAATTTCCACAGTTATGTCTCTTACTGTAATATTAAGTAACCTAAATCAAATATTTTTCTCAATTAAATAATCTCCTTTATTTCTATAGATATTTGAAATTTACAAATTGCTTTGATATCCATTTTCTGGCTTAGGTTCTAAATATATGCCAGTAAATCAACAAATGAGTACCATCAACTGCTCAAATCAGACTTATATGGTAGACACAGTGAGTATTAATATTGAATATAATTATTTCCAATAGCACATGAGAGCTACTGAGTGAAACCATCTTACCCAGAGTCATAGAACTAATACATAGAACAGTTGGGATGCAGCTTAGGCCTACTATTGTCACTGATTACAGAAAGACATTTCTAAAACTCTAATATTTAGGGAAAAATCATATTACTACAATTAATTATCCTGTTTTCATAATTATGGCTTATTTGTTTATCTCTTCTGTGTGATAAGTTTTTGACTAAATTTAGTCTTAACTGTAAGATAGTTCATGTCCCATGAAATATTATAAAAATAGAACAGAGCTATTGATCAAATTCAATGCCTACAAAGTAATGCATTCAGTATGTATTGCATCTATTAGGCAGATAGATTAGTATACATGCTATCTTCTCAGCTTATACCTGTCTCTCATACTTCACAGAAATTACCAGTGAAACTCTGATTAATAAAATTGGTTTAGAACCAAAATTCAATAAAAACAAAGTTAATTACGTGTTTGTAAGAGAATAAGCATACAGTTAGATCAATATGCAAATTGTGACCTTCAATGGTCTTTCTGTCTTCTTGTAAGCCCTTAGTCTTGCAAAGATTAATTTACTACCTAGAACTTCATTTTATGAAGCCACCAGGAGTCAGATTACTAGGTTTTTAATTGTTTACATATCAGTGACATGTATGTATATATATCTGTATCTCAATCTCTCTATCTTTGTAGGGAAGCCCTGTTCTAAAGCAGAAATAGTGCAGAGAGCAACCCAGAAAATTAAGTTCACATCAACATTTTCTAGGCACCGTTTTTGGGAAGCACACACTTAAGACATTTTCTGGCCCTTAAAGAGTTTACAATTTAGTAGAAGAGATAGTAGTCCCTTTCACAAATAACTAAAATACAAGTTAGCGTTTGCTTGTTTTTAGATAAAGACACAAACAAAGGCAATAGGATGGAAACCAGATGGAGAGATTTATTACATCCTTGAGAAGGCTTCTTGGAGATCAGATCTTGTGTTAAGAGTTTCATTGGAGGGAGTGGGAAGGCAAAGCTAGGAAGAAGAAGTAACAGAAGCAAAGGGATAGAGGACATAGTGTACACATAATTGGGGAGCAGTGAGTAGAACCTTCCATGATGCTACCCAGATACAGGGTGAAACAACATCTGGTTCTGCCCCTCATATCCTGACGTGGTGTGTGTGTGCACAGTGGGTGGTGGATGTTTTTCTGAAAGTCATTCTTATTTTGGGAACAGCTGGGTAATAACTTCCCTTTACATGGATGTGAATGCAAATCACATAAACATCTCCCTTAGGCCAAACTACATTTATCACCAACTTGGATCTCAAAATGTGTGTAGCGTCTCCGAGATACCTTCCTACGAAAATGAATGTGATGAAAGGAGAGTCAGTGTGGAAAGAGAGAGTGGTCTTACCTTATTGAGGATTAAGTATCTTTTTTGTGCAAATTTTACAAAAAAACAACAACACATTGCCAGAAGCTTAACTTCTTCTTTTTAAAAAAATATATTTTATTGCTTTTTTTTACAGAGAGGAAGGGAGAGGGATAGAGAGTTAGAAATATCGATGAGAAACATCGATCAGCTGCCTCCTGCACACCTCCTACTGGGGATGTGCCCACAACCAAGATAAGTGCCCTTGACGGGAATCGAACCTGGGACCTTTCAGTCTGCAGGCTGATGCTCTACCCACTGAGCCAAACCGGTTTGGGCCAGAAGCTTAACTTCTTTAGTTTTGTGGTAAATTAAGTTGTTTATGACCTGGCTGCTAACCCCCTTTCTACACATCCATGAAGTGCTTTTGCCGGAAGTGCTCCTTAAACACCTGCTGTCGGTAAGAGCAGACTTCTCAACTGTTGCTGGCGACCCCGCACTGTAAACAAAGTGGTGAGCATGCAGTGAACGCTCAGCACACCATCTGCACTGAAGCTACCAGACGCTCAGTTTGAACCGGTGCAGAACACTGCTTGTGTATAGCTTAGTAAGACGGGGCTGCCTGAGAGGAATCGGCAGGGGCTGTTTCTGCTGTTCCTGATGCATGTGTCTGCTCTTGGGCAGTCAGAAAAGCGGAGGTAGCTGGTTTCATCCCCAAATAACTGGAGATCCTTTTTCTTGGCCCGTTCCTCAGTTTTGTTTTCTCTATTATTTTCTTTTTCAACAAATGAAAAACTTAACATTTTGAAGGTTAAGATCCCAAGGTCGTTTTTCTTTCCATGCCAATTGTGTATGTGAGATGGAATAAAGAACTTCTGTCTTCGGGGCTGTGAACTGAGACCCTTTGTGTTACGGAGAAATGTGGCTTTTTTGAAAGAAACAAGTTATGTCTGTGAACTTCCTGCTTCCTGGCCAAGGCAGACTCCCCAGTAATGTCCATTTAGGCCCGTTTGGCTTACAGGGGCATTCTACACTCTTGCATCTGTAGCCATCACATGACTTAGGCTGACTGATCTGGGACAGTTACATTGAAAAGAAATGAAAAGAAATTTGCCCGAACCGGTTTGGCTCAGTGGATGGAGCGTCAGCCTGCGGACTGAAAGGTCCCAGGTTCGGTTCCGGTTGGGGGCATGTACCTTGCTTGCGGGCACATCTCCACTGTGGGGCATGCAGGAGGCGGCTGATCGATGTCTCTCTCATCGATGTTTCTGACTTTCTATCTCTCTCCCTTCCTTTCTGTAAAAAATCAATAAAATATATTAAAAAAAAAAAAGAAATGAAAAGAAATTCATTAATGCCATCCACATGTAGCAAACACCTATTTGAGGTGGGGGCTGTAATTAGTTTCTGGAAATACAGATCTGAAAAAGACGCAGTCCCTGCTATCAGGAAACTCAGAAGCTAATAAACAGGCCAACACAGTATCACAAGGTCAATCCCATGGAGGAGAAAAGTGCAGAGCGTGGAATAACTTTCCCTGCCCCGTGGCGATAGGGAAGGCCTCGCTGTGGTGGCATCATTGGAGCTGAGAATGAAAGGATCCATGGGAGTTTACAGAGAACAAAAGGTAAGACATCGCAGGTAGAAGAAATAGCATGTGCTAATGCCTCTTATGTTTGGAAAAGTGCCCCAGCAAGTGAGAAACGTGGTTAAGACAGGAGCATGTGATATGTTTTCAGGAATGGCTGACAGTATAGCCAGGAAGTTAGACCGAAGTTGATTATAAATAAAAAGGCTTGATTATATGATGTATGAAATAATACAGTGTGAAAGGCAGAGGACATATAAACTTGAGGACTATTTTAAAATATTTGTTGCAGATGGTCCTTGGAGATTTTTAAAATTGATAGTAGCGCGAGGAAGGGAGAGAGGAAGAGAAGGAAACATGGGTAGGAAAGGGAAACATGGATCCGTAGGGCACACGTCTTTCCTGGGGATCAAACCCAAAAACCAGTTATGTTCTCTGACCAGGAGTCAAACCCACCACCTTCTGGTATTTGAGGTGACGGAGCCTCACCGGCCAAGGTGGTCCATTAAATTTTGATCCACAGAATTAAAATTTGGCCACTTATACTGTAAGTGATGCTTTTGGGTTAAAATAAATAATTTTATTGCATGTTTTCAGATTATCTGCCCTTATTCCAACGTGGAACATATTGACGGCAGGCTTTATAGACCTTAGATACAAAACAAAACGTTCTCTTATTTTCTTTGGGTTAGAAGAATAATTACAAGTGTGAATTGTTCAGTGAAAAGGAGCGAGCCAACTGTTTTGAAAAAGCAGCAAAATTTTGTATTAAGGCAGAAGCCTCACCCCTTGATTTAATTCAGGTTCCATATTAGTTTGAATGCCATTTATTGATGGATAAAGTGAAATTATACTTCAGCTTAGACAAAGTAAAGGGTGTGTTTTAAACTACAGACAAATACTTATAAGGAAGTACAAATTACCAGTCTGAGAATTTAAAAAAATATATATTTTATTGATTTTTTACAGAGAGGAAGGGAGAGGGATAGAGAGTTAGAAACGTCGATGAGAGAGAAACATCTGAGAGAGAGACATTGATCAGCTGCCTCTTGCACGCCCGCCCCTCCCCCCGGACACGCCCACAACCAAGGTACATGCCCTTGACCGGAATCGAACCTGGGATCTTTCAGTCCGAAGACCGATGCTCTATCCACTGAGCCAAACTGGTTTCGGCCAGAATTTTTTTTTAATGTCCTTTTCTCCCAGGCCCCCGTGGTGAGTACCCAACCGAGAAAAAAATAAAACAAATCAAAGCCTCTAAAATAGTTGTTACTAAGTACCGTGAACCATTACTAATACTCAGTAAGTGAGAAATGGACCAGCAGCCTTCCTGTATTCATGACAACTTTAAAGGTTGTACAACAAAAAATGTCATTGTTTTTCTCTTATGAAAAGAAGGTGAATAAACATTTATATAAGATGACACATGATTCTAAGCCTATTAAAATAAACTTTCAAGAATTATAGCTGTGACCTTTTATCATCAGTCTTACTATGCATAAAAGTATTTGTGTAAATAGTATTCACCGAACGCTTATTCTGGGCATTCTTGGTGCTATGAGGGATTCTGAAAGTACACTTAAATGAAAAATTAAGTACTGGTGTAAGAAACCAAAAGACAAGTCACAAGATGACCCACGGTTATGTGCTGACGATGGGGGCAGACTGGGGGCAGACATAGGTGCCGGGATCCACAGAAGATTCCCGGAGATGAGTGCTAATATTGTTTTACATCAGTGACATATTTCACATAAATGCTATCATAAGGTGTATTCATTCTGTAATTCTTTTTCTTCTTTTTTTGCTCAGCAGTATGTCTTAGAGATCTTTCCATGTTTATGCATAAAAAATCTGAAGTTGCCCTACCCGGTTTGGTTCAGTGGATAGAGCATCTGTCTGCAGGCTGAAAGGTCCCAGGTTTGATTCTGATCAAGGGCATGTACCTTGGTTGTGGGCACATCCCCAGTAGGGGTTGTGCAGGAGGCAGTCGACCAATGTTTCTGACTCTCTATCCCTCTCCCTTCCTCTCTGTAAGAAATCAATAAAACATATTTTTTAAAAATCTGCAGTTGTATAGTGCTTTCTGGTATGTAGGAGCCATCGTCTGTAGCCATCCTCCCGTGTTGGTTGGATTTAGCTCATTTCCAAATATGTAAATGAAGTCAAAAAGGTCTGGAGCATCCAGAGGGTTGAAGTACATTTTAGCTTTATTGCTTATGTTTCTTTTTTAAATAAGAAGACTATCTGATCGTGCTTATTTATATAATTAAAAGTTAACTACTTTAATAACATCTATGTTGGGGCCACCATTTACTAACATTTGCCCCCACTTCCCTCATCCCTGTAACAGGCTGGTCTACTGTCCCGCCTCTGATATGCAGTCCAGCAGCCAGCTCTGCCCAGAGTCTCAGCTCTCTGCTGGGCACGGGTGCCCACTGTGATGGAAGCTGTTCCTGAACCCCATCCCTGCGGCTGAAGCTTTGTTTCCCTGCTCTCCCTGCTGACAGTATTTTAATTATCGATGTGGCTGCTTTCCTGAAAAGCAAATCTTGATTTCATACTGTCATAGGCTTTAGATTGAGCTTTTTATTTCATCTCTGTTTTTTAAAAAAATTGGGAGGCATTTCTTATTTTATAAATCTTAGTTTTTAATATAAATTTCATCTTGAATGGTTTTCATTTAGAAAAATTTGGCCTTTAGAGTACTCTATGAACCCAATGTAGTATAGCCTTATATTTAATAGCATACTAAGAAAAGAACAAACCAACATTGTAAACTGCAAATAATAGAGCTGCAATGAAATAATGTTTTGGGCCAGTCTCTTTCCACACTATTTTTTCAGTCGTCTATTTTCCTGGGAGGTAAAGATGAAGAAACTGAAAGTAGTCATTTTGTACATATTAGCACATACACATGTTTCTGAGCTTGTCTGATATTTTTTTCAGAAAAAAAAAAGCAGCAAGTCTATTGTGGTCTTTGTTAAAAAGAAGTAGCAGCTAGTTCCTGTAATCTCATTTTTCTTTAGTAAATTGAGATTGGCTAATACGATTTGGAGTATTTTTCCTCCAAGTACAAGATAAAATGGTCTCTGTAGATGGAATTTTAGAACAATGCCATTTAAAAATCCCTTCCGAGTATTTCTGAAAACTAGATTCTAGTTACACAGTCAATATTTAAGGGAGAGGATTGGCAGAAAAATTTATAAAGTAAGTACTTAAAAGCATAACCTCATCTGCTCTTTGCTGCTTGGGAAATGCCCAAGTCGCCACGCCGGGCTAGAATTTCACACGCGTTGCCAAACGTTAAGCCATCGTAATCCTGACCGTTAACGCCACGGCTTTGCTTCCAAACATGCTCTTTAGAAACTGTGTTCGGTGTCTTTGTCGTCACAGGAGCACGCTGCGAAAGACTTTTGCTGCTTGAAAAATATTCCTTCCAGTTGATGGTTGTGGGGATTGCAGGGAATGTGTGTCTAACCATTACCTTTCCTGGCAGGATACATTTCACTCCGTGCCTTCTCCTTGCCGTGTTCATGGAGGAAACAAGGGGACAGGTAGAAAAGGGGGTGCATGCGATAACTAACCTAAATGAGAAATACAAAGCCATCGCAATCTAAAAGGCAGCGAGGGTTCGATCTTCGGGCTCACCTATAATTTGTGCACCATAAATGCACAAGGAAGTCAGCGGGGACTTTTTAATGACAGCGCTGTCTATAACAGTATCATCAAGCAAGACATTGGCATAAATCATTGGCACTTTGCAAAGTGTCACTTCTGTCAACCTTCTCGTGATGTGATCTTTAGTCTTTCAAATCCATAGACTGGCATTTGGATCAGCTAAGCATCTTACATCCCGTCTTGAATATTAAAGCTGTTTTAGCCAATATTGAAGTGCTGAAGTAATGCTTGTTCTGAACATATTTGTAAGCAACTGACCTAATAATAACTAAGCTTTGCTCTGGGTAGAGAGCTTGCAGGATTTCCTGTTTGCAAATGTAAAGTGAGGCTGTTACCCGTTTTAGGAAGTTCTCCAGAAAGAAAAAAGGGAAAGAAAAAAAGAGGTAATGAAGCAGGGGTGATTTTTATATCACTTCAAAGGGCTTTTATTTCAAGTTCAAAGGCAGCTTTACCTTTGGTTTAAGTTCAGTTTGCAAAATAAACCTCTTACTAAAGTGACTGATAGGCAGGTGGATGAATTTTATAGAACAACAATAACAACACGGATAAACATAATAAATTGTCCTTGCCTAGATGAAATGAAATCATTCCACATTTGTCCATAATACGATGGGAAGTCTATGCTTTACCCCCATTTAATTTGAATGAATACTTGTGCTCCGCCCGCCCGCAGGGTCGCTGTGTGCATCTATGGAGTTCAAGTCCGATAGAACTTGCATTGGTGCTTGGTGATTGCGAAGTTAAATGGAAAAGTATCTTGAGAGGCAGAAAGCTTATTCCTACCTCCTTCTTAAATTTGCAGCATCATTTTCTGCCTAACCTTGATGTCCGAGTCCAGTGTTTTGAGAAGACTTAGTTTGGGGCAGGAGACTTCTAGTAAAGACTAGCTCAGTGTTACAGTTTGAGGATCCAACACTCATGTTCATTTCACATTCAATTCTTTCAGACATAGATATTTATCACTTTTGGAACTATAGACCATGCTCCCTGTCTTTCCAGATCTCATGTTCTCACCACCATCATCATTACTCTCTATCTACCCCCTGGTTTCGTGCCCCAAGAATCTAGTAAACCTGTGATGTGAGTTCACAGTATCTCAGTGTCCTTGGGACAACCAAATGCCCTTTGTCCAGCTCCCCACAATCCCAAGGAGAGCAGAGAAGGATCCTTCAGGGTGGCTCAGACAAGAGCAGTATAGTCTAAGATCTGCTCATACTTAAAGGAACTTCCAGACTTTTCCTGGATTCTCAGAGTATTGCTAAATCAGCCAGAATCCAGTTGACTCAGTCACACAAGACATAGAACAAGAGGCTGTGACATTCCCTGGGGTGCATTCAATTTTAGGGGACTTTTGTAATACAAATACTACTTAAGATGCTACACGGCTCCTAGAAAGACAAGGCATATTCTGAAAAGTTGCTAGATGTTTCTTTTTTCCTATCTGCTTATAGGTGGCATCTTTTCATTTGAGTCTTGGCTGCCTCTGTCCAGAGTGACCGGACATTAGCAGAAACTATAAAATATTGGCTCTTCTGTTTGCAACTCTTGTTTGTTTTCTCAGAATGGGCGGATCTATTGCTTTGTTCAGAGCAAATCCCGGCTTCAAAGGAAACAATCAAACTACTATTTCCAAAGCTAAGTTTGGCACGGGAGCCATTTTACTGGACAAAGCACTACGCTCCCAGTTTTAGTGGTAACTCGGTCACTGATCCTCTGCATAATAAAATGGCAAAAAGGTGGGGAAAAAACACCCCAGAAAATAGTGCTGCAAACAAAACAGGTTCTGTCTTTCCTCCAGCCCTTCTCCGAGCTCTCATACAAACAGCTCCATTTCCATCTTCCCATTATAAAAAGGGAACTATCGTTCATGTTTACCACGGAAGGCACTTATAAGAAAGGTGTTAAAAATTCCAAATTAGAAAACCTCACCAATCTGCTGGTTTTACCCAGGCCTCATTGTGCATCCAACTGGCAATAGTTGGAAGGAGTAGCTTCCTGTGTAGATCTGCCTGCTCCAGGTTCAGCCCCAGCCGGCCCAGCTTTGCCTGTCTGACCCAGGAGGGCAGGCTTTTGCAGGCCCATTTCCCTTGCTTCTGAGTGAACGAGGGAGGCAAAAGGCGAAGAGGAAGGAAGGAGCCTCTGTGTTTGGCCATGTCCTTCTGCCTCAGGCAGCAGCTTGCTTCAGCTGCGGTCCTTGCTTCTGTGAGGGGACCCCAGTCCCCAAACCCTGGTCACGGCCTCCCGTCTCGGCCTTCTGGTGGGGCAGCGGCTTCCTGCTTTTGTTTGTCTCGGTCTGCCTCACTGTCCCCAGTTTACAGGTTACTCTCCTCCAACTTGTGTCACCAATGTCTATGTTTCAAATACTTCCAGTGGCTTGTTTACCCCATTAAACTCTAAGTCACACATCTGCAGTATTAACAATAACCATCTTGCCCTTCATGGTCTGGCTCAGTAGATAGAACATTGGCCTGTGGACTGAAGGATTCCAGGTTTCGGGCTTGGTCCCCAGTAGTGGAGGTGAGGGGGATGCAGGAGGCAGCTGATCAATGGTTCTCTCTCATCATTGATGTTTCTCTCTCTCCTTTTCCCTTCCTCTCTGAAATATAATAATAGTAATCATCATCATCATCATCATCTTACCTTATCCTTCTTCAAGAGAAGATAAGAAAGGAGACAAGATGGGAGGAAAGAGGGAAGAGCCTTCGGTATATTTTTCCTTCTCTTAACACTTCCCCTTGTTCTGTTTCTACGTAAAACCAGAGGGTGGCCTGCTAGTAGTGTCTTCTCAGGACTGAGACCAGGACTGAGATGAAAACAGGCTGGGGTGGGGTGGAATGGGAAGGGGTGCTAGCATACCTGGTAGAAGGATCCCAGGGGAGCCCAGGTTACTCTGGAGCTGGGAACCCTTTGATTTCCAACTGGATTAAGGCTCCTCCTGAATGGTCCCATATTTCCCTCCCCTCATTTCCTTTCCATCCCACTACCCACTAACTTCTCCAAACTCTTCCCTGCCCTTGCTATGTTTTTTGAATGAAGTTTTGATTTGCAAATAGTTTAGATTTACAGAAAAATTGCCAAGAATCGAGTCCCATGTTGCCCACACCCAGCTTCCCCTGTTCTTGGCGTGTTACATTACAGTGGTACATTTGTCCTAACTAATGAATAGATATGGATAGACTATTGTTAACTGAAGTTTACACTTTATTCAGATTTCCCAGGTTTTCTCATCATTTCCCTTTGCTGTGCCAATATCCTATCTAGGATCCCATATTACATTTAGTCACGTCTCTTCCTTAGATTCCTCGTGGCTGTGACAGTTTCTCAGACTTGCCTTTCTTTATTTTATTTTTGATGATTTTGACAGTTTTGAAGAGCACTGATGAGGCACTTTGTAGTACATCCCTCAGTTGGGGTTAGTCTGATGTTTTCTCATGATTAGACCAAGGTTATGTGTTTTTAGGAGGGAGACCACAGAGATAAATTTTCACCATTTTATATCAAGGGTCTATATTATCGACATGACTTATCACTATGGATAGCCTGGCTGACAGTGTTTGTCAGCTTTCTCTACTGTAAAGTTCATCTCTTCCCTCCCTTCCTTACCGTATTCTCTGGAAGTAAGTCACACTGAAGGAGTGGGGGGTTATGCTTCTGTGAGGGTGGAATATTTATGTAAATTACTGGAAAATCTTCTAATCAGGAGGTCTGTCTATTCATCTGTATTATTATTTAATCCTTTATATTAGTAGGGACTCATGGATATTTATTTTATTTTTGGGGCTTAGAATTCAGCCCTACCTTTTATTGCTCCATTTGTTTGTTTGTTTGTTTGTTTGTTTATTTATTTATTTATTTATTTATTTATTTATTTTTACAGAGAGGAAGAGAGAAGAGATGGATTGAGAGTTAGAAACATCGATCAGCTGCCTCCTGCATACTCCTACTGGGGATGTGCCCGCAACCAAGGTACATGCCCTTGACCAGAATCGAACCTGGGACCATTCAATCCGAAGGCTGATGCTCTCTCCACTGAGCCAAACCGGTCAGGGCCCCATTTGTTTCAGCTTTGGCTTTCGGAGACTCCTGCAGTTGGCTCCTGTGGCTTCTTGGCAGACACGATCATTGTGATTTTTTTTTTAGTATTTCTTTCTTTCTGGCACTACAAGAGGCTCCAGACTCCTCTTGAATATTTCCTGAACCAGCCCGAGAACCAGCCCTTTCTCCAAGGAGCCCTGGTCCCTTTTATCGGAGGACAGTGTCAGGAACTAAATTCGGAGATCTACATGTGCCCATTGTGCCCACTTCCCTTAATTCTGTCTGTTAGCATAAGTTAGCCAGTGATTCCTCAACACAAGGCTCCAAGTTCCTTCTGCTTTCTTTATTCCTGAAGATAATTTGCATGGCAGTAAAAAAAAAAGTAGAAAAAAATAATAGGTGTTCATGTCTAAAATTAGGTGTTGGGTCACTTCTGGGAATAATAGTAGATTAGGAGATTAGACCAAGTGACCTTAAAAATCATGCCCAATACCAAGGTCCCATGATATCTTATTCTAATGGATTGATGTAGGATGCTGTTCCATTTATTTTCCGGGTAGCCTGAGATACCTGAGACGGGAATGTGCTGAGAGATAGGGTTGGAAAAGAGGACTGGTTCTGTGTGTGTGTGTGTGTGTGTGTGTGTGTGTGTGTGTAGCCTGGATACCAGGCTACATTCTAAAGCTGTGGCAGCCATTTTGTTTATGAAACCAGGTTTCTAATATCCAATGTCTTGTAATATATATAAGAGAACTAGCCGAAACCAGTTTGGCTCAGTGGATGGAGCGTCTGCGGGGTCCTTGGTTGTGGGCACATCCCCAGTGGGGGGCATGCAGGAGGCAGCTGATCAATGTCTCTCTCCCATCGATGTTTCTAGCTCTCTGTCCCTCTCTCTTCCTCTCTGTAAAAAATCAATAAAATATATTTTTTTTTTAAAAAAGAGAGAACTATTGCCCTGGTGGGCATGGATCAGTGGTTAGAGCATTGGTGTGTCTCACCAGAGAGTCACGGATCTAATTCCCAGTCAAGAGCACATACCTGGGTTACAGGTTCAAGGGCGTATGTGCGAGTCAGGCAGTTGATGTGTCTCTCTCATATTGATTTCTCTCTCTCTCTCTCTCCTCACCTCCCTTCCACTCTCTCTAAAAATCAATGGGAAAAATATCCTCACTCCTTCGGTGAAGATTATAAAGAAAAGGGAACTGTTATTCAGTCTGAGGTTGGCCTGCCAGAGCAGGGAAATATTAATGATTTACTGTGCAGGTTTTTGACTCCGGTGGGGGTCAGGGCTGGGGGTGCCAATTCCCTTTCTGTCCCTTAGTACATATTAATCATCCCCTGCATTACCTAGTGGACATAGATATTCAAGTGAATAATAGGAGCATTTTAAGTACACCATCTGGAATTAAGTCCGAAGTGGACTGTGCAGACTCATTTTCCTTCATAACATTTTGTTTCTATTAGATTTCGAGCCCTGCTAGGAAACCCTGGAGGAAATAGGGAGATTGTATGTGTAACCCAATTGTCTCACTGGATGACTGTACATGTACGTATAATCTCATTGTCTGGGGCTAGAAGATTACAGGGGAGTGAGAACCATTTTGAAGCCGTGGGCAGGAAATATTAATAGGCCTTGGTCTTTAAACGGACATAATAAATATTGTCCTGCTTACCTTTTCCTTCTGAGTTTGTTACTTATTAATTCCCCTATCACCCTGTACCCTGAACTTTAACATTTCGTAGAATATATTTTTCCATTTTCACATGTACATTTTCCCCTTATGATTCATCCTTGGGTATCTGAGTTGGGATTAGGCGGTTAACCTATTTAATAGGGTGATCACTCTGTGACAGATCATAATTCATCCAGAGGCAGTTTACCTGGCCCTAACCCTCCCCGGAATTGATAACCTTGAAGAGGGAACACTCATTCCCACTTTTTAAAATTTTAAGTATTTTATTACCTGATCTCCCCGTCCTTTTCTCAACTCCGTAGTTAATGGTTTTCACCTCAACTTTGAACGGAGTATTTATATCGATCCTCTGCGAGGGATGGTGGCTCAGATAACCGGGAGCTCATTATTTTCAATGAGAAGGCCAAGCCTTAGGTTTCTGATCCATCTTGCTTATTGAGGTGTAGGTCCTGAGAGAGTCTCTTCAATACCATTTCGAGAACGAAAACATTTAGAGAACAATATCATTTTTCAAATAGTTTAGGAACATTGTCCAGTGGGGTTTTTAATAAGCAAAACGTAACACCTCCTTTTGCATCTGTTGTATCTCACACACAAACACATTGGATTAAAATTAAGAAAGAGAGAAATAACTCCCTGAAGGTAAACCAGAGGCTCAAAGGACTTGGCTGCCAGGATTCCAGGGGTACAGGGGGTACTCCTGAGAGAAGAAAAGAGGTTTTGGAAGAAGGAGAGTGATGGAGAATTCTGACTTGAGGTTGCTTCTTTTGCCTTTGCTGGAGAATGTCACAAGTTTTTTTAAAAATGAAAGTGGTCAAAGCCGGTTTGGCTCAGTGGATGAAGCGATGGCCTACGGGCTGAGGGGTCCTAGGTTCGATTCTGGTCAGGGGCACCTACCAGTGGGGGGTGTGCAGGAGGCAGCTGATCGATGTTTCTCTTTCATCGATGTTTCTATCTCTCTGTCTCTCTCCTTTCCTCTCTGTGAAAAATCAATAAAATATATATATATGTATATTTTAATATATTTTATTGATCTCTTACAGAGAGGAAGGGAGAGGTACAGAGAGTTAGCAACATCGATGAGAGAGAGACATCCATCAGCTGCCTCCTGCACGCCCCCTACTGGGGATGTGCCTGCCACCAAGGTACATGCCCTTGACCAGAATCGAACCTGGGACCTTTCAGTCCGCAGATCGACGCTCTATTCACTGAGCCAAACCAGTCCTGGCTAAAATATATTTAAAAAAAATGAAAGTGGATAGTAAGGCCAAAACACTTTTTTGGGTCCAACATGGTGAGGGGTGAAGGACAAAGTGAAGTTCATCAAACCCAGTGATGAATTGAAATTGTGTCAGCTCAGGACAAAGAGAAGACTCCCTAAGGTAAATGACCCATCACTTCTCATTTTTATATAGATGCATATTTTCTGCAGTTTTTCTTAAAAAATTATGACTATCCCCTCCCCCCCTTCTTTTTTAACAGATGGGAGACTACCCCCATTAACTTTGGACAGGTCCGGGGGAGAATACGGGACAGACAGCCTGCTTTTTCAGTGTGCCTGCTAGGACCAAATCTCCCTTCAAATGATGGCTCCCCTGGTTATTCTCATTATCCTTCCCTCTGGCTCCACTGACCACAGGGAAGATGCCATTTTTAAGCGGCCGGCGGGCTGGAGAGCACGAGGCATTCTCATCACTTCCCACTTCCCTGAGCATCGCCATGGAAGTCCCTGCCAGAGGCCCGCGGGCAGACAGGAGCCAGGCCCACACCCCGGCTGCCAGGACCCTGCTGACAGCCCGCATCAGCCACTCAGCACTTCTCCAAGCAGCAGCTCGTGCCCCGAGGCTCAACTTTAACCCGCGAGGAGAGGTCACCGAGGGAAGAAAAGCAAGTCAGAGAGGGATGGTCTGCCGGTCTGCGGGGAGGAGGGCGGCTGCCCGGACGGCCGGCCGTCTTCGCAGACTCCCTTCAGCTCGCTGTCAGCACCCTCTTCGGGGGTAGCAACGCCAGGGCTTATCCGACGGGGATGAACTATCCTGTAGGTTCATCGTGGCCGGCCAAGGGAAAGAAAATAGGTTGTTTTTTTTAATCTCAGAGAATCGGGAGAAATCATACTAGTGAACAGTTTTGAGCATTTGCTAAGTGTTAGGCGCTGTGCTCGGTGTCTCACATACATTGTTTCGTTTAATCCGTAAAATCATCAGAGCCGCACCTAATTTTTCTCCTAAGATGAACTTCTTCCTTTGGTAGACACTGCGATGAAAACACCAGTTATTTAGCCGAAACCGGTTTGGCTCAGTGGATAGAGCGTCGGCCTGCAGACTGAAAGGTCCCAGGTTCGATTCCGGTCAGGGGCGTGTACCTTGGTTGCGGGCACATCTGCAGTGTGGGGCGTGCAGGGGGTGGCTGATAGATGTTTCTCTCTCATTGATGTGTCTAACTGTCTATCCCTCTCCCTTCCTCTCTGTAAAAAATCAATAAAATATATATTTAAAAAAAAACCAACACAAAAAAACAAACAAAAAAAACCCAGTTATTTAAAATTACATCCTGTCTCTGACCGAGCCTTTACAATAATTGCACTATATTGTGATACAGTCGGACTAGGACCTGAGTTTCATGTAAGCCCAAATAGGCCTTCTTTTCCTGTATAGCTCCTCTTCTACTGTTGTTGTTTTGTTTTGTTTTACCATGAATGATGGGGATTGAAAATGCCCATCTCAGGCTCTGCCTCCTGCACACTAAAACCCTGTGTGTGTGTGACTGATAGAGCTGTACAGCTACATGCAGAGGAGAGTCCAGTGTTCAGAGCCTCATCGTTAGTCCAGACACCCCTGGCCTGGTGTATAGGCTAAGTAATCATCCCCATGTATGTCCAGGGCCTCATCCCAGGAGCCTGTGACCTTCTATGACAAAAGAGACTTTGTAGATGTGATTAAAGGAAAGATTTTGATATGAGGAGATTCTCCTGGACGATAAGTGTGGGCCTCAGGTAACTGCAATGTTCCTGAAGAGGAATGCAGAAGAGAGAGAGAGAGAACAGGCGCTAACAACAAAAGCAGAAGTTGGAGTGACATGTTTTGAAGACAGAGGAAGGTGCCACAAGTCAGGGACTACAGGTGGCCACTCGAAGCTGAAAAATCAAGGAAATGGCGTGCCCTCGGTGCCCCCAGAAGCACCAGTCCTAAGGACACCTAGTCTCTAGCTCAGTGGAACTGAGTCATGATTGACGAGCTCCAGACCTATAAGAGAATACATGTATGTTGTTCTAAGCCATTAAATTTGTGACAACTTGGTACATCACTAATAGGAAGCTAATATGCCTCGTCAGTGTAAAATTTAAGTCTTGTGAGACAGCAATTATACGGAGCAACCTGCAGAAACTGCTGTGCACACAGGTCAAAGCTCAGGGCATCTACTTCTGAGTTCTCAAGCTTAGATGTCGCTGGATAGCACCCCACATAGGACCCCTTGTTCTATTCTATCACTGCCAGCACTTCCCAATCCCCATAGACACACACACACACACACACACACACACACACACACACACACACAGGAACAACTAGCTTCACTCTGAGTGACTAGTTAATCTGCATTCTCAAAACAAGAATCATTGTACACTGTTTCCCAGGGAGGTGCCAGGGAGAAAAATATCTGATTTAATCTCAATAGCTTAGAGTTAATTCTGTCTTTACTTGGGTGTGCTGAGGGATTCGTTCAAAGAGAGAGCTGGGCTGCCCAGGGTGAGAAGAAAGAAGATCTGTTTGTTTTGCCCTGTGTTAGCTTAGGATAGTAAACATAATTAATTGACCCCTTGGTGCCTTTTTATGAGGGAAACTTCAGAGCGCTTAATATGAAGTGCTATTTGGAATCTTTGCAAAGAGGAGCCGAATAAAAGAATCCTAGGCATTTGTGGTACAAGGAGAGTGATAATCTCAATTAGAAGCAGCATCTTAAGAAATACATTAAAATGATGGAGGAAAAAGAAGAATTTTTAATGGAGCATCAACTACCAGATTTTAAGGAGCATCTCTAATGCTGGTAGGCAGTTAGGAAATAGAATATTCTGATTACTCAAATATTCATAAATTGAGAGTAGCTCTATAGCAACAACTGATTTTCAAAGAATATAATAGATTACAATTCGGTTAATGCTGAAGCTAAACTGCATATAATTAATAAAACTCCAGTGATTTAGATTATATGTATTTATTGATTGCAGAGGGGGAGAGAAAAGGAAAGAGAGAGAGAGAGAGAGAGAGAGAGAGAGAGAGAGAGAGAGAGAGAGGTGCCTCCTGCACACTCTCTGGAGATTGGCCAGCAAACAACATGAGCATGTGACCTGACTGGGAGTCGAACTGTGACCTCCTGGTTCTTAGGTGCTCAACCCCTGAGCCAAGCTGGCTGGGTTCGGATTCTATGCAGGATCATGTCATCTCCCTCAAATATCGCTAACAGGCCAACGGTACAGAGAAAAGCGTCTTCCTTTACATTTCTGCTCATGACCCACCACCAGTGGCAGGTTTAAGAGCCTTATTGGCTCCAAAGAATCCAAAAGGTTGAAAAAATGTTTCCTTATCATCACTGGAGTCACCAACTTAAATTGATATAGTCACCTCTCCTTAGAGAAGAGTATCTGAGCATTCTAGCAAATTCCAAAGAGAAGAGAATGGGAGTGAAATTATTCGCCTTTTCAGAGTCTGTGCGTGACTTTCCCTCGGCCTCCATCCTTCGCGGAGGGGAGAATAATGAACTTGAGCTAAGGAAATACTCGTGTAAATTTCCAATGGCATCTTCGTTTGAAATTGCAGTTTAAGAAGACTAATATTCAGTGCTTTTAAGAAATGTTCTGTGTTGCCGAGACTGGTTTGGCTCAGTGGATAGAGCGTCGGCTTGCAGATTGAAAGGTTCCAGGTTTAATTCCGGTTGGGGGCATGTACCTTGCTTGCGGGCACATCTCCACTGTGGGGCGTGCAGGAGGCAGCTGATCAATGTTTCTCTCTCATTGATGTTTCTGACTTTCTATCTCTCTCTCTTCCTCTCTGTAAAAAATCAATAAAAAATATTAAAAAAAAGAGAAATGTTCTGTGCCTACACGTAATTAAAATGCCTGTATTTAGGCCCAAGCACCTCATTGTGGTTATGTTCCTGGAAGTTCTCGAATCCCTCTGACTGACTGGCATTTCCAGGAAGAATGTGGCCGCTCTGGGCAACCAGAGAAGACCAGACGGAAATGACAAAGTATTTCTACTCATTGCAATAAACAGGTAAAGAAAACAGAAGGAAAGCGAATGCCAAATGTTTATGTGGAACGTGAGCTAGGAAATGAGTCCCTTTTGTGATTCCTCCTAAAAGCACAATTTAGTGTCGTTCACTCACCAATTATTTAGTCACTGAAAATCTGTAGGCACGAAATGACACTGATTCAACGTCTTCAGGAAATATGAAATGGGAAATGTTAGAATACGCAGCATATATTATATATAGGAAATATTAGGAAGTAAGCTATGCAGACGAAATTCCCTGTCACTGTTTCCTTTTGAGTGGAAGTAAGCATTTCTGAATATACTATTCTAAAAACAAGACTTGCGTTTTTGAAAGTCATCTTTCTGGTTTTCTTCTTTGATACTATTAATTTTTAAAATAAGCCGATCTGGAGATTAAAAAATGGCAGCGCCATCAGTATCACTGAACATTTCTGTGAAAATCTGCCAGTCCTGAAGCTTGTCTACTGCAGAGAATGTCATTCACATCTACTGGGATCATTATTGGGGGTTTGAGTATAAGTAAACTCCAACATCAAACTTATTAAAAAGTCTGAATATTTTTTAAAAATATGTTCTCATCGATTTTAGAGAGAGGAAGGGAGAGAGAGAGAGAGAGAAATAGGTTACCTCCCACACACCCCCTGATCGAGGATCTGAATGGCAATCTGATGTACCCTGAGATTCTGGTACTATTTGGTGCACAGAACACACTCAACCAATTGAGCCACACTGGCCAGGGCAAAAGTCCGGGTCTTTTTGAGAGGTATTCATATAACAGTCCTTCACAATAATTCTAATATTTTCTTATACAAATGCGGTTTAAAAAATAGTTATTTAGAAAAGTGCCAGTTAAAATGGAGTTTGTTTCTTTTTGTAAATAACTAATTTAATTTTTTTGAAAGACAATAATATGTAATAATATATTAATAAATGAATACACTATATATTTGAGCTTTCGTTCTCAAATGTTGAAATAGTAGGTCTCTTTATTGAGTTCATTTAGCGTTGTTTTTTCAGACGATATAATGGGTAATTAAGTTATTCTGTAATAAGACAGGCAGATTTAAAAATATAACTTATATCTGTGTCTTTCAGCTTATTGCTAATTTTAGGGATAAATACATACTAGTCTAATTTTACATGTTATTTTTCAACATTATTGGAATGATCAAAGTAACAGTTGTTACTGAAAATTTCTTTAGGAACTTGAGTAATTTAAAATAATGTACCTAAAACACCAGCTTTCCCACTTAGTTTGGCCTCAGTTATGACCCAGGCAGACTCTGCATCTGTCTTTCAAAGAGAGAAAACAAGTTGTTTTCATATGCCCTTATAGCTTTTACAAACACTTAAATACTTATATTTTAAGTGAGCTAAAGAGGAAAAAATATTGTTCGTGCTCTCCATTGAGTTTTAAGAAAACTTAAAATTAACATCGTGTTTTTCTCCTCCTGTTAAAACAAACCTCTGAGATTTCACCCTCAGGCTTTGACAGTTAACAATTAACAAGAGTTTGAAGAATGCTCTTACCACCATTTTCCCTGGAGAACTCTGTAAGCTTTGCATGTAAATGCAAACAAAAATTTTAAGGCTTTTGATCTCGGAATTTGATGAAATCTCCAAATCTCCAGAGCAAATTTAAGGATTACAGGCTACAACAAGTACACATATGAAAGCATGACAAATTAACGGTAAATATGTAGTATTGATCCTAAACAGAAATATGATGGATTTATTTCTTATGATGACATTCTAGTCTGAGTGACTAAAAAAAAAAAATAAATGTCACTGGGATGGGTGGGAGTGGGAGGAAGATGGCAAAAGTCTGCCTATTGACCGCATTCATATTCATTGATATGCAAAAGAAAGAACATAGCTCACTCAAAGGCTTGATTTGCTTTCATCCTTTCTTCTTTCTTTTCCTTTTTTTTTTTTTCAGACTTGTTCTAAACAGAGTGAAATTCAATTTTGATCAGACCCCAGGTCACCGGGGAGTTGATATCCCAAAGGTCTTTTTGTTTCCCTTGTGTCAGGATCTGAGTGAGCTGGTATTTAGCGGTAGGAGCATCGGAAACGTCTTGCTAAGCAGGACAATACCAGGGCTGGTGGCATTACCATAGCTCTACATGGCGATTGTCATTCTGAGAGGCGATCTATGCATCCCCTCTCCCACTTAGTAGCGGTGGTAGCAAGTTGACCTGGTCATCCAGGTTCAAGTGTCATTGATTGGCCGATGATGGACAAGGCAAGACATGAATCTACTTGACATTTCACTCAACAAGCATCTTAGATGTGTTATCTAAAGCGGTCTTTCTTTTTCCCTTATTTCGCTCACTGTTTAGTAACAGTTGCATTCGGGGACATATCACCTTGTTTGAATCTGTAACTCCAGAAAGAAAAAAAAAGTCTCCCCCAATCTCATGTAGACATTTCACATTCCATACCTGTTAGAGAAGCACTAAAATGATAAACATGGATGCAGCTGTCTCTACAGAAGAAGAACAGAAAATGAACCTGGTTCTGTTTCTTTCATAGGATTGTGCTTTTTTTTTTTTTTTTTTCCCCTTGCATGCTTAAAATACTGAAGACATGAAACTGAGTGAAGTGAGAGTTCCTATTTGGAGTTCCCCAGGGAATGTACACAAATCCAAATTTGTGGAACTTGAGAAATTTCTTTAATTTCAACCTGGTGAAAAGGACATATTTTGTTTATGTGCCGGATGCATACTTTCGTTGCCTTCTATATGCTTTGATGTCTACATTGAAGCGAAGACTTGCCCAGGCTCAGTGGCAGATAATAAAAATGACAGAAAAATGTGGAAAATGAGATTTATATGGAAATGATAAGGGAAGTGAGGATATTTGGAAAGAGGCCAAAAGCATAAACAGGGAAATTCTCAGCGAGATGGTAATCACACTCTTTGGCTTGGACCTAAAGGAAATATCTCTAGAAATGGAGGGACTTTGATCTCAGGTTCTGTACCCACTCTTCTGGGTGATGTGATTAATAGCACATACAGAGCAAACTAGATAGAATTCACATATTTTAGAAAATTTCCCACCTACACATATATCTTCAATTTTCAAAAATGTACAGAAAGTTTCGCTATGTTGATTTATAGTGTAAATAGATTTGAAAAGACAATTTCTTGTCAGTTGTAAAAGAATATTATCCACAGTATCCTACAGGGTACAATTCCACATGATTGGGGGAAGGTCATAAGACAAAAAACCTTCAACATGGAAGTTCTCAGTTCAGAGTTTGTCTTTGTTTTTTTAATCTTTGCCAGAGGGTATTTTTTCCCCATTGATTTTTCAGATAGAGTGGAAGGGAGGTGGGGGAGGAGGAAGACATCGATGTGAGAGAGAAATATCCATTATTTGCCTTCCACACGGGGATTGAACCCAACACCCTTTGGTCCTCAAGCCGACACTGTAACCACGGCCCTATAGAACTAGCCAGGGGCAGTTCAGAGTGGTTTTTGGTTTAATTTTACTTTTAACCTTGGCTGAGACCATAGTTCAAAACTTTCATCTTAAATAGGCCCTCCCAACAATTCTACCTCTGTAATATAAAGACTTTTAGGAATCAATTGTAAATATTGAAATTAAAGAATAGAGGTAAACAAATACCTAAGTTAGCATTCAAATGGAACACATACCAATTTATGACTAAATGTTGAGCCTCGGGCTAATGCTTTGTATATAGGATGAGGCTTACTACTTAAATGTCACCCTTAGGATTTAGGCCAGAGATAGCCTTACTCCATGCATTCCAGCTACTTCCTGGGACTGGGGAAGGAACTTCTCAGGCTAGCTTCAGCACAGCCAGAACTGGAGTCACTTGGGAGTTTGAGGCCCTTGGCTTCCTAATGTACGGATGAGAACACGTAGATTCCTAGGAAATACTCAGGCCACAACCCGGGAATTACCAACATAATCAGGCAAGGGGACAGAATGAAAGTGCCACTCACCTACAAGTCTTCATTTTTAGCGTTTAGAAGATCTCTGGTTATCCAATGAGCTCAGTGAATACACAGCAAACGGACAGAAATAGAAACAAAGTTAGGCTACTCATCCTAGATAATAAGCGAGGTATATGCTAATTATGTGTTACACCCTGAGGCCTGATGACCTATGGAGTAACGACTGGAACACAGATCTGCAGGAGGGTGGAGCAGTGAACTACCAGTGGGTGATGGGAACCTTCAGGAAGGGGCAGGGCAGCAAGCTAAGAGGGGTGGGAGGGCCACTAGTTATTTATAAGTAATGGTTTTGGCGCAATATCCCATTGTGGTCGATCCTATTATTTCCCCAGTAACTTATAAGAGAACATCTTTCTGTAGACAGAAAAGCTATATGCCAGATCCTAGTTTAAAGCACACCACGTGTTCCCAACAGCTCTTGTTCTCCTCCCTCCGCCATGAGAATGAGACGACCCCAGGCTTCAACCTGGGCCTTGGGATGAAGATTATTATTATTATTTTTAATATATTTTATTGATTTTTTACAGAGAGAAGGGGAGAGGGATAGAGAGTTAGAAACATCGATGAGAGAGAAACATCAATCACCTGCCTCCTGCATGCCCCTTACTGGGGATGTGCCTGCAACCAAGGTACATGCCCTTGACTGGAATCGAACCCAGAACCCTTGAGTCTGCAGGCTGACGCTCCATCCACTGAGCCAAACCGGTTCCGGTGGGATAAAGATTATTGGAGCAAAACCACAACCAGTCAACAGCTCATATAAAAAGAAGCTATCTTTTTTTTTTTCCTTTTAAGTCCTAATATGTTTTTAGAATTGTTTTTGCTGAATAATATGGTAAAAGCTGATTGATGTACTTATAAAAAAGAAAACATCTTAAATGTTTACGTAAAATTCCTCGGTCATCTTCAGTGTTCTTTCATCCATACCTTCTATGTTCCAGGAACTTGCGAGGTCCTGGAAATACAATAGTATATCTCATAAAGCTTCCATAGCTAAAGCTTTCCAGGGAGGAGATGAGAAAGCAAGCGCGAGATTAGAATAATTATAGCTGTAGTTGTTGCATAAAGGAGATAAGCAGAGTTCTATGATGGATGATAACTAGCAATGGAGGTTCAGGGATTCATCTTCATAAGAGATGGGAAGGATGGATATCTTTAAGAAGGTGACATTTAAGCAATGACCCAAAGAACAAGAAGCTGGCTCACTGAAGAATGTTCTAGGTCAGGGAACCACCAATGCAAAGGCTCCATGTCTTCAGTTTCCAGGTCCACCAGTGTCTAAAAGATACTAATAATGTTCTGGGAGATTGTAATTACCTCAGGGATTGCACTTCCTTAAGAAGAGCAGACTCTAAGAAGCATCTTCTCACTGGGTTATGGCATCCTGGGTACAGGAATATAGAAGGGATAATGGTGGCATGTGTACAAACCAGACTGAAGAGCAGTTTCACTTTCTCTTTCTGAGAAATAACTCCTCAACCAGCCTCCCTGCTAGCCATTTTAGTGAGTTAGCACATTCTGTCCTACCAAGAAGCAGGCCTCTAAGAATTCACAATTGTATCAGTGAAGCAATACTTACAGCAGTGGTTCTCAACCTTCCTAATGCCGCGACCCTTTAAGACAGCTCCTCATGTGGGGGTGACCCCCAACCATAAAATGATTTCCGTTGCTACTTCATAACTGTCGTTTTGCTACTGTTATGAACTGTCATGTAAATATCTGATAGGCAGGATGTATTTTCATTGTTACAAATTGAACATAATTAAAGCATAGGAATTAATCACAAAAACAATATGTAATTGTATATTGTGAAATATTTATTTCTAATGACAAATAAATGAAATTTTGTCTTGAATCGTGGTGTAGCATGGGCAACAGTCTTCCTATGACAACAGTAAACTACATTGCTACACTTTGCCACACCGAGGAGCCGTGTGTTGGTTCCTAAGACCATGGGAAATAGGTGTTTTCCAATAGTCTTAGGCGACCCCTGTGAAAGGGTCATTCTACCCCCAAAGGGGTCGCGACCCACAGGTTGAGAACCTCTGACTTACAGTGTCAACTCTCCCCAAATATCCCATTCCAGGGTGAACCTAGACTTTCAGGATCTGGCTCCAAACTGGTCTGAGAGGAACAGGCCACAATGTCACCAGTGTTCTGCCGGATATGAATGATTTAACCACGTCACGAATGCTTCCAGCAGAAGCACGTTCATCCTGCCTCTGGACCAAAGCTAGCGAGCCGCCTGGATATCTAACCCGATGTCCACATTCTAGGTTCCTCTTACGTTCACGCTGATACGGATCAGTGGGGACCTAAAGGATGCTCACAGCCACCTGTGCAGGCAGAGAGATCCACAGGAAAAGCAATTAAGTTCATTTCAGTTGACATGAAAAAAAAAAAAGCCGACCCCCTCTGCCACCCCCCTTTTCTCTACCCTAAGGCAAGAAGTGCAGGAAAACAATTCTTCACTTGGCATTCTGAAACTCCAGATTCTGCATTGCTGTGATTCCTGAGCCGACAAGTACCTTTAGAAATCAAAACTCAAAGCCGGGATGGGACCGCAGCCAGTTCTCTGCCCATTGCACCTGGTCCCTTGAAAGATAATTTATACGCGAGGCCAGGAAGGCGCTGGGAGTGTTCGCTCTAAAAGGAGAAAAATGCTTTTATCTTTTACAGACGCGCTCTATAGACAGCCCAGGCAGTTTATACGTATAATTCCCCCAATTTGATGTAGAAGTTAAGCTGTTTTTATCTGGCTTTCGCAGTGAGAGAAAACACACTCCTGCAGAGCGCCCATAAGCAGCAACATAAAGCAGAAGTGGAATTCGGACGCATGAAACAGCATCATGCCCTCCTGCTGGCGATTGGAGAGGCAGTGGCTGCATTTCACTGAGAGCAGGTAGTGTGTCCGCGGCCTTCCTAGAAAAGCCATCCCGGTCTAATGGGGGTTGCAGGTAAATACTCCTCGCCATTCTGATTTCTCAACATTATTTTCTAAACGAATTCAGGGCACAATTTAAAATAGAGTGAGAATGAAACAAAACAGCAAAATGTCTTCTCTCTTTAGAAAGTGGATGTAAAAGGGAATCGTTTGTAATCTGTTTCCCTGGCTATAACGCTAGCTGCCACGAACTGATCATCATTTGAGCCAAGAATATCAAAACTGAAAACCAAAGGATACCAATGTAAGTGTGTTAGGGAGTAAAATCCCAAATTAATCGAGCTGTAAATATGCAAATATGCATCATAAAAGGCCTGTGGTGGTGGCACCATAAAGGTGGAACAACCAAACAACCGGTCACCAGGAGCTGCATGGAGTGCCTCTAGCGCGGGCTGGTACTTGCGGCTGGCACTGTGAGTCTGTCAGTGTGGTGGGTCTGCGTCTCACGAGATTTTGTGCGCTGGGCCTCTAGTCCTCAAATGAAAGCCCTGTGTGCAATTCATACAAGTTCTAGGGCATTTAAAAAATATGCACCATGCCCTAGCCAATTTGGCTCAGTAGATAGAGCATTGGCATGTGGACCGAAGAGTCCTGGGTTCGATTCCACCTAAAGGCATGTACCTAGGTTGCAGGCTCCTCCCCAGCCCGGGCCCTGCTCAGGGCCCGTGCAGGAGGCAACCAATGGATGTGTTTCTCTCACATCAGTGTTTTTCTTTGTCTTTCCCTTTCTCTGAAAATCAACAACAACAACAAAAATCCTCGGGTGAGGATTAAAATATAAATAAAAATACATGCCAGGTTTGAGTGAGTTGAGAGAATAATGAGGAAAAATATATTTGCGGTGTACTGAGTGTCTAATTGCTAGCAACATTTTTATTATTTTTTCTAATTGTAATATTAATGTGTTTATTTTACATTTGTTTATGTGTTTAAGCTAGAACCCAGAAGTACTTGGTGTATGCCCTTCTTAGAAGAACCATTTAATAAGATAGCTGATTCTTACATTAACTATCTTATTATCTTTCATAACGTAAACACTCTTCCATTAGATCTTTTAAGTAGTTTCTGTGATCAAGTGAAGTGCTTCGTATTTAGATAAATTCTTCTCAGTAGTGATTATCTAAACAGAATAAAACAGTGTCAAGAAATTTTGAGTACTTTAAAAACAATCAGTTTTTAAAAACTCCCTTCAATCTTTATTTCTCAAACAGCTTAAAATTCTCAGATCAGGTATGTTCATGAACGTTATTCAAAAAACTTACCTGGTAAAGCATGCCTTATGAAAATATATTAATTTTTTCATATATTTAGTCATTTAGTTTATAAAATATAGGGCGTGAAGAAACAGGTTTATTCCTAAGTGGGTAATCGTGAGTGGTTGCATTAGACTTCTGACAAGTGCCTAGAGTTATGTGTCCTAAGTTTTTACATATTTTAATTATTATTATTATTTTTTAAATCTTTTTTTAATTAATTTTTTATACATATCTCCCCATTGCTCCCCCTCCCTCCCAGGCATACCCCAACCCCCAAGTGTCTATGTTCATTGGTTATGCTTATATGCATGCATACAAGTCCTTTGATTGATCTCTTATTCACCTCACCTAACTTTAATCTTCCCGCTGTAATTTCACAGTCTGTTTGAAGCTTTACTGCCTCTGTATCTCTCCTTTTGTTCATCAGTTTATAATGTTCTTTATTATCCACAAATGAGTGAGATAATGTGATGCTTCTCCTTCATTGACAGTTTTTACATATTTTTAAATGTGTAATAGTGAAAATCTATAGGAGTTGTTCTTACATAGTACATAATGTATTATTATGTTGTTATGAAGATAATCTACATTTATTAGCAAAAACCCTTAAATAACAGTAGTTTAAATAATATGTGAATGTATTCTTTCTTTTTAAAAAAATATATTTTATTGATTTTTTACAGAGAAGAAGGGAGAGGGATAGTCAGAAACATCAATGAGAAACATCAACCAGCTGCCTCCTGCTCGCCCCCTACTGGGGATGTGTCCACAACCAAGGTACATGCCCTTGACCGGAATCGAACCTGGGACCTATCAGTCCACAGGCCGATGCTCTATTCACTGAGCCAAACTGGTTTCGGCTGTATTTCTTTCTAAAGTCCTGAGGTAAGCAGGTCAGAGTTTGTAAGGATGCCCAAGAACAAGAGGAGCCCAGGTCCTTCTATATTGTGGCATTGTCATCCTCAACGTGTGGCTTCCTTCTTGTGGTCTCAGGTGGCAGCTTGAACTAGTCATCAGGCTCGCATTTTAGCCAGCCGGGAGAAGGAAGGGGGAATCAAGGCAAATCCTCTCTCTTTAAGGACACTTTCCAAAAAGTGTATGCATTCCTTTTCTTACAACCCATTGGCCGGAAATTAGTAATTTGACTCTATCTGCTCGCAAAAGGCGTCTGGAAAATGTAACCCTTATTGTAGATAGCCCAATAAAAATGTTTATGTGCTATCACAAGGAAGAAGGGAGAACAAATCCTGGGTGATCATTAGCAGCTTCTATCACAACATCTAAGAGTTTGTACACAGTAGCTGGGCCTAATGAGGGCCTGGTGGATCCTGGAAGGAGAGTGCTACTACAGGTCAAAAATAGGAGAACCCAGCAGGAAGGAAGGGGGTAGTAATTGAGGAGGGAGTGAAGAAGAAAGCTCTGGACAGAAGGACCAGACAGAAGGTGCTACTCTTGCTGCTAAAATTAATTCTGTTCTCTTTGCTAAGTCCCGTACCTCTTTGTACCTCATTTCTTTCTTTCTTCTTTTTTATTTATTTAAAAAATATATATATTTTATTGATTTTTTACAGAGAGGAAGGGAGAGAGATAGAGAGCCAGAAACATCGATGTGAGAGAAACATTGATCAGCTGCCTCCTGCACACCTCCCACTGGGGATGTACCTGCAACCAAGGTACATGCCCTTGATCGGAATTGTACCTGGGACCTTTCAGCCTGCAGGGTGATGCTCTATCCACTGAGCCAAACTGGTTTTGGCTCTTCTTCTTTTTTTAAAATATATTTTTATTGATTTCAGAGAGGAAGGGAGAGGGAGAAATAGAAACATCAATGATGAGAGAGAATCATTGATTGGTTGCCTCCTGCATGCCCCCTACTGGGGATCAAGCCTGCAACCTGGGGATGTGCCCTTGATCAGAATCGAACCTGGGACCCTTCAGTTCACAGGCCAGTGCTCTGAGCCAAACCAGCTGGGACTGCACCTTGTTTCTTTATCAGAATATTGAAGACCATCTAGTAGCGAATGCAGACAGGAGTGCTCTGGGAGGTAGTTCCACAGGTTGACTTTACAGATTTAAGATCTGCAGCATCTAGTTAAATAAAAGGGCATGGGCTAAATTCTTAGCATTTTAAACACACCTTCTTGTTTTGAATTAGCCTATAATTAACTGGATGATCTTAGAAATTTTCTTTAGCAATTCTTGGCCTCGCTTTGCTGATCCATGAAATGGGCTATTTGTCTAGATTCATAGTTCCTAAACTGTGTGCTAAGGTGTCTTATGGTGCTGCAATGATCTCATGGAAGAGTTGCAAAATATCTGAAAATTTCAAAGAAAATACAGTAATAATTTACATATTTAATATACTAGGCAAAATGCTAGCTTGAAATAGTTCACGCTTCTGCTGACACTACATTTCTTTTGATGGCAAATATTTTTGCAAAGTTGTCCTTTGCTGTGATTAAAAAAAAAAAAGTGAGTATCAATGTAGGACAGGAAAGGAGGGTGGTGGCGTCCAGTTTGATCCCAAGATTTTAGATGTGCAGAGACAAACAGGCACACACATTAGGAAGAAATCGTGGTTGTTTAAGAATTAAATAAAAATACGACTTTCTTTTAATTTGTGTATTTAATAAAAAAGCCACTAAGTTGTTGGACATAAGTACTTACTAAATGTTTGGGCCTAACTACTTAATAAATAAGGCTATTATTTATTGTTTTATGGCTAGATACATCATGAAAAAAATTACTAAGACACTGATAGTGCTCTGGACTGGACACGTTTGGGTACCTCTGGATGAGATTATCTTTAAGATGATCCCGGTTGCCTGTTTCTGAGACCACATTCAGCCCTAGAACCACCCCTAGCCTATGGTTATTAGTTTGATGTCCTAGACCTGAATGTTATAGAGATGAGGAAGCTCTGGTATGACTCAGAGGCATAGTCAGGGCTGCCATGTACTCCTAAGAGTAAGGACACCCATCAGACCCTGGCCTGGTAACTCAGTTGGTGAGGGCATCGCCCCACTATGAAAAGGTTGCAGGTTCAATTCCCAGTCAGGGCATCTACAAGAATCAACCAGTGAATGCATAAGTAAGTGAAACAACAAATCAATGTTTCTCTCTCCTTTTCTCTCTCTCTAATAATAAGAATAATAACAACAACAACAATAATAATAAAAGAGTAAGGACAGCCTTGTTCTAACTACTCTCATTCAGGAGTTTATGGGAAGTCTGTCCTCATACCACTATTGGATCATAATTTGTATCATCTCAGATTTTTCTTCCCATTTTAAATTTAGAGTTCAGGTACCAGCTCTCAAGAATATCTACTCTTGCTGAGGGAGCTGCTTTACTGGGTCATGAGACAGATTTTTCAGCCAAGAGGCTGAGCAGAGATGTGTTTCTGGCAAGCTGAACTGGAACTTGGAATTCATTTTCATAAGGAGCAATTTTATGAATATTTGATATCACTTATTTAGTCCAATTTTTAGCACTTATGTAATGAGCAAGAATGTACTATTTGTGGCATTCAGATCTTTGGCATCTTCTAAGTAAAATACCCAAGTGACTGACCAAAATCTTTTCTTGGAAATACTTGGTAAACAAACTCATTGCACTATCAGAAACTTCCTTACAGCTCCTTTCCCGAACTCTTTTAACTATGAAAGTGGCCAAATAACACCGAGCAAACAACCAAACTGGGAATATCAAACAAGCTTTAATGTTCAGATGTGCTGACTGATTAGAAGAAGAAAATTTCCTTTATGTCAAGAACGCTTTGAATGGTTTAATAAAAAAAAAATAACAATAATGAGTTGCTAAGATGCTGTAGGTTTAAAAAGCAATCCTTTGAATTGGTTTCTCAATCATGGAGGAACTCACTGTGAATGGAGAAGCTGCTCTCTTGTACATAGCAGTTTAATGAAAAAACAAACAAACAAAAAAACACACACAAAGAAAACACAAAAAACACTAGAAAATTAGCTGTCTTCCAGATTATCCAAATAATGCCCAGTGGATTTGATGGTGCAACCCTAAGACACAAATGCAGGGCAAATGCTTTCAACATGACAATCCTTCGGTTTTGTTTTGTTTTTACCCTCAGCTGAGGATATGATTATTTATTTTGGGGGTGGGGTGGGGAGGAGAGGAAACATTGATGTGAGAGAGAAGCATCAATTGGCTGCCTTCTGTACGCACCCCACAGGGGATTGAACCCAGAAACTAGGTATGTTCTCTGACTGAGAATCAAACCTGCAACCTTTTTGCAAACAGGAAGATGTTCCAAGCAACTGAATCACCTGGCCAGGGCAACCATCCTGCTGTTTTTTTATTCTGGGTTGGCATTTTGGATGTTATATATGAAGCATCTTTCCTCAACTGACTTAATGTGGCTAAGAATAATTTTTATTATCCACAAGTTGGGTTCAGATGATGTTTATCTGACATAACTATTTTAGTATTTTTTTAATACATATAATAAACCTGGTATTTTCTTATATTAAAAAGAATGACATGGGGAGAAAAAAAAAATGGTGGCGGAATAGACAGATGTGTCCTAAGCCTTGTCTCAGAGCAGATAGAAAGAATAGCTGAGGGTCCTACGGGGAGTTTTGGTGAGTTAAGGCACAGTTATACTCTAGGAGAAGGTGGGGGACTGCTGGAAGGGGTTCCCCTGACCAGCAGCTTCCACTGCTGCTGGGTTTGCTCCGGAGCCACTGGCTTGGACATGGAGACTGTGTCATCTTGAAGAGGAAAGTGGATGTTATTGGAAGCCTGAAAATCTATAACTACAGCACCAACCAAACAGCTGCAAACACTTGAACACCGGTCCCCAATTGGCACAAACACATGGTTTCAGAGGACCTCTACACTCCACCACGGAAAGGTCAGATTTTGCTTGGGATAAGGAGAGAAAGAACTACATATTCAGACATGCAGAGAAGAGAGACTATGGGAAGACAAAGAAACAGTCCACATATGAAAGATAAGCAGGTATCGCCAGAAAAGGAAGTAAACAAAATGGAGGCAAGCAACCTGTCAGAGAAAGAATTCAGAGATATGGTCATAAGGTGGCTGAAAAGAATGCTATTAAACAATGACTGGGTTACCAGAGAGATCAAGGAAGAAATAAAAAGCATCATGGCAACAAATGACAATGAAAACACAATAATTCACAATCTATGGGACACAGTGAAAGCAGTCTTGAGAGGGAAGTTCATAGCTCTACAAGCCTACTGCAAAAAAAAGAAACAATTGTAATAAATTACCTAACCCTACAACTCAAAGAGTTAGAAAGAGAGCAACAAGAAAAGCCCAGTGAAAGCAGAAGGAAGGAAATACTAAAAATCAGAGTAGAGATAAATGACATTTAGACCAAAAAAACAATACAAAAGATCAACAAAACCAAGAGCTGGTTCTTTGAAAGGATAAACAAGATTGATGAACCTTTAGTCAGGCTCACCAAGAAGCAAAGAGAGGACCCAAATAAACAAAATCAGAAAATAAAATAGGTGAAATAACAACAGACCCCATTGAAACACAAAGGATTGTTAAAAAATACTATGAACAACTCTATTCCAACAAACTGGATGACCTAGAAGAAATGGACATATTCCTAGAAAAAATATAACCTTTCAAAACTCAATCAGGAAGAATCTAAACATCTCAATTAGGCCAATAACTATGGAAGAAATCGAAACAGTCATCAAAAGCTTCCAGCAAACAAAAGCCTGGGGCTAGACAGCTTCACAGGGGAGTTTTACCAAACATTCAAGGGAGAACTAAAAGCTATCATCCTCAGACTATTCCGAAAAATTCAAGAGGAAGGAACACTTCCAAGCTCCTTTTATGAAGCCAGCATCACCCTAATACCCAAACCAGATAAAGACAACACAATGAAAGAGGATTACAGGCCAATATCCCTCATGAACATAGATGCCAAAATCCTCAACAAAATTTTAGCAAATCAGATCCAGCAGTACATCAGAAAGATCATACACCATGACCAAATATGATTTTTCCCAGGAATGCAAGGATGGTACAATATCCACAAATCAATAAATGTGAAACATCACATAAACAAATTGAGAGATAAAAATTATAGTCATATCAATTGATGCAGAAAAATCATTTGATAAAATCCAACATCCTTTCTTGATAAAAACCCTCAACAAGGTGGGATAGAAGGATCATACCTCAACATAATAAAAGCTATATATGATAAACTCACAGAAAACATCATACTTAATGGGCAAAAACAATAACCATTTCCCCTAAGAACAGGAACAAGACAGGGATGCCCACTCTCACCACTCCTATTTGACGTAGTACTGGAGGTATTAGCCATTGCAATTAGATAAGAAGAAGAAATAAAAGGCATCCAAATTGGAAAAGAAGAAGTAAAACTGTCTTTATTTGCAGATGACATGATATTGTACATAAAAAACCCGAAAGACTCCATAAAACAACTAATAGACTTAATAAATGAATTTGGCAATGTAGCAGGATACAAAATTAATGCCAAGAAATCTATGGCATTTTTATATACCAATAATGAATTTACAGAAAGAGAGACTAAAAAAGCAATCCCATTTACCATTGCACCAAAAAAAATTAAGATACCTAGGAATAAACTTAACTAAGGAATTAAAAGACTTATACGCAGAAAACTACAGGACACTGAAAAAAAGAGATAGAGGAAGATGTAAACAGATGAAAGAACATACCATGTTCATGGACTGGTAAAATCAACATCATTAAAATGTCCATACTACCCAAAGCAATCTACAGATTCAATGCACTCCCCATTAAAATACCAATAACATATTGCACAGACCTAGAAAGAACTCTCCAAATATTCATCTGGAATAAAAAAAGACCCTGAATAGCCACAGCAATCCTGAGAAAGAAAAACAAAGTAGGTGGGATCTCAATACCAGATTTCAAGCTGTATTACAAAGCCACTGTTCTCAAAACAGCCTGGACCTGGCACAAGAAGACATATAGACCAATGGAATAGAATAGAGAATCCAGAAATCAACCCAAACCACTGCGCTCAACTAATATTTGACAAAGGAGGCATGAACATACAATGGAGTCAATAAATGGTGTTGGGAAAATTGGACAGAAAATACAAAAAAAAAATGAAACTAGACCACCAACTTACACCATACACAAAAATAAATTCAAAATGGATACAGGACTTCAACATAAGATGGGAAACCATAAAAATATTAGAGGAATCCACAGACAGAAATCTCAGACATATGCCGAAAGAATTTCCTCACTGATACTGCTCCTAGGGCAATGGAAGCTGAAGAGAAAATAAAACAAATGAGACTACATCAAAATAAAAAGCTTTTGCACAGCAAAAGAAACCATCAACAAAACAACAAGAAAATCCACTGTATGGGAGAACATATTTGCAAATGTTATCACTGATAAAAGTTTAATCTCCAACATCTATAGGGAATTTATACAACTTAATTAAAGGAAGATAAATGATCCAATAAAAAAAATGGGCAATGGACCTAAATAGAATCTTTTTGAAAGACGACAGAAGGAAGGCCAAGAGACACATGAAAACATGTTCAAAGTCACTAATTATCTGAGAGATGCAAATCAAAATGACAATGTAATATCATCTCACACCTGTCAGAATGGCTATCATCAACAAACTAACAAACGACAAGTGCTGGCGAGGATGTGGAGAAAAAGGAACCTTCGTGCATTGCTGGTGGGAAGGCAGACTGGTGCAGCCACTGTGGAGAACAGTATGGAGTTTCCTCAAAAAACTAAAAATGGAACTCCCATTTGACCCAGTAATCCTACTTCTAGGAATATATTCCAAGAAACTAGAAACACCCATCAGAAAAGGTATATACATCCCTATGTTCATAGTAGCACAATTCACCATAGCTAAGATTTGGAAACAGCCTAAATGCCCATAAGCAGATGAGTGGATTAGAAAACTATGGCACATCTACACAATGGAATACTACGCTATTATAAAAAAGAAGGAATTCTTACCATTTGCAGCAGCATGGATGGACTTGGAGGGCGTTATGTTAAGTGAAATAAGCCAGGCAATGAAAGAAAAATACTACATGATCTCACTCATTTATGGAAAATAAAGAACATTATAAACTGATGAATAAAAAGATAGATACAGAGGCAGTAAAGCACCGAACAGACTGTCAAATTACAGCAGGAAGGCTGGGGAATGTTGGGGAGGGAGGGAAATAGATCAACCAAAGGACTTGTATGCATGCAGATAAGCACACCAATGGCTACAGACACTGGGGGGTTGGGATGAGGGCATGCAACAGGGGGTAGAAGAGGCCGGGAGAATATCAATGAGAAAAAAAGGAGATATATGTACTTAAACATGTAATACTTCAAACAACAAAAGATTTTTTAAAAATGACATGAAAGTTTAATTGCTATATAGGCAAATGTCTTGGTATATGTGTAACATGATTTATACCTTATATTGGGCAGAGGATTTTTTTAAGGAGAACGATGTTACAGTGGAAATCAAAATCACTAAATTTAGGTCAGCTCTCCTACATACTATGATCTTTGTCAAGTCATTTAACCTCTGTTTCTTCATCCACAAAGCATTAAAAACTTGCTGCATGTAGTACATATCCCATCTCCCAGGTCTCAAAATTTCACATTCCTAGTATTCAGGGACTCCGTAGGAAGCCAGATATTCATATATACTTTTTTAACTTTCTGGGCGTGTGCTTTCTCAACCTTTTTCTTCTTAGTTTATTCTTGTAGAAATTTTCTGGCCTAGACTTAGAAGGGGATCTAAAATGCTACCAGTTATATGAAGGTGAAATGTGTAACTCAGGGTAGCAATTCTTCGGGACGCGTCCCACTCAGGGAGTCTTGCCCCACTCACGGGTGTGCCTTTGATGACAAGGCTGAGTTTTTCAGAATCGCCACAGAAATTACTTACTCAGCAATTTTCATGGGTAAATGTGCCCCTGCCTCCCAACACCCGCCCCCTTATGTTTCTAACTGCCTGTCACTGCTGACCTGAGTCATAACCTCCCCTCCCTGACAGTCCGGCAACCTGTAAGAAGTAATGTTTGGGGAGGACATCAGTGGATCCCAAAGGCTGGAAACATTTCCGGACATATTTCAAGCTGGAACCAGTTGCACAGTTACGGGGCCCTTGAAAGACAGTGCTGCAGAATAAGGGGCAAGATCTACCCTAATCCTAGAGTCCCACAGAACCCAGAAAAAATAGAGATCTCAGTTTCCAGCAAAGCCATACACAGGTGCAAGGAAAGCGTGATAAATATCACCGGAGCATGCCTGTTGCTGAAGGACCACCCAGTGACGCCGGCTGAAATGGAAAGGGATGGTTAAACACAGCCATTCTCTGTGAATGTTATGAATGGGATCCTTCCAGGATCAGTAACCATCTTGGGTTACATCTCTCAGGAGCCCCTCAGATGAAAGCGTTAGCTCTCTCTCGGGATCACTGAGAACCACACCCTCCAATGTGTAACCTTTTCTCTGCGCGTGTTTTTCCAGGGATTTGCCTTCTTGCCTTCCCCGCTGCGTTCTGCCTGTTTTTCCTCATTCTTTCCCGGGTCTGTAGACGGGCCCTCTGACAGAGGCTGGGTGAGTCATCATTGCATGCTGATGAGCGGGTTCACCTCCTTTCCCAGATGAAATCAGGACAGCTTCCAGTTTAGAGAAGCAGAGCAGGACGTGGGCCTTGCTTCTGACCTTCCCTTCCTTTCCTTTCATCTGGGACGTTTTCCTCTCTCAGACTCTCTACTCTTACGTCCTCAGTGTAGGATACTTCCTTTCCTTCATCTTTCCTGCCAGGAACGTTATAACTGTTGTATTGTCCTGTCCATTTGTGTTCTTATCTTTTTTTTTTTTAATTGATTTTACTTTGTGTTCCTTTTCATACGTAAGTACACAACCTTATGAAAATCTGAAGGGAACTTTATGATGAAAATCTTCGGAGAATTCCAAAGTGAAGTAGAAAGTCTATTCTTTGACACTCTGAGCCGAAGAACCAATATTGACAAACGTTGTTTTCCTATAAGATGGCAATCGGGAAAAAAAGGCCTATAGGTTAGTATTACTCAAAGCTGTTTGGAGAAACACATTCCAGAACCTTTGAGATGCTGTCGGGCCTTGTACATCTCCAAGATGCTGCCTTTGCTGAATTTATTAGATGAAGACTCCTTGTTTCCAAAGGATTTAAAAAATATATATTTTTATTAATTTCAGAGAGGAAGGGAGAGGGAGAGAGAGATAGAAATCAAAACATCAATGATGAGAGAGAATCATTGATTGGCTGCCTCCTGCATGCCCCCCCTCCCCCAACCCCTGGGGATTGAGCCTGCAACCCCGGCATGTGCCTTTGACTGGACTTGAACCCGGGACCCCTCAGTCCTCAGGCCAACACTCTTATCACTGAGCCAAACCGGCTAGGGCTCCAAAGGATTTTCCATGGCGTAGTGTTCCCAGGAATGCACTCTTGAAAATATTGTCATATTCCATTTTCTTATAACTTATTTTATTATTCAGCTTTATATGTAATTGGATAACTAGCAGGATTTTAAAGAACCACAGACTTCATATCTTCTTTGTTTTATTGATTTTAGACAGAGAAAGCGGGAGGAAGAGAGAAACATCGATGTGAGAGATGTTTCCCATCTGCTATGCACCCTGTCTGGGGATCAAACCTGCAACCTGGGCATATGCCCTGACCAGGAATCGAACTAGCGACCTTTAGATGCACAGGACAATGCTCAACAAACTGAGCTACCGTGTCCATGGCAACTTCATATCGTGTTAATAGTGATCCTGGTGAGGAAAGTTTGGCCTGAGAGTGGATAAGGACTAATTGTAATTTGAATATGTTAAAACATTTAACATTGTAGGAATCTTTATGTATCTATTTACATAGGAAAGCTTCTTTCCTCAGTTTCATCTTCATGTTTACTTTAAGAAAAAGTGTAGAAAGAGGTTTGCCTAGAGTTCATCTCCCTTCCCCCAGTATTATTTACATACTGTATGCACCAAAAGAAAGAAGTAGCTGAAGCCAGGGACACACACACTGAGTTTACCTGCCAATAAGGAGTCTTCTGATTTGTCAATATTTCAGAGCATTGCTCTTGGGGCTCAGCATGTCACATTAGCATACAATGAAGCCCCCTTTCTTCCTCCAAATAGGCTCTGTGCGATGACTCTGCTCCAGTGAAGGCCCCGGCCATCAGCCTCAGACCCACAAGGTCACTTGGTCATCGTGTGATTACCACAGCAGCTTCCCTGCTTGTAATTGTCCTACAGCCGGGGCAGGTCAATGGAAACATGTTCTTCCAACACCGTAAGCGTCTGATTGTGCAATACCTAAATGAGCGGCATTGATTATTCACCCTGCCGGCTGGCCAAAGCCGGGGAAGTAATTAGGCCTTCTTGTGTGGATTATCCACTGAGAAAAGGTCAAATAACTACAAACAGCGCCAGCGGAGGGGAGCCACCAAGGACCGCGGCATCCGCCATCAGTTCAGAAATGCTAAAGCGAGGCTTAATAATGATGTGCTGATGCCAGGTTCTGCAGAATGTGATCATTCTGTCATAGAAATCCGATGAAGCATGAGTGATGGCTACTTTTTCCCTGGCAGCTCCGATTCGGGTCTCGGATGCCCATCAGACAGGTTTGTCAAGGAGGCTGGACTGAGAAGAATTTAAAAAGCAGGCCTTCCCCCCTCTCTTCTCTTTAAGTCAAGAATAAAGAGCGTCGGCTAGCCGCCGTCCTTTCTGTTTCACTGTTTGAAACACTGTCGCAATGCTGGTTTTTTAAAAATATTTTTTGATAAAATATCCCATCACATGGTCTATGTGATGGGGACTTGAACCCCTTCGTTCACTGATTTAAATTAGGATCATGGAAAAATTCCCTCTGAGCCACAGTTTTACTAGTGTTTCTAGTGATACCGTTCTGAAAGGACGTATCCGTTTGCGGAAGGGTCTTTGAGATTTTCTGAGGTTAAGAAATTTCTTCTAAATCCATTAGTCAGACTTGGGGCTAGTTTTCATCCTCCATAGCGCCTGAAATTCTAAGGTTAAATCTTCCTTGTTTTTGTTTAAATTATTGATTTTTATTAAGCTGAAGGTACTCAGCGAAAGCCAGCAGTGTAGTCATTTTTTTTTTTCCCAACTGGGTAAAAATAAAGCATCTGAAAGTCATATCTGAGAATTTCTTTAGGGAAATAGTATTCAGAAAGTCAGGTAAGTAACTGGGGGGGACATCGAACAAAACATTCTCAGGGTACTTCCTAAACTTTGCTTGGGAATGTATTTCTAGGCTGAGAAAAAACACTGGGTGGTAAGAACCCCATCTTTGTGAGGGTTCACATCCTGGTTCTACCACTTACCCTGTGATAGTGGGTCACTCACTGAGACATCCCGGTCCTTAGCAAGGGGTGGGCAGAAGTTGTAAGAAGTCTTTTGTCGAAGCCAGTGAGATAGCAGGTAGGAGACGCATTAGCAAGAAATCAGAGGCTCTGACCGGGTAGAATGCAGACTTGCCTGGGTCTGCTGGGGAACAGGGGTTCTGACCACTGACCCTCACACGGAGACAGCCTTCTGGGCCCAACTGAGTTCCCGGAATCCCTGGGACTGAGATCCTGTCTGATGATGATGGTTTAAGGAGGATCTGCTTCCTAAAACCAGACTGCAGAGCCTTTAAAACCGAGCGATGGGCCACGACCAGTTTGGCTCAGTGGATAGAGCGTCGGCTTGTGGACTGAAAGGTCCCAGGTTCGATTCCTGTCAAGGGCATGTACCTTGCTTGCGGGCACATCTCCACTGTGGGGAGTGTAGGAGGCAGCTGATCGATGTCTCTCTCTCATCGATGTTTCTAACTTTCTATCTCTCTCCCTTCCTCTCTGTAAAAAATCAATAAAATATATTTTAAAAAATAAAAATAAAACCGAGCGATGGGATTTCAGGCAGCATAGCAAACCAAGAGAAAGGCCCACTCACTCAGCTCCCAGGTGACCGCCCTCTCTTTCCACTCTGGGCCTGGCCCAGACCGGAAGTCTCCCGAGTTGACCGAAGAATTGTGATGAGAAGGAAACGAGAAAGTACAGTGGGAAGTGTCTGCTCAGGGCTTGGCATGCGGCAACACTCAACCACCAAAGCCGGGGAGAGGCAGAAAACTGCTGTTAAAATATTAAAGTCCTTACTTTTCTGAATATTATTCTAAAAATTCTGCACTGTTCTGAAGGATGGGGTTCTGAGAGTTGCCTGCTATTCTGTGCTAATTCTCTCCCGGCGATCATTCAAATAAGGGGGTATCTTGTTTCCCCCTTTCTGGCCAAGGATTGGTTGTTGAAAAGCCAGGATGGGTATCCGGCGGCTCTGAAAGTCAGAGTGTCCAGGAACATTGCAAAGACATCTCTGTTTTGTCAGAAAGGGATTTTCGCTGTTGAGCAGTCAGAGGAACAAATGAACGCGTTAGAGTTTCAATGGCCCGCAAGTAAAAAATTCATAACCCAGATGGCCACGATCTCTAAGAATATATTCGAGGCCAAATGAAACATTTGTTTTGTTCACGGACAACATGGACATCTTCGTATTTCCTATTTGCATCGCTGTGATTTATGAGGAGAAAGCTCTCCTAGGCAAAGCCGAGGCCGAGGCAGCGGTTCCGGCCGGGGGCAGAGATGGTCTCTAACTATAGCGGTTTTCTGCTGCCTTTGTACCCATTACTGTTTCTTTCTTTCTTTTTTTAATATATTTTATTGATTTTTTACAGAGAAGAAAGGAGAGAGATAGAAAGTCAGAAACATCGATTAGAGCGAGACATCGATCAGCCACCTCCTGCACACCCCCTACTGGGGATGTGCCTGCAACCAAGGTACATGCCCTTGACCGGAATCGAACCTGGACCTTTCAGTCTACAGGCTGACGCTCTATCCACTGAGCCAAACCGGTCTCGGCCGTTACTGTTTCTGGGGGCTGCTGGGGCAGGTGAGTGCCCGGGGGTGGCAGTGACAGAGTGATGGAGTACTGGGGAGACGGCTGCGGGAGGATGCAGAAGGCCGAAGTCTCCATCCCGGCCTCATCTCACATTCGCCTTCGAGCTCCAAAAACATGGTGAAGAGAAGGGTGGTTTGGTTTATGTAACAGCCTGACGGAGATATAATTCACCTACCAGCAAGTTCCTACTTCTGCAGTGTTCGTGGCGTAGTATGTAGCATACTCACAGAGTGTAACTACCATCCTATGGACTTTCAGAATATTTGTGTCACCCCGAGAGAAACCTGGTGTCCATTAGCAGTCCTCCATCTCCCTCCCTCTGCCCCAGACAGGCAGTAATGTATGTTCTGTACGGATGAATTTCCGTCTTTTGGACATTTCCTATAAACGGGATCATAGAAGCTGTGTCTGACTTTTGTCACCTGGCCTCATGTTTTCAGGAGTCATCTATGTTGCAGTATTCTGTACCAATGTTTCGTTCATTTTCGCCTTAGTTTATTGATCGTGGTAAAATACGCATAACAAAGTTTGTTATCTTAACTATTTTTAAATGTACATTTTAGTGATATTAAGACTTTAATGCTGTGCGACCATTACCACCACCCGTCTGCAAAATTTTTATCTTCCCAAACTGAGACTACACCCATTAAACAAGCACCCCCTAGTCTCTTGTAGGTAGCGTATAGTTGGATCATGGCTTTTTGTGTGTTTGTTTTTAATCCTCACCAAGAAGGAAAACATTGATGTGAGACACATTGATTGGTTGTCTCTCGCTCAAGCCCCCAACTGGGGCCAGGGATTGAACCTGCAACCCAGGTTGGTGCCCTTGACTGGGAATCAAACTCAGTGCCCTTTGGTGCAGATTGACACTCTAACAACTGAGCAACACCAGCCAGGCCAACATGTGAAAAGAAAATTTAAAAAATATTTTTATTGATTTCAGAGAGGAAGGCAGAGGGGGAGAGAGAGAGAAACATCAATGATGAGAGGGAATCACTGATCAGCTGCCTCCTTCACACAGCCTACTGGGGATCAAGCCTGCAACCTGGGCATGTGCCCTTGATGGGAGTCAGACCCGGGACCCTTCAGTCCACAGGCCGACACTCTATTCGCTGAGCCAAACTGGGTAGAGCAACGTGTAAATTTTTAATTTGCTGCAGGCAGCAAGACTAATTGATTCCAGAACCAAGCAGTTTAGGGACCAGGCCTCTTGCTTCTGGCTCATAACTGGTTCAGGGGTGGAGTGGTGCTCAGTAGAGAGCAAGAGGTCAGTGGTGCCTGCAGCCGAGCTAGACTTAGGGAAGAAAAAAAACGACCTCTCTCTTTTAAAATGAAGATTTCTTCCCTCAGAATCTCTGCAATACTTTTCCTGGGGCTGGTGGACTGGTAAGCGGCAGAGTTGTGAACCGCGGGGAGAGAATATTTATAGAAGCACTCTGAGATATTGTCAGGCAGCATCCATACGTAAGGCATTACAGTAATAAGGACGGTGATTGCTTGTGGCAACTGATGGCCGCGAGGGTGGCGGCAGATGACAGAGGACAAAAGGCCATGGATACACAAGTGGCTCACCCCACCTGGCTCCAGGAACCCAAAGAGTTACGGCATTGCGGCATATTTTTACATCCCAAATGTGGTTCTGTCAGAAATGATGGAGAGGCATTCCTTTACGTCCCTTTGAAGCTAAACGCTGCGGAGGGAGAGAGGAGACGCAAGGAGATAAGAGCCTGTTCGGTTTACCTTTCTGCCTCACCGGGGTTGGAAACCGAGACACCATTTGGGTGCAAAACTCTTATTGCAGGATGTGATTAGTTCTTTTACCTTAGAGCAGCGGGTCCACAGACTGGTTTCTTCTGGTTGGTTATTAAGATCCTCTGCAAATGAAGTAGAAAGCATGGCTTGAGCCCATCTCTTAGGTGGTTCAGGCAGCGATAAGAGATAAGCAGACAGCTGAAACCGGTTTGGCTCAGTGGACAGAGCATTGGCCTGCGGACTGAAAGTCCCAGGTTCGATTCCGGTCAAAGGCCTGTATCTTAGTTGCAGGCATAACCCCAGAAGGGGGAGTGCAGGAGGCGGCTGATGGATGTCTGTCTCTCATCGATGTTTCTAACACTCTGTCCCTCTCCCTTCCTTTCTGTGAAAAATCAATAAAATATATTTTTTAAAAAAGAGAAATAAGCAGACAAAGAAGTGTGTCGGAGTGCATTGGATTGTCAGAACTAGAACATTCGCCTGAAGAGGCCTAAACAAATGGGACCTCATATTTGTTATATGAAGTCCAGAGGTAGGCAGGCACCTGTGTGGCTCTAATGATTTCACAGCTGCTGTGGTGGTAGTTATCACATCCACTTTTAGGACAGAAAGGAGGACAGGTAGAAATGTCCTCCTTCTGGAATCTTCTTTTTATTTTTTAATTTTTTTTTTTTTTAGGAAAAGAGCCATTTCTAGTGGACTTACACTGTGTCTCATTGGCTAGAACTGGGTCATCTGCCCACTCTTCGGCCAATCCCTGAAGAAGGGGAAGGAGTTACTCTGACTCTTTCCTCCTATTTCAGCTCCTTCCCTGTGGCAGAGGTAGGGAGGGGCCTAACCTTCCTGGAATCCGGGTATCTCTGCCAACAACCTGAGCAAAGGCTGGAGTTTTGTTACCAGGGGAGAGAGAAACAGCTGCAGCTCAGGGAAGACTCAATATCTGGCTGAGGTGCCAATGGATCCCCAAGTGGCGGCACATCCAGACTGGGGGCAGGGGGGCATCCTGGACACTCGGGGTAACAGGATCCAGAGGATTTTGCCACCTTAAGCTGGAAGGGTGTCCCTGGCTAGTCATTTGCTCTCAAGTATCCGTGGCAGAATCCCAGTGGTTCCTCTTTCCCATGGTGAGTCAGAGATAAAAGGTTCTTCCACCAGCACACACCCCACACCCCACATCCCACTGCCTTGGGTGGCTCCCTACCCCCTTTTCCTGCTCTCTCCCTGCTGCCAGCGCCCCAGAAGGATCTAACAACAAACACAGATAACATCTATCAGGCTATTCTTGTGCGCCAGGCCTGTGTTGAGTACTTTATAGTTTTATCCCATTTAATCCTCCTAAAAACTCTTTGCAGTAAGTACTGTTAGCATCGTCCTGATTTGAGAGTGGAGAAGCTACGTTGACCTCCCTAGACGAGGGCCACAAATACCCAGAAACTCGGGACTGCTCCAACTGCCTGGTTAGGCACTAGCCACCCATCGTTTTGTTCTTCTTTTGCCACTAGCTCACTGTCTGTGTCTGTCACTTTTACAGTGTTTCCCTAGGGTCCCGGGAAAGGCTACGATGTAAGTCCTAGAGGCCCGATGCATGCAATTTGTGCGAAAGCAGGCCTTCCTTCAACAGCTGCCGGCACCGGCTTCCCTTGCAGCCCCAGCTTCTTCCGGAAGGACGTCTGGTCTAATTAGCATATTCTGCTTTTATTATTATATAGATAACCTGGCCAGAGTCACACAACTAGTTAAGTGAAGACTCCAGAGTGTGTGCTTTGAAGAAATGTGTTTAGCCCTGACTAGGTTTGGCTCAGTGGATAGAGAGTCAGCCTGCAGACTCAAGGGTCCCAGGTTTGATTCTGGTCAAGGGCATGTACCTTGGTTGCGGGCACATCCCCAGTAGGAGGTGTGCAGGAGGCAGCTGATCGATGCTTCTCTCTCATTGATGTTTGTAACTCTCTCTCCCTCTTCCTTCCTCTCTGTAAAAAATCAATAAAATATATTTAAAAAAAAAAGAAATGTGTTTAACTATCTAATCTCTCCAAACAGGTGAGTAAAATGGAGACCGAGAGGGAGGGTCCTAATATTTAGTGCGTGGTGTCAATCTTTATAGACCGCATATGTATATATATGTATGTAACAAGGGCTTTCTGAAGACACAATGTCCCCGTGTAATGGGGATAGGAGAGTCTTCCCATTCCAAGCAATGCTTGTAGGGTAACTGGCTGGGGGACAACAGGTGCTTAGACGTCCTCCAGTGACAGGCACTTCGGCTCTAAGAGTGACAGTGATAAGGGCGATCATTCATTTTTAAAAGATCTTCTTTGTCTGACGTCCCAGGACCTCGCAGAACAGCGCCTCAAGAGAGGAAAAAAGACCTGGGAGTCTCACGTCAGGCTGAAAACCCTGCCTCTTACAAGTGGCATACAACGAAACACGCCTGTTTGAATGTTATTTTTCGCCCTTATTTTGTTTCTTGGGTATTTGTGTTGAAGTTGAAAAGCTTTTTCTGAACAGTAAGTGACCTTGACAAAAACTGGCTTTCCTCTGCAGATGTTTTAAAGTTACAGCAGTCAGATGGCTATACCTGATTAATATTTTTTCACACCCAATTCTCTGCTGTTTATTTTACCCTGCTTGCGTTAGCTTGTACTGGCTCTAACTGCCAGTGGAGCATTCTGTAGTATTTTTTTTTTTTAAGTTTTATGGCAGCCTTTATACAAAACTAATTCATGGCACCGTCTGAGCCAAGTTAGTACATGGAAGACTAAAAGGACTGTTGTTTAAGATTGAACTGAAGGAAGACTCTGGAACACCGCCCTTCCAATGCCAAGCACTGAACCAATCTAAAACAAACACTCTGCCATCATCGCGTATAAACAAACATCATCTAATGAGTGCTCTTGCTATGTGTAAAGAATCTGGAAGAATTCTTTTTTTTTTTCCTCTCTTTTCCTTTTTCATCAGATCTGAAAGCATGGGAAGGTTTGCCAGATCAAATAGAGTCTTGTTTTTGCTGGCAAAATGATTTAGGAATAAATGAATAACTTGTCTTTTTGGAGAGAATTTCTTAGCATTTCATCTTCTGTTGAAATACCATTCTTCTTCTCTCAGGTTCAAGTACTAGGACAACTTTTTGTTCACAGGGTTTGGGGATGGGGTGTGGAGGGGAGACTCTAGTTCACAGATGAATTTTCTTTATGGAGGAAATACATCTGAATTTCCCACATACACTTCAACAACTTATGTTTTGTATGCAAAATATAGCACATAACTTAGAATAAAGATTTCCATTTTGCAAGCTTGTGTGTCCGCGTATACAAAGCCCGGTCACAGCGAACAGAACACACAATGAGTGCCTTTGTCCAAGGGTCACCTATGGGAGCTGGCGATTAAAAGAATTCTGTTAGTGCTGCTGAGGATCTGAACTCGCCTGGACATGCGACACTAGTTATGAGTCATCTTAGTGATCATGATGGACAGCAGAAATCCGTAATCACACATCAAGTGCTTTAACTTAAAGAACCTTTTCCTCCAAATGTTCCCAAATATAATAAATTAGACTACAACATGACCAGTTTAATTCTACAGGTAATAAAAGAGGAAGAGACAATATATACTAGTACTGTATATATTTTCCCACAGGAAATTAGCCACTCAGAGAGTAAAATATACTCACTTTTTAATTTTATTAAATTGATCTGAGAGGGAGGAAGGAGAGGAGAGAGAGAGAGAGCGAGAGGAGAGACACTGAGTGAGTGAGAGAGAAACCTTGATTGGTTGTCTCCCATATGTGCCCTGACCAGGGATCGGGCCTGCAACATTCTGGTGTACGGGACAGTGCTCCAACCAACTGAGCCACCTGGTCAGGGCTACACATTTTATCTTTTTTTTTTTTTTTAAATATATTTTATTGACTTTTTACAGAGAGGAAGGGAAAGGGATAGAGAGTTAGAAACATCAGTGAGAGAAACATCAATCAGCTGCCTCTAAGGGATGTGCCCACAACCAAGGTGCACACCCTTGACCGGAATCGAACCTGGAACCTTTCAGTCCGCAAGCCGATGCTCTATCCACTGAGCCAAACCGGTTTCGGTCTATACTCACATTTTAATTAGCCACTTGGTGATTGCTGGTTGGGCTGTTTATTTCTGGAGAAAGGCTTCCAGTATTCTCTAGTACAAGAACAGAGACCCCCTTAAACCGGCAGTGTTGAAACCACAGGTGGAAACGCCTCCATTCTCTGAAATTGTTCTTAAATTGGATTGTAGTGATGGTTGTACAGCTCTATGAATGTATTAAAAATCAGTGAATTGTACATATAAAATGGGTGAGTTCTATGGTAGGTTACCTCAATAAATCCCCCGCCCTGTCTCTTTTGGTTTAATTTTAGTGTCCTATTCTCTTTTTCTCTTCAGATATCTCTTTACTACTTTTCCTGCTGCATGACAATGTCATTTTGTAATGACTGGTTTCACCTTGGAAGTAGATAATGTGGTAGTTGTCTATTTGGAGCATATATTTTTTTAATCTTCATTATTTCATGGTATTTAAAATGTGCTTAGTCCTTTCTTTTCCTCAGTTCACATGCATTCATATGGAGGTACTTTCATGTTCTAGTGCAGTGTTCTCAACCGAGAGGAGGAGGGAGTGCTTCTGGCAATAGCTGAGATAGTTTGATTGTCACAGTTTGTGGGGTGCGACTGGCATCGAGGGGTACATGTCAGGGAGGCTGATAAACACCCTATACTGCACCAGACAGCCCCCACAACAAAGAAAGATCTGGCCCAAAAGGTCAGTGGTGCCGTAGGGAAACAGGGTGGCATACCGCAAACCCGCCCTGTCTGGCCTGTGGGTAAACGGGGGCCTAATTCTGAACTCAGTCATGGAGTAGTTCAGTTGTCCAGCAAACAAAGCTTCCTGTCCTCATTTGACAACTGCTTTGATATTGGGGCACAGCTGACATTTCCATGCCCACTAGTGAGTAAAAATGTTGACAAGTGAATGGACTGATGTTCTGCTATTAAACCAGTCATAGCCCTAACCGGTTTGGCTCTGTGGGTAGAGCTTTGGCCTGTGGACTAAGGAGTCTCAGGTTCACATCTGGTCAAGGGCATGTGCCTTGGTTGAGGGCACATCCCCAGTAGAAGTTGTGCAAGAGGCAGCTGATCCATCATTGTTTCTAACTCTCTATCCCTCTCCCTTCCTCTCTGTAAAAAATCAACAAGAAACATATATATTAAACCAGCCATATACCTTCTTGCTTGTAGAGATGTCTCTTTGTGCCCAACTGTTTTACTTCCCAGTTTTAGACCTATCCTTATATTTGTAAAATACTTTAAAAGTAACTCCAATCTCTGTTATCTCACCTCACCCACACAGTCAAACTGTGGGACACACAGGATGGAAGCGACTCCTCTTTCTGGCAGTGTTAGGACACGAGAACCAGAGAGGTGGAGACTTTCCAGCACCATGTTTCAGGTTACCACCTATTGGAGCTGGCGATTAAAAGAATGTTGCTAGAGCGCCACCTAATAAAAGAGGAGAGACAGCCGAGACCAGTTTGGCTCAGTGGATAAAGCGTAGGCTTGCGGACTGAAGGGTCCCAGGTTCGATTCAGGTCGGGGGCATGTACCTTGCTTGCGGGCACATCTCCACTGTGGGGCGTGCAGGAGGCGGCTGATCGATGTCTCTCTCTCATCGATGTTTCTGACTTTCTGTCTCTCTCCCTTCCTCTCTGTAAAAAATCAATAAAATATATTTTTAAAAAAAAGAGGTGAGACAATAGTCTTCTCCCCTCTGCACCCCATCCCCAGCACCCTTCCTATTGAGTCATCACAGACAGTGCTAGTAACGAAGGGCTTATGCTTTGATTTCATTCAAACCTAGAGATTTATTCATTTCTGGCTCTTGTAGCTGAGTGATCTAAATGGAGATTTTTTTTCCTCCTATAATAGGACTTTTTGGACAGGGTTGTTGTGAGGGAAGAGAGAAAGAATACAATTAGTGCTTGACCCACCATAAATGTTCAATAAGAATTTGCAATTACTGTTCTCTTGTTTCTGAATTAAGACAGAAGTACCCTTACTATCAATGGCTGTTGAATATTGTCAAGTCTAAAATAAGGGGATTCATGGAACAGACGGTCGAATCTCAGAGGGAAGGCGGGGGTGGGTGGGTGGGAAGAGATCAGCCAAAGAACTAGTGTGCTTATCTGCATAACCCTCGGGCACAGACAGGAGGATGGTAAAAGCCTGGGGTGGGCGAGGTCAGTGGGAGAAAAAAGGGGGCATATGTAATGCTTGCAACAATAAAGGTATTTTTAAAAGTTAGAAATAAAAACTTATAAAATAAGGGGATTGGATTAAATTATTTGATCTCCCCCGCTAGCGCCAAAACTCGATGACTATTTATTGCTCCGTTGCCAGGAGAAGACATACTTCAGAAATAATATAACAAGGTGTTTTGAGGGGTTTATCAGAGCGGCTACTTCTTAGGAGACAAAGGAATTCCCTTAGTTCTATTACTGCTGCTCTTACTAGTCACATTTTTAGGTCATGTTCACTTTGAAGATCATATATGGAGTCTGTCTCCAGCCACTTCCTATCCCATCATGTACAGAAAGAACACTGAAATCACTCATTCAAAAAATAAATGAATGAAAAGTAGCAAATATGTAGGTCTCACGAGGCACATTATAGAGCATTACAGGCTCTATTTCATGTCCAACAGTTCCCTTGTGGGAACACAAATGAGGCAAAAGAGCATATGTTTCTACTAAACATCTTCAAAGGTCATTATGAGACTACTTTGGATACGCTTGCTTAGGTAAGCTCTATTCATGACATTTTAGGAAGTATTTAACAACAAAAAGAGAATGCCTCACTTAGCAAAATATGGATCCGACATATTGGAAATATTATCTCTTACTGGAAAAAGTACAGGTGTGTAGATGACATATTCCTCCTGTCTTCTCAGAGCCATTTTCCTCTGCTTGGTCCACTCTGACCCATTTATATCCCCCTTCACCTCCGGTTTTATACTCTCTATCTTGGCCCTTGTCCAATTTCCCCTTAATTCTCAAGATGCCAAATGTTCTTCGCTGCTTTCTCCAACCTTGAACTCTTTGTAGGGGCTCTTCCTTCCACAGTAAAGCATAAGGTCTCATGCTTCACGGCCACATATTGCTGTTTTCTGAGAAGTCAGCTAGAAGTTTGGTGTGATTTCAAATTTTCAGCCCTCCTCCCAAGCTTTGATCATGTCTGTCAAATTAATCCTCACAACTACTTCACAGTAACAACCCTCGGAAATGGTTACAATGGTTATTCCCATCTTAGCCCTTGGGGAGCTGATCTAGATGGATCATACAACTCTCCCAAGGCCACACATCTAAGAAGTACTGGTATCCGAGCTAAGATGCAAGCCAAAAAGTTTCATAGAGTCCATGTTCTTATTAGTCCATGATACCTCTTCAGTAATAGCATTTATGGAGTTCTTCCTGTGGACTAGCTTTGTACTAAGTCCTTTGATACACTTTCTGATTTAATTGTTAAAACTACCTTGTACTATTAATATGAACATTAATATTAATACTACCAACCGGTTTCCTTTTCTATAAAACGAGGCTACAATAACCGGTAACCCCGTATTGCCTCAGTACTTCATCATGAATGCATTATAACGCGTTAGATGATCTAAGTGGCTTACATTTTACACTTCAACTAGAAAGTGAACTTGCCGAGAAGGTGTCTTATTCACGGTAGTGTGGTGCCTGGCATCTAGTAGGCATTCATGAACTATCTGAGGCGTGAATTAATACATACCCTCCTTCATATGGGAAATGCGATAGTACTGTGTATATGACAGTGCTTGCAGCTTAATTGCTATATATCTGTGGTATATGGTTAATGATAACCATCTGCCTGAGTCTGCTTCACAGGTAGTAAGATGTTCTTCTTTTCCTGGTGATAGGTGCATTTTTACAGTGGTTTCTTGAATCATCGCTCTCGCCTGTGATGCTTGACCCAAGGCAGACTCTTTCTCTGAATATTCCCAGGGAAAGAAAAGATTGCTTTGTCTTGAAAATCTATACCCTATTTACAAAGTAGATCTAATCTAATTTTTAAACGTCGTAAGCCTCCCGATCATAAACACCAGTACTGTGAGGTCTTTATCTCTAGAATAAGCATGGCGAGCAAAGCGCAGAGTGATTTGTAGAGAGCTGGAAGAGCCTCGGGTGACAGGCAAGCAGATCAGAAGAAAGTGTTGTTAATGATTCCCCCAGATGCTTTCAGAAGAGTGCAGAAGATCAATACATCTGCGGAACACTAATCCCTCTCGAAAGTGTGAACATCCTAGATTTTATTTATTTACGATGGATGCAATTGAGTGATAGTTTTGAGAATCGAATGGAAGAAGAACACGTCATCTCTCAGGAAAGCAAGCTTCATCTGTTACCCCTTCTGACCAATGAGGTAGCTGGGGGGAGCCCTGTGAACTTTCTGGAGGCCGTCTGTTCAGATTAGGCCTGAGCTTGACACGGTTGGAGAAAGAAAGGAAAGTTCCACAGCTGCGCTGGCAGCCCAAGAATACAAGCGAATCTCATTTTAATAAAACCCTGGAGCATAGGGTCAGCTAACAAGAAACAGGTACTCAATAAATGCTCTTTGAATAAATGGATGAAAATTTAAATCTGTGAACTTAGGTCGATAAAGATGTGATCATCTGCACTCCCAGGAGACTCACCTGCTTTCCAGTGTTACTTTTAAAAATGGGACTTTTGCACTACTATTAAGGAATAAGAAGGTGAGATTTAAATCCGTGAACTAGATCGATACAGATGTGATCATCTGCACTCCCAGAAGACTTACCCGCTTGCTTGCTGTGGAGTGTTACTGTAACTATGCATCTTTTACACTAGCGTAAGGAATAAGGAGGTGAGATTCTCCTTTTGGAATCACTTAGCAATCTACAGGAACACGGAGACCACCTCAGCGGCTTATCACTTTACCTATCACATGTATGATGGAAGAGAGAGGGCTTCTAGTTTCTTCATTTTCATAAGTACCAATATCTAATTTTTTTAAAAGTAAAAACCCGCCGGACCACCGTGATTTATAGATTTAAAATGTGCCCTAATGTATTACGACTTAGCATACATCGCGCTTCCTCCAACATCTGTACCCTGATTTGTAGTCTAATAACCCTTCCTGTGCAGATGGCGTGCGCATAGTTGTTCGGAGGTGCCATACATCAACACAGCATTTCTAAACACAGAGCAATAATGTATTCAATTAAGGGAGGAAATAAAACATCGAGCCGTTTCTTCTAATAAATCTTTTACTAAGCTCCCCACATCACATGTTTGCCGAGGAAATAATACATGTCATTCAGACGAAGGGTTATTGTAGACTGCTGAGGGAAACACGAAATTCTGGAGGTTTCAGCAGTCCCGTGAAACCCTGCAACATGGAAAGTGTACAAATTAGAAAAGGATGTAATATGTGACTAATGATACCTCTTGGGATACCTTTGGAACCCATATTTACTGTTATGATCACTAGATTCATTTAAGCCACAGGAGTTGAAAAGCAATACCCTCGTAAGTGAAAAACACCTCTGAGTTCATTAGATGTGGTTGTAATTTAAGCTCTAAAGGCTTTTTTCCTCGCTGTCATTCTTCATATTTCTGGAAATGTGGTACTTGAGCTCCTAATAAAAGTGGTCTACATCATGACCATATAATCGACAGTTCCTGGAAAGCACATTTACACCTCCACATCTGTAGCGAAAGCTGGGACTGAACAGAAATCTAATTCGCCCCAGATGTCACTCAAAAGAAAGTTCTGGAGAAACGTTGCCGTTCTTAAAGTGCGCTAGCCACTGAACGTGGCCCAGGCCATGGGATGAATGGGCAGCCCAGTGTTTCCCGAGCCCAAGTGCAAATATGAATCAAATCCCACAGAGTAAATCCCAATTCCACTCCACTCATGGAGGGAAGCAATGGCTATTTTGACATTATTTAGACACATGATTCCAGGTCTTTCTATCTGAAGCATCTCAACAAGACATTTTGCTCTTCTTGCTTGGTAAGACATCATTCTACGATGCTTTAAAGAAGCTTACATTAATTAATTAATTAAAAAATGTATATGGGTATGATTTGGGCTGCTAATCGCCATAATAGCATTTGGTGGGTCCATATAATCAGGCGATCCAGTTCTGTCTAGTGAAGTAATAAAAGTCTTTCTTAGCTTTGCCTTTCCCTGGCTGGTTCTTCTTTCCCTCAGTGATGGACTAGTTGGTAGGAATTAGTTTCCTCTTATTCCCGGTGATACGCCTGCCTGATACACTTTATGGGTGAGAAAAGACCTATGTACACACTGTAGGGTTATCCCCTGTGTGTAGAAACTAAGACAGGCAAAACCTCAGTCCCACTCTAACCTCTTTAGAGCTTTTAGTTCTCCTAAATGCATGTATTTCTTGGTGCCTTAGAGTCACCTTCCTTCCACAGGAGGCTCCGCCCACCGGGTGTGTGGGTCGGTGAATCTGCGTCATTTCCCAGGAGGCCTCTCTGATGCTGAAGCGTCTTGGTTCATGGAAGGCTACTGCAGGCACCTTGAGCCTGAGGAGCCTCGGAGCTTTCTGGAGAGGAAAACTGTTCACTGCAATGTCAGGTCAGATACAGACGCCGGGTTACCTAGGCTCAGTCGGTATAACTATTCGTAAAAATTACTATTTAATGAGGACATCCTCTGGATTTATTGAGGGGACAATGTAAAAATGGCTGTGTGGAAAATAGATGTACACCTTTGCAAAACTTCTGTTAAAGACATTGTTCATTGAATATTTAAAAATTAATTGGGGATCCATCCACCTGAAATGTCTTCTTAAAATGTGCTTCCTAAAAGCCTGGTACACATTAAGATCTATATAACCCACTGAATTCTCTATTTCATTTTAGCCACAACAATTAGAGCTAAATTCCAAGCTTAATTTTACTCTAGTTCCCCAATATACACTTTTTTTTTGCCTCATTCTCTGTGGTGATCTATGGCATAGTATTGGTGGTCTCTAAGGACTTTATGTGCATAAGTGTGTGTTGTATGTGTATGTGGAGAAAAAGCCCTAAGTTTTCATCAGATTTTCAAAGGGATACATTACCCAGAAAAAAAAAAAGTAAAGATCATAACACGACATGGTGTTTTATGTCTTCGATATCACCTTTAACTGTTTTGTCTGTATAACAAATACATTTCCATTATAAATAAGTCCTTTTCGGGGTAGGGGGAGAGGAAATGAAAAGCTAGATAAAAATTATATAAACATCAACACGACAGCTCATTCTGGGGGCAAGCACTCAGCCTGTTAGTAGGTATGATTTGGGAGGGCAATTTTTGGTTTGTCTGTTTGCATTTTTCATAAACAGTGGACTGGAAAGACCATCCCTCGGTGGCATATATCTGTAAGAAAATACAATCTGGTGTCTTTTTCTCATCTTATTTTCCTCCTATCTTTAAAACAAACAAATAAAGAACTATCTAGACAGGTCTATCTAGAGAGCCCTCTCTATGTAAAGGGTCTCCTGAATACTACAGGGAGATGATGCATAGAAAATTCCATCAACATGTGACAGAGATACATATTGACCTTGGGACTGAAGAAGTACACTGTGTTGTGCATATTAATGTGGGGTTTTAAAGAAAACCCCACAGGGGGTTAGCTTGCTAATTTGGAAACTAGATAAGTCCCATAATATGAACACTTGTACAGGGATAAAGTCTTGATGAGAAAAAAAAAATTCTCAGTAACATTGTAACACAAACCATCGGAGGGAACAGACATATTTCCCCCTAGAACAAAATATCTTCCATCTTGATTTTTCCAAAATAATATTTTATGAACATATTGTGAATTAAACAGGACACCAGCCCTGCTGTGTTGGGAGCAAAAGAGACAGAGCTGACAGATGTAGTTATTTGCCAGGAACAACCAAGTGAATTTATAAATATTTTACAAATGCAGCTTTGAGAAGAGTGACTTTTACTGCCATATTAATGCAACTTGCGAATTTATAGTCTGGGCATTTGTGGGTTATGAATGTCCAGTATTGGAGGCTAGTGTCGAGAACATGGTTTATGTTTTGAAATTCTTTTTTTCTCTGAACACAGACTTCTTGGCTGTTAAGGTCTGCATTATAATTCAGCTGCACATGAGGTTCAAGGCTACATAATACATCAGTTCCCAGTCCCAACGGCTGGACTCATAAATATACTCATTACAACATACTGTATGTGACAGAATGACACACAGAGCATAAAAATATCTCTAAAGAATAGAGAATTAGCAATGCTAGAGAAATACTAGAAGCAATAGTGGAATGATTCCATGCCCCTGGCCGGACCCATAGCATGTGAACTAAAGTCATACTTATGTGCCATCATATAAAGAAAACTGGAATCAGATGATTTGGGAAGTAATATTTTTGTACATATTAGATCCACATGCTGATTGGTGTTGCCATATTCCTCGAAGGGTCCCTGCTGAAGAGACCCTGCTCTACCCCACTCCCCTGTTAGCAGCGGCCTCACCAAGGAAGGAGCAGCACTGCCACACTTTCCTTGTAAATTTCTAAGTTGCTTTTGCCGGAAACCAAACATTGTCTCACTCATAGAAAGATGTGGACAGGAGACCAGAAGGCTGGTCCACCTTCATTGCTCTGAAAGGTCAGAGCTAATCACTCACTGTTTAGTTGAAACATTGTGAGCTGAAGCAGCCTCTACCTGTTTGTCTCATGTAAATTTCTGTTCTTGGAATTTCCTGCCTAAAGGTAATGGGTGTATCCCATTGTCTTAATAAAAGGGATGGCAAGGCCAAAGGAAGGTGGTAGTCTTTCCACTAGAGGAAGGCTCCCACCTGGCCCCCCAATACTGCCAAATTAATGCTTTTCTAGTCTCTCTTCATTTGTGTGCGGCCTCCTCCAGAACCCAAACTCTGAATCACACAGGACATGAAAGAGATTCCCACAGCTTTTCCCATTGATCGTGTCCAGGGTGAAATCGTTTTCCTAGTGCTCCAGATCTGGACAGAGGGGCAGATTATTCTGTGCTTCTGCAATCTTTTTATTTTATTGATTGATTTTAGGAAAAGAAAGAAGACAGAGAGAGAGAGAGAGAAATATTGAGAGGTTGCCACTCACATGTACCCCAACTGGGGATCAAATCCACAGCCTGCACCTTTTGGTGTATAGGATGACGCTCCAAACAGTTCACCGCTCCAGCAAGGCCTGGGCTCGAGCTGTCTTAGGGTGGCCAGCCTCTGCTCACCTCGGAGAAAGTCCTCCTCTTTCCAGATGGCCTGGCTCAGGCAGCATCCTGGGCTGTGGTGAAAGTCAGCGCGATTGCCACCCCCTTTTTCCCGCCACGAAGCAGCTCTGTCATCGTGAACACTTCACTTCACTTCTCAGGCTCTCGTTTCCTCCTCTGTAACATCTTCCAGTTGCACCACAGGATTGCAACATCCTTCCCAGCCATGATGATGTTTTTCTAATGTATGTGTGCCAACCTAGGTAGACATCGATCCACAATATATTCTAATTGACAATAGTAATTGTCTCTTGAGGTGCACATATCCCATTCTCTAAAAACTGCAGGCAGCCCTAGTCAGTTTGGCTCAGTGGATAGAGCGTCAGCCTGCACACTGAAGGGCCCTGGGTTCGATTCTGGTCAAGGGCACATGCCGGGGCTGTGGGCTCCATCCCCAGTAGGGGCATGCAGGAGGCAGCCAATCAATTATTCTCTGTCATCATTGATGTTTCTCTCTCTTTCTCTCTTTCTCTCTCTCTCTCTCCCTTCCTCTCTGAAATCAATAAGGATATATTTTAAAAAATAAAAATAAAAACTGCAGGTGACAAGATGTTTCACTGTTTCCCATGCATGGCCCCCATTTCTTGCTTTGTATTAAAGCTGTATATCACCCCTAAAAGAGTTCACTGGCAGCCTAACCTTAAATAATGGAGGCCCTGGTGTTCTTACAAAAATGTGTAATTCGTATTTATTTCAGGTCTTCCGAATGACCAAAGCTGAACAAGCAAACACAGGAACAACATACATCCTCCTGAGGCCCCAGCCTAACTGACCACGTAGCTGGCAGCAACCTGCCCGCTATTGGCTGACGCACACATTTCAATGAAACCGACGACAGCCTGTGAAACGTGACACAGACACCCACATCTCGGCCAGTCATTATGTTAGAAAATACCCTGCTAACAGGTTTTAAAGACGACCTTCGCCTGAAGAACAAGATCCTGTCAAGAGCAAATCCTTCTTTCACTTGCTTCCCACCGCAGGGATAGAAGTCGTCAAATGCTTGTGATGGTCACCACGGGAGAAGTCAGCTTTAAAACTGATTGGATCCATTTGCTTTGTCTGATTATCTTAGAGCAGTGGTTCTCAACCTTTCTAATGCCGCGACCCTTTAATACAGTTGCTCACGTTGTGGTGACCCCCACCCATAAAATTATTTCCATTGCTACTTCATAACTGTAATCCTGCTACTGTTATGAACTGTAATGTAAATATCTGATAGGCAGGATGTATTTTCGTTGTTACAAATTGAACATAATTAAAGCATAGTGACTAATCACAAAAACAATATGTAATTATATATTATGAAATATTTATTTCTAATTATAAATAAATGAAATTTTTGTCTTGAATCATGGTGTACCATGGGTAACAGTCTTCCTATGACAACAGTAAACTACATTGCTACATTTTGCCACACCGAGGAGCAGTGTGTTGGTTCCTAAGACCATGGGAAATAGGTGTTTTCTGATGGTCTTAGGCAACCCCTGTGAAAGGGTCGTTCGACCCCCAAAGGGGTTGCGACCCACAGGTTGAGAACCACTGTCTTAGACCATAGCAATTAAAAAAAATCAAAACGCAAGCAGAATGATAGCAGCCCACGATCCGGACAGTCTCATCTGTTCCTTGTTTTTCTTTTCTTCCTTTCCCCCTGGCTCTTTATCCTGTCATTTCCTCTCTCTCCTCCCAAGAAGGTGGAACCTGAAAGGAAAACAATTAGCTATTTTATTCCGTCCTAACACAGCCACACGCTCTCGTGATAAACGGAACCTGGCCACATGACATGACTAATAGGACATCCTTATTGCAAGCTCCATTTACTTAATTTTGTGTCTCTCAACTATTAAGACAAGGGCCGCTCCTTCTGCAAAAATTAATGGCTGATATAAATTTAGGCTAAAAAAAAAACACATAAGGAAAATGTTTCTTCACTCCAGGTATGGCCAACCTGTGGGATTTACTGCCCGAGGAGGTTATAGATTTAGTCAATGGACAGAGTAGAAAGGGCTAGGTAATTTTATGACCAGTCATAATGCCGTAGTTATGGATGCTAAGAGGTAATAGAATCTCATGCTTCACGCACACGCTGGTCATTTTGTTTTATTTATTTCTTTTTCCAAGAAGACATACTCTTTCTTAAAAGTTATTTATTATTTAAAGTATTACAGATAGTATGACATATGTCTCCTCTTTCCCCCATTGACCATCCCCCCGCCCCGCCCCCTGCACATGCCCTCACCCCCCTTGTGTCTGTGTCCATTGGTTATGCTGATATGCAAGCTCATCATGGTACCAGCGCTGCAGGAGTCTCTTATTTCACTGTGAGGCTCTGAGCAAGTGGCTCCATTCATCTAGAGCAGCGGTTCTCAACCTTCCTGATGCCGCGACCCTTAAATACAGCTCCTCATGTGGTGGTGACCCCCAACCATAAAATGATTTCCGTTGCTACTTCATCGCTGTAATCTTGCTACTGTTATGAACTGTAATGTAAATATCTGATAGGCAGGATGTATTTTCGTTGTTACAAATTGAACATAGTTAAAGCATAGGGATTAATCACAAAAACAATATGTAATTGTATATTGTGAAATATTTATTTCTAATGACAAATAAGTGAAATTTTGTCTTGAATTGTGGGGTAGCATGGGCAACAGTCTTCATATGACAACAGTAAACTACATGGCTACATTTTGCTACACCGAGGAACGGTGTGTTGGTTCCTAAGACCTTGGATAATAGGTGTTTTCCAATAGTCTTAGGCGACCCCTTTAAAAGGGTCGTTCGACCCCCAAAGGGGTCGCGACCCACAGGTTGAGAACCACCGGTCTAGAAGCTTTACTTCTTGCTGGTAGATGCGGTTAACAGGACACCATGTTCAGTTCACACTGTGTTTTGTTTGGGCAGTGAAAGCCACATGCAGCACCAAAGAAACAGGAAATAACACAATAATGTATTCTTTTTAAAAAAATATATTTTATTGATCTTTTTAACAGAGAGGAAGGGAGAGGGATAGAAAGCTAGAAACATCCATCAGCTGCCTCCTGCACACCTCCCATCGGGGATGTGCCCGCAACCAAGGCACATGCCCTTGACCGGAATCGAACCCGGGACCCCCCAGTCCGCAGGCCAACGCTCTATCCACTGAGCCAAACCGTTCTTGGCAATAATGTATTCTTTTATTCAGTGAATATTTATTGAGGCCCTATCAGAAGCCTGTCACTCTTTTGGGTATTTGAGATAGAACAATGAGAAAAACAGAGGGTGATCCCTGCTTTTATTAAACTTACCTCCTAGTTGGGGGGAGAGAGATCATAGCCAAACAAGTAAGAAAAGTAAGTTACATAGGTAGGTTTTAAGCATCAAGAAAAATAAAGCTGGGAAGGAAAGTAGGAAGCAGTTTATAATTTTAAAAGAAGGAAGAGAGCTCAGCCAGCATGGTTCGGTGGTTGACCGTGGCCCTATGAACCAGGAGGTCATGGTTTGATTTCCGGTCTGGGCTTGTGTCTAGGTTGTGGGCTCAATCCCCAGTGTGGGGTGTGCAGGAAGCAGCTGATCCATGATTCTCTCTCATCATTGATGTTTCTCTCTCTCTCTTTTCTTCTCCCTTGTTCTCTGAAATCAATAAGAATATATTTTTAAAAAAATACATTCTGGTTACTATGGTTTAGTTTAAGCTAGAGTTTCTGAAACTTGAGAGATTTTATTGTGCTTTGGGCCTCCAGAAATAATTGAAATAGTCCTTGAAGTTTTTTAGTTCATTGTAAGGAATCCTTATTTTGGGTGCCTCCCGAATGACCATATTTTAGAGGATAAATACTTTGTTTTTCCTTTCTTTTTTTATTTTTTATTGATTTTTTACAGAGAGAAAGGGAGTGAGAGAGAGTTCAAAACATCGATGAGAGAGAAACATCGGTCACCTGCCTCCTGCACACCCCTCACCAGGGATGTGCCCGCAACCAAGGCACATGCCCTTGACTGGAATCGAACCTGGGACCCTTCAGTCCACAGGCTGACGCTCCATCCACTGAGCCAAACTGGATTCGACAAGGATAAATACTTCGTTAAGAGCTCTGGAAAAATCGAGAATACTTGGTGATAGAAATATTGAATACTAATAAGAAACACATAGGCACTTCAGATGCAATGCAAAAATATTTAAGTTGTTGATGCCAAATTTCAAGTATGTTTAATTCCCAGGCTCCAAAGCTGTGGTTTGTTCTGAATTCTGTACTCCCAAGCCAAAAAAAATAATAATAAAAATAAATAAATTAAAGGGAAACTGTGCTTAAAAGGATCTGAAACTGTATCCTGCTTGCAAGCCAAGAAGTTAGCCTGCCCCCATTTCATGAGCGCTGACAGAGACCTGCTACTTCTGGGTCAGAAACCCCGGACAGGTTATTCCTCACGGTGCTGGTAGTGTCACCATGTGTACCGGTTCCCGGAGCCTGACCTCTTGCTGGGCCATGTGCACAGGATCAGGTGATAGTGCACATGCCATGACGGGTATTACAGGTGAGTGTAGGGAGTCTGAACTGCTTATAACGGGCAGTAAGCATGTCTGCCTTTTCCTCCAGAAGGAGACACCATCTTCTAGGACTGAAAGCAAAGCCTGCCCTTTGCTTCAGAGTGGGATGTTATCTGTATCTCCTATGGCTGTTTGCTTCCTAAAAAAAGGTAGTGCAGAGAGCTTCTGCTTGTACGACAGGCAGAAATGTGAGAGAGCCACGCGGAATTGTCTCCCGGCACTCAACTTTCTGGAGTCCCAAGAGACTTTGGGGAAAGAGTGGGTAACATCCCACCCCAGGGGTGCAATCGTTGGGTCTGGCCCTGCCCAGGCATTGGGGTGAGCTAATTAAGTGTCTGGCCAAATGGAGCAGCCTAATTTTTAAGTCGATAAGTTTGTATGGCCTGCAACTGATGTTATACGTTTCCAAATGGCCCTTGGTAGAAAAAAAGGTTCCCCACCCCTGCTTTAAGACATGCCACCAGCCTGACATACTGAATAGAAATAGAAGTTGTGTCCTGTGATTTGAGGCATTCTGTGCTTCCAGTTAAGTACAGACCATGACTTACTTTGCTATTATTACTTCAGTCCTCTGACTCAAGCGTTAGGTCTGCCCATGAGCCCTTTCTCTAATTACAGTAACTGCTGGAAGTAACTTCATCCTATCCCCTCCATACTTGAGTTAATAGGAGGCTGGGTATTGTAGGGGAAGACTATTTCTGTAGGGGAATTAGAGAGAGGTGATCTTGAGGCCTGGTTTTGCCACTGTCTGCAATGGCCCTCAATTTCTCTGTCTATGAAATATTAAACGCTAGGAAACAACAGATAAATGCTATAAGAACTTAGAGAGAAAATGCTTACCGAGTTAAAATTCTGTATGTGTCAAAACATGAGGGTAAATGTGTTTTCAGATAGGTGAGATCTCTATAGAATTATTGCCCCTGTACTTAAGGAAAAAAAATTGGATGGATATGCTCCAGGAAATGAATAAATACAATGAGAAGGAGGGAGGCATGGAATTAAAAAGAGTAAAAATCTAACACAGGAGGGAAGCAAAGGAAAGTCCCGGGATGATGGCAAAGGGAAGTCCCACATGGTAGGTGTCCAGCAACCCCGAGAACAATTAGGCCAGGTCGTAATGGAAAGACAGAGGAGTCCATAGGGATGTCTCTGAGAAACACATTACCCTGACAGATTACATGAGGTGTGTGGCTGTGGAAACCCCTTTCACATCCCGCGTGGTTCAGGGTTTCCGTTCAGGGTTCGGGTTCTGGAGGAGGCCGCACGCAAATGAAAAGAGAGACTAGAAAAGTATTAATTTGGGAATACAGTGGTACCTCGAGATATGAGTTTAATTCGTTCCATAACCTTGAGGCGTGGGAAACTATGAGACGCTCGAGTCGAGGTAAACTGGTGGGTCGTGTGCAGCCGGCCGATCCGCGTGATGATTCCTATCTCAAATGTTGCTCGTATTTCAAAGCAAAAATTGCTCGCTTGACGGCTTGAATCTTAAAAATCTCGTATGTTAGGGCACTCGTATCTCGAGGTACCACTGTATTGGGGGGCCAGGCAGGAGCCTTCCATTAGTGAGAAGACTGTCTTGCTCTGGCCTTGTTCTCCCTTTTATTGAGACTTAGGGACACACCCATAGCCTTTAGCCAGGAAATTTCAGTAACAAAAATACAAAAGACAGAGTTGGAGGCTGCTTCAGGCTTCAGCTAACAGTGTCTTAACTAAACCATGAGTGGTTAGAGCAATTAAGGTTGTTGACTAGCCTTTACGGCTTCCACATCTTTCTATTAGTGAAACAATGTTCGTTTCTGGCATTTGACTACATTGAGAGAAGCTTTCCATTCGCATGGAGCATTTGAGAATGAGTTGATAGGTATGTAGAAAATCAAGCACCCACCCACCCCCCCAAAAAAAAAATAGAAGAAATTTTTAGGAAATAAAAAATTATACAAAAGATATCATTATAGTGCATGATTGAGCTATCCTATATAATAAGAAAGGAATATGCTAATGATCCATCACAACGTGAGGCGTAATGACCAACCGTGTAAAGACCGGATCACAGATCTGCAGGAGGGTGGGGCAGAGAGCTACAAGCAGGCATCGGAGAGCTACAGGAGGGGGCTGGGCAGCAAGCTCTGATGGGGCTGGGGTAGAAGGTGTGGGGGGGAGCTACAGGAGGACAAGGCAGTGGTTGGGGAGCTAAGGAGGATGGCAGCAAGCTACTGGCTTCAACTGGGCGATGGAGAGCTACAGGAGGGAGCAGGGCAGCAAGCTATGGGGTGGGGGAGCGGGATGGGGAGGGTCAGGGAGCTATAGGAGCACAGAGCAGCAGGCGGAGAGCTACAGGAGGCGGCAGCGAGCCACTGGCACACGGATTCGTGCGCAGGACCCCTAGTAGATTCATAACGATGTAAACTTCAATGACGGATTTAGCCTCAATGCGTGTGATGCTTATGTTGGCAAGGCGGAGAAGGGAAATGGTGTGCCTGTTTTTAAAGGAGTATGGGGGTGCGTTAAGAGAGGTGGCTTCTCGTGTTCCAGAGAAGGAAGCAGATAAGTAATGTTTAACACTCAAAAATCAAGGGGAAAGAAACAGTGTCGGCACTTTACGACTAAAATAGATAGAAACATCAAAAGAAAGAGCTGAAGGGATGGAAAGTGGACAACTCGAGGAGACAGGACCAGAGGTTGGGAAGGGGTGAGCCGGGGGGCTGCTTTCTGTCATGTTTTACTTTTTAGACGACGTGTATGTAGGACTTTGATCAAAATTAAAATTAAGCTCCCACATGTAATGCATTCATTGGCCCGGGGCCAGGGCAATGTTTAGCAGAGATTAGTTGAACTCAGAAAGGGGACGGAGCCTGGTGGAATAAAGGGGCGCATACCAGGGAGCAGGAGGTGACGCTATTAGGAGAGGCGAGATTTATATTTCTAGCTCGGTTCCCCTCTTTTTCTAGGCCCCATCTTTGATCTCCCATCATAAGCCCGGTGAGCGCATTCATCACCGAGAGAAGCTGCGCCAAGTTGCACGGGACACGAAGGTCTACATGGCAAGTCACCACTCCAGCACACCGCCGGCTGTCACCGCAGCCGGGACAAGTTAATGCATCTCTGCTGAGTGGCTCATTCAGCATCCAGGGCGCTCCTCACATTCCTGTCGGCCTGGAGAATTTAAATTACCGGCCTCCCGGGTAAAGATGATGTCCAATTCAACACTCTGAATTGCACCTCGCAATTGTTATGGCCCAATAAATATTATGGCAGTAATGCTGGGAGCGGCTGGGAGGCTGGTCGCGCCTACAGCACTGTTGCCAGTGGTGGGGAAATTAGCGCCAGCCACGGTCGTGTGTCTGGCTGGCTCTCAAGCGAGGGGCCTGTGCTCGGCTGCTGAGCATGTGGTACTTCTTCTGCCTCACTTCCCGGGACAGCTCAGTGAGCCCGGGCCCAGGAGCTCTGTGGTCGCTGCGGTGTCCCCTCTATGGGTTACAGGTAGCTGTGTCATCTGTACAAATGAACCCCGGGCGCTGGATGGAAGCAAGAGAGGTGGGTGTTCTCCATGAAAATGGTCAAACCTCCACATCCTCTTTTCTGCTTATTGTTAGAGAATCTGAGCACAGAGTACGGTGCTAGACACGGTGGAGATGCGGAGCTACAAAGAAGGCACAACGCAACATCTCGAGGAGTTAACAGTTTTGATGGAGAGACAGGGTTTTAAATATCAATTGTAAATTAATATGCTTTCTGGAGTCCGAGGATCTAGATTTCAATTCCCTGCTTCCCAACTGCCTGGCTTTAAGTGGGTAAATCTTACAGAGGCCTCTGTAAAAATGGAATGATAATGGTGATGGCTAAGGGGATTAATGCTTGCTTAGAAAGTGTCTGGCCTAGAGGAAGGCCTTAATAATAACAATAGTAATAATAAAATATCTTAAATTTTATTAAAACCAGAGGCCCCGTGCACAAGGAGAGGGGGTGTGTTCTTCAGCCCAGCCTGCTCGCTCTCCAATCTGGGACCCCTTGAGGGATGTCTGACTGCCCGGATCAGGCCTGATCTGGGCAGTCAGACATCCCTCTCCCAATCTAGGACTGCTGGCTCCCAACTGCTCACCTGCTTGCCTTCCTGATTGCCTCTAACTGCTTCTGCCTGCCAGACTGATTACCTCCTAACCACTCCCCTGCCAGCCTGTTAGCCCCTAACTGCCCTACACTGTGGGCCTGGTCACCCCTAACTGCCCTCCCCTGCTGGCCTGATCACCTACAACTGCCCTCCCTTGCAGGCCTGGTCCCTGCCAACAGCCCTCCCCTGCTGGCCATCTTGTGGTGGCCATCTTGTGTCCACATGGGGGCAGGATCTTTTGACCACCTGGAGGCAGTCATCTTATGTGTTGGAGTGATGGTCAATCTGCATATTACTCTTTTATTAGATAGGATAGAGGTTTGATGCATGGGTGGGGTCTAGCTGGTTTGCCCTGAAGGGTGTCCCAGATTGGGGAGGTGTTCCCTTGGGATGTGGGGTGGCCTGGGCGAGGGGCCTGTGGTGGTTTTCAGGCTGGCCATGCCCCTCGATGACCTAAATGAAGGCCCTGGTCTCTGGGATTTATTTATCTTCTACAATTGAAACTTTGTAGACTGGAGCAGAGCCAAGCCTGCTTGCTCCATGGCGGCAGCCATTGAAACTTTGTTGCCTTAAGTGGAGGCCAGGGTGTGCGGAAAGCTTGGCTTTCTCCATTAGCAGGGGCAACCCAAGCCTCCCTCCTGCTCTCTCTGGGGCCGTAGCCATCTTGTTTGGGTTAATTTGCATACCCGCTCTGATTGGCTGGTGGGCGTGGCTTGTGGGTGTAGCAGAGGTATAGTCAATTTGCATATTACTCTTTTATTAGATAGGATGAGCAAAATGTCATGGGAGCAAGTTAGAAGTTCCTACTGATGGTATCGGATAAAGGTAACTAAGGAGTGACAACTGAGCTGAGCAGTAGAAGAACAGGAAGAAGGAATCGAAGGAAAGGGATAGTCTTTTAGCAATTCAGACTCAGAACCATATGAAGAATGACACAGCAATATAAACATTTTTATGCTTGGGGGAGTCTGGAGTGAGAGGGAATGCTGGAAAGTTGAAATGAGTCCAAGTTGGAATGCACCTGGAATGCCATAGGGAAGGAACTTGAATGAATGCTGTTGGTAGGGAGAAAAATTAACAAGCTATTAGTTGTTACTAATTACAAGTAGATGAGGAGGGCACTTGGTGAGCTTTTCTCTGGACACTGGAAATGTGGAGGAAACAGTAGATACCTCCCTCCCATCACTTTCCCTCCCCCTCTCTCCCCTCCCCCCCCCAACCCCCTGCCAAGTGCCTGGAAGTATTGTGTCACCATTGATTAACTTGGTTTACATGGAAAGCAGTGATTTCTGTTTGGGAAACTGGTGATTGTTTTAGTTCTCAAGCCTATTAAAAAATTATTTTCCCAAGAACAGGTTCCTTAAATCAATGACTATAGAAAAGCTAAAGCTTTGTGTCGCTCCAGAGCAATAACAAGAATAATTTGACTTTCAAGTGGTCTCCTATGTGCCGTGCCAGGAAGCCATATAATATGTAATGAATTATGTTATGTGCTTTCAGCTCAAGGATCCATTAGCAATATTAACATGCCAGACACTCTCTAAAACCCTCAGCGCCCCCTCACACCTTAGCAGGAAGTATAGCATCGAAGGTATGATTACTGACATTGTAGAGGAAGAGAATCTCTTCACAGTTGTGTTTACTTAGCTCTGCATTTTTTTAAAAGTACCTCCTATGCATATTTTAAAAAATTATTATTGGTTTATCTGTAAGGCATGCACCAAGAGCTGTTATTAAACATTAGCATAATGCTAACTTTGGTTGAAAAGTCAGCAAATTGGATTTAGAACAAGATCTCCCTGTTAGATGGCAGTGCTTCTTTCTACTCTCCTCACCCACAGACTGATTCACCCTGCGATGTACCCTTGAATTCAGTGGGTATCGTGCATGCCTCAGACAGCAAGGAAGAGAAATAACAATTCACTTACAATATTTTTTGATATTCATCATTACAGTCCCAGTTAGGGTGATTTCTGTTAAGGTCACCAGCTGTGATCTTGAACTCCGAAGGTTATAGGAAGGTGAGCTGGCTAGGAGTTTGGAAGAAGGGGTTTAATGGAACTGAGTGGTACCCCTTTTCTAGTGAGACACACATGCCTGCATCTTGAATCAGTCCTCCAAGACTAAATGAGTTTAGATAATAATTAGATCTTTTCCCACTAGTTTACAAAGCATTTTACCCCCACTCCCCCTCAATACTTCTAAGGTCAAGGTGAAGACACCAGAGGCCTTTCTGGTAATTGTCAAGTGTCTTATATCATTTCCCTGCTGGGCTCCTTTCACACTAGAGTTGCTGCAGAGTTGATCATTCACTCATTCATTCATCATTTGTTGTCTTCTTCCTCTGAGTGTCAGTGTGCCAGGTGCTGGATGCCAGCTGCTGAGGATACAGAGGTAAACAAGGTCTCTGTCCCATGGAACTTAAATTTCGGGAAGGCAAATCATGAAGACAAATAGCTGACTTCAAATAATGATAGACTTTGGGGTGGGGAGGTGGAAACAAGGTAAAAGATAGTGCTTGTATGAGAGGCTACGTTAAATAGGGGAGTTCAGGAATGGCATATCTGAGGAGGCAACATTTTTTTTTTAACCAGGACTACAGGCTTTATTAGAGGAGATGGACCCTGCCTGGCTGTCTCAGAAGGGGAGAACAATAACACGTGCAGAGGGGAACATGGCTTTTGAGGGAAGGAATGGGAGGGATGGGGCTTAGGTCCTCAGCACGCGCTGATTGGTGGTTTCAGATAAGGCACATGATTAGGCACTTAAGTGCTTAGGAATTGCGGGCTTAGGGTATGTGGCAGGTGCTGACTGGTGGTTCAGTATATAGTCCATATAAGGTGCCTGGTTAGGTGCTCAGGAATGTCCAGGCTGCAGGTGCAGGTTACGTCATACATACAGGGGAGGGTCTATCGTTCCAGGCTTTTGGTCATACAGTGGTACCTCGAGATACGAGTTTAATTCGTTCCGTAACCTTGAGGCGTGGGAAACTATGAGAAGCTGGAGTCGCGGTAAACTGGTGGGTCGTGTGCAGCCGGCCGATCCGCGCGATGACTCCTATCTCAAATGTTGCTCGTATTTCAAAGCAAAAATCGCTTACTCGAAGGCTCGTATCTCAAAAATCTCGTATGTTAGGGCACTCGTATCTCGAGGTACCACTGTATTAAAAAAAAATTGAGAGTCCGGGCAAGGTCAAGGTGTGAAGGTTGAGGAGGCAACATGTGAGCAGAGACATGAGTGATAAGGAGCAAGTCATATGAAGATCTGGGAAAGCATAAAACTTAATCCGGTGACAAGAGCAGTGGCATTATGTGTCTGATTTAAGGGACTAGGATAGGTGGAGAGCGTGTAGTTAACACATGTTTGAAAACAACTGCAGCCTGATTTCCATACCTCTAGAAAAAGTAAGGAGTGGTGAGACAAAAACAGCCTAGTTGACTCTCAACATCCCGTCTCTCCTTCTCAGTAACAGAATTTCCAGGAAGCACCTAGTTTAGAACCATCTGATCAGCTCTGCACAGCTTATACGTATTTGGGTTGGAATGTGACAGAGAAAGAAACTGAAATCTTGTTTCTTTTGCCAAGATTTGGATCTCCTTATGCAGCTGAGTCTATTTGCTGAGTGATATCAGTTAAAATAAAGCACGGGATAAAAATAAGAATGAAAGACATTTTGAGAAAAAGAAAAAAAAAATGACCCGAAATCCCGCTTACTAATGCAACTACCTCATCTACATGCACATTTTTATATAAAGTGTTTATATACCATTTGACATTCTGCTCTTTTATATTTAATTCTGTTGTGATTTTCCTATGTTTTAACATAGTTGCCAAAGTTATTTTAGCAGCTTTGTACCATTATAAAATGATGCTATAGTATGTTATACAAATCTATTCAAGAGTCACATTTTTAAAAACTGGATTTATTAGTGATCTGGTTGCATTTATGAGTGCCTCCTACTTGCTTAGCTTAAGCCTGAAATATAACATTGGTAGAACATGAGTATAATAAACAATCAATAAATGTTAGCTGGAATTATTATTATTATTATTATTATTATTATTATTATTATTATTAGATTGGACTGTATTGTCTATCTCTAGAGATGGGAAAGAAGGGAACAGGATCTTGTTGGAAATGGCAGGTGAAGGAAATTGGAGGACAGGATGCAAACAGCTCTTCAGTGAGCTAGAAGCAACCGATACTCGCGTGCTCTTTGTAAAACACCTGCTCGCTGGCTTGTTCTTCAGAAGTTCTGAGCTGAAATAACTGGCCTCCTGTGTTCATCTCTAACTGCCTCCTCTCCCTTTCCTCTGATAGCTTTACCGCTCTTGGACATTCATCGTTTCCTCGATATGGTTTCAGGGTCAATTGCAGCTTGCTTAACGTTTTAGGTATCCTAATAGAGTTGGATCACGGGAAAAGAGCATTCCACAGAAAGGCTTTTCAATTTCTCATTTAGGATTGTTTTAGTTAAAAGGCTAACATGGCATTTAGTGAAGATGGTTGGGGTTTCTCATGTTGGTGGGTTCCTGGTAGAATAGTCAACTAATATGGGAGTACTTCTGGTAAAAGGTATATTTAAATTTTTTAAATTAAATTTATTTTTATTGAAGTTATATTTTAATTATAATTGTATATAGGTAATATAACCACATTATCTTAAAGACCGGAAAATATAAGAAGTTTACAGTAATATGTTTCCTCCAACATCCTCATCTGTTCAGGCCCCCTTGAAATTAACTGTGGTTCATAGTTTCTTTCAGAGTTTCCTGATCATATATAATAACATATATATAATAATTTACACTTATACTTACATATATGTTATGTATATATTATTATTTTCCCTTTTTCACACTCTTGTTTCTTAAGAAGCATCTTTTGAAGAAATGGATTTTTAGTATATTTTCAACAAATAGTGCTTAATAGATAATAGTTTCTGGTAATATAGGTGTGATTAAGTTTCAGGGGCATATTTTAGAGACTAACATTTGAAATTGTTTTCTTTAACAATTCATTGAAATAAAACTCTGAGGAATGCCCTAGTTGGTTTGGCTCAGTGGACAGAGCATCAGCCTTAGGACTGAAGGATTCCAGGTTTGATTCCGGTCAAGGGCACATGCCTAGGTTGTGGGCTCGACCCCCAGTGGGGAGCATGCAGGAGGCAGCCAATCAATGATTCTCTCTCATCATTGATGTTTCTCTCTCTCCCTATCCCTTCCTCTCTGAAATCAATAAAAATATATATTTTTTAAACTACGAGGAAATTTCATCTCCTGCTAAAAACAAAACAAAAGAATACAGTCACATGGTCAGGATACAGCTGGGAAATGTGTCAGGTTTCAAAGTCTAAGTTTCCACGCTCTGCAGCACTTACAGCCCTAGTATTTATGCCACGAAGACAAGATTATCGTTGCTGGGTACTCCATAAAAGATGTCACCTTTCAGGTTTGCAGTTCGTCATTTCTGAAGCCTGATATCAACAGATACGATCTAAAACCACTTATTTCAAGAGCACTAAAGAGTGATAATGTAGTAAGAGAGTCTTCTGGCTGAAACAGAAACCCTAACTCAATGTGGCTTGAATAATAAGTAAAATTTCTTGGTTCGTATAACCTGAAGTCCAGTGCTAGATTAGGTTTCTGAATTGACTGATACAATAAAGAGTTCCATTCACCCACGGGCCATGTTCTTTCTGTCTTTGTTCTCTGCTCTCAGTGGTGTCTACTTTATCTTCAGGTTGATTTTTCTCCTGTCTGTGCTTCCGGTGGGATCTGAGAGATAACTCACTTTCCCAAGATGGAGTGGTGTGGAGTAGGGAAAGACCGAGGAAGGCTGAATCTCCAGGAATTCTGGGGAACTGCCCCTCATTTCTGACTTAGAAATGATCCCCATGAATGGGCTCGGTGAGTTTTATAGTGACTGCAATGTGAGCAAGCATGCTTATTTAGAGACTATAGTCTCTCTAGGTCAAGGTCAACAGTTCTCAACTGAAGCTGCACATTGGAATCACTGGGGAGAATAAAATGGAAAATGTTGATGCTCAAGCCCACTTCCCAGAGATTCTGATTCTTTTGTCCAGGACTGGAGCCCAAATATTAGAATTTCGTAAATGTTCTCCAGGGATTTCTAATGAGCAGCCAGGATTGAGAACCATCTTCTAGGAATGAAAAAAGTCTAGTGCCCTTGGGACGAATAAAACAGAGAAGTCATACATAGGATTAAATTTTATTTTGATTCCTAGTGAAATAAACAGCCCACATTTACTAAGCAGTTAATTAACATAAAGCTAAAAATAGCCATTATTCTAATGAAAATAAAGGCAGAATCAGACAGAATATACATTTATTAAAAACATTTTTATTGATTTCAGAGAGGAAGCAAGAGATAGAAACATGAATGATGAGAGAGAATCATTGATCAGCTGCCCACACTGCAAACCCCACACTGGGGATCGAGCCCTCAACCTGGGCATATCAGGAATTGAACCATGACCTCCTGGCTCATAAGTCGATACTCAACCACTGAGACAAACCAGCTGGGCCAGATAGAAGATACATTTTTTATGGGGTAACAAAAGAAAGCGAGAAAAACTATATCGCATTACCCTCATTTCTTTACGAGTTCACAGCATATTTGCTAATCTTTGTACATTTTCCCTCCCCAACTCTTGAATCTGCTCCTTCCTCCTAATTCCTTTGCTCTTCCCATGGACCAGCACATGGCAGTCTTCCACCTGTGCACCCCCTAACTGGTTTGCTGTTCCCTCCCTCGACTCTTCCTTTCCCAAGCTTCCAGATGAACTAGTTCTCAGTAAAGCTGTTACCATATCAATCATGTTAGCCCTTTGCTGAAGAATCTCACATTTCTTTTTTTTTAAATATATTTTATGATTTTTTACAGAGAGGAAGGGAGAGGGAGACAGAGTTAGAAACATTGATGAGAGAGACATCGATCAGCCACCTCCTGCACACCTCTTACTGGGGATGTGCCCGCAACCAAGGTACATGCTCTTGATCAGAATCGAACCTGGGGCCTTTCAGTCCGTAGGCTGACGCTCTATCCACTGAGCCAAACCGGTTTTGGCGAATCTCACATTTCTTATCCTGGCCTTCTAATGCCTCAGCCTGGTCCAAATCTACCTTTTTTTGGTCTTATCTCACTCTTCATCCTTTCATCCAATCCATGCTTTAGTGAAATTGAATTAGTCACTATCATACATGCAAGTTTGACAATTAACTCCTGCTTAAACTTTGCTTTCCCATATAATACTTTTCTGATAATTCAGCTGAATAAATATTTTATCTCTCAAAGTTCCAGAATACTTTAACTCAGAATATCTTGTGGCTTATACCTTGTTCTACTGTGCAACATGAGCTGATGTCTTTGCTTCTTCTTTGTTATTTTTGAATGGAGAAATGAACTTTCCAGTTTTTTTTTTCTCATAAAATTTATGTTTCTATGACTCCAGGCCACTTGAAAGAGCTTAATAGGAGGGACTGGTGATAAAAATGCCTGTGTCTTAGCTGGTATCTGGTTAAGTTTACTGTTTTCTGACTAGTTCTACAGTTACTCTTTATTGCACGCCTGTGGTGTACCAGGCATACAAATCCTATCTAATAAAAGAGTTATATGCAAATTAACCACCACTTCAATACATCCACAAGCCACGCCCACCAGCCAATCAGGAGCAAGTATGTAAATCAACCCAACCAAGATGGCTGCAGCCACAGAGCAAGGAGGAAGCTTGGTTGCCCCTGGTCATGAAGGAAGCCAAGCTTTCTACACACCATGGTGGGCCCAGGCCTCCACTCAAGGCTACAAAGTTTCAGTTGTAGAAGATAAATAAATCCCAGATACCAGGGCCTTCGCTTTCATCTCTGGGGTTGTGGCCAGCCTGCAAACAACCACAGGCCCCTCACCCAGGCCACCCCATGTCCCAAGGGAACACCCACCCTGATCCAGGACACCCTTCAGGGCAAACCAGCTGGCCCCCACCCATGCACCAGGCCTCTGTCTAATCTAATAAAAGAGTAATATGCAAATTGACTATCACTCTAACACACAAGATGGCTGCCCCCATGTGGACACAGATGGCCAGCAGGGGAGGATAGTTTGGAGGGACCAGACCTGCAAGGGAGGGCAGTTGGGGGACAATCAGGCAGCAGGGGAGGGAAGTTGGGAGGGACCAGGCCTGCAAGGGAAGGCAGTTGGGGGCAATTAAGGAATAACCAGGCCTGCAAGAGAGTGCAGTTAGGGGCAAACAGGCTGGCAGGGTAGCAGTTAGGCATCAATCAGGCTGGCAGGAGAGTGGTTAGGGGGTGATCAGGATGGCAGGCAAAAGAGGTTAGGGGCAATCAAGAAGGCAGGCCAGCAAGCATTTGGGAGCCAGAAGTCCTGGATTGTGAGAGGGATGTCAGACTGCCCTCAAAGGGTCCCAGATTGGAGAGGGTGCAAACTGGGCTGAGGGGAAATGCCCCATCCATGCACAAATTTCATGCACCAGGCCTCTAGAGTATTCTATAATTCCCACCACAGTCATCTTGTCTTCATCTTTCAGACGAATAAGCTGGTACTCAGGGTAACTTGCCCAAGTTCTTTCATAAATGAACAGAACTGAAATTCCAGGCCTGCTCTGTCTCTCTCTTAAGCCATACAGAACAGGGTTAAACTGAAAATAAAGATAGAAGATAGATATTAGGCTACTGATTCCCCCCTCCCCATCCCTCACCCTCAGCTCATGCAGACAAGGTCAGGCGCCCATCTGCTCATTCACACATCAGTCTGTTCTGACTGTATTCCCAGTTCTACTAGGAAAGCTACTCCTCATCCAAACCCACAGTTAAACAAAGAAAAGCCAAATCTGCATTAGACACCTTGAATCCAGCCCAATCCAATCCTGCAGAAGCCATCAGAAACCATTAGGATTTCATAATAGAGATAGAGAAGCATCGAAATGAGAGAATACGGAGCTGTTAACGAGAGCTGAAATCTCCTGGGGTAAACAAAATCGGTACAAAAGCTCAGCCGCTTCCTTGCTTCTTACATATTCATGTGAGAACGTAGAGGTGGTGCCTACAGGACCTCAGCCGCTGGGTTTCACAGCGAATTTGAATTTGTTACCTGGATATCCCCCAAATAACCAGATTTGTTTTTAGCCTTCAAGATATTTACCTAACGTTTTCACTTCCATTCCAGACACAACCTCGCAGGAAACCATGAGCATCAACGGAATAAATACAATTCCAGTCCTAAAGCAGCGGTTCTCAACCTGTGGGTCGTGAATAGCTAGCAGAGTCTCCTAAGACCATCAGAAAACCCAGATATTTACATTAAGATTCATAACAGTAGCAAATTACAGTTAGGAAGTAACGACAAAAATAATTTTATGGTTGGGGATCACCATAACATAAAGAACTGTATTAAAGGGTTGCGGCATTAGGAAGGTTGAGAATCACTGTCCTAGAGGTTTAGACCTAGAGGAGGCAATGCAATGGGAGTTTGACAATCTAGTTCTAGAGCTGCTACTAGAACAGGGTTATTATTTCGTTTCACAGAGAGGAGGGCATCTATTTTTCTTACTCAGAGGTGTCCCTGTGCTATCAACTCCTGAGTCACTCTTGTGAAGGCCACGTGTGAACGTTTAAGAGGTAATGGCAGCAGGGAAAGAGCCTCTTTTAAAACGTTTGAGTGAGAACTGTGGGAACAATGTGAGTTGACAGCCGAGGGAACACTGGGAGAGACAGGTGTGGCCACCCGACTTTTACAGCAGAGCAGAGCTGTAACTTTAATCCTCATGTAAGTTTTTTCTAGTTTCTGGATAACCTATAGAACAGCGGTTCTCAACCTGTGGGTCGCGACCCACTTGGGGGGTCGAATGACCCTTTCACAGGGGTCGCCTAAGACCATCGGAAAATGCAGATATTTACATCACGATGCATGACAGTAGCAAAATTTCATGGTTGGGAGTCACCATCACATGAGGAACTGTATGCAAGGGTCGCGGCCTAAGGAAGGTTGAGAACCACTGCTGTAGAATGACTGTCACCACTGAAGTCTGGACCGAGCCTTCCAGAATCAGACTGCTCCACACCAGAGGAACTTGATTGTCTCTGAAGTAATAATGCGGAACTAGACACAGTGCCTACCCAGGTACCACAGGGATTCAGCGATGAGATGTGAAACGAGGGAAAAAGCATTTCCTAGAATCTCTAAAATATAGGACTGCATTATTTTCAGTGCGCGAGGCCTTTTATTAGTCTCTATTCTGTTGGCTAATGAGTCCCAAGTGACACATATATAGAAAGGATCCCAAACTGGTCATCAATGTGGCTTTAAGTCAGAAACATTCGGTGACCCAGATAGTTGGCTGCTATTTGATGCATACCAGGGTTCTCAATATTTAAACACTGTCTAATAATTTTCTGTAGGCTTTGCTTTTTTTCTTTTCCAACTAGCCTGAGAGTGAAGGTTAGTGGCTAGATAATGTTGCCACAAGGTAGGAAATTTAAATTCCATTCCCAGCACCCCAGGGAGTTTACTGTTGAGCAACTTAAAATCTCTTTACTTCTGTTTTTCTAATTTATAAAATTAGGAGATTAATGCCTTGACCTCATAGGAAGGCTGTGAAACGAAATAAGATGAATAGTTAATAAAGATGGAAAGGCTCTGAGCAAAAGAACAACAAGTTATTAAGTACATTTGTTTACAACTATATATAAAGAATTCGGGTTTACCTTTTATTTTGAAATGGTAACATAGTAATGGGTCAATGTGTCAGGACAAACAATTTCAACATAGACTGTTATATTCTGTCTTCTGAACAGAGGATATAATAGCTCAAGTAAAAACCGCTTCTGGTCAGCCTTAAAGCACTTTCAAGAAACCTTTGAATGGCTGTCTTTCTGTCTCGGATTTCTTTGCACTCCAATCGCTAATGGCAGGGAGAGCAACAAGAACCAGAGCAAAATACAGCTCCCAAATCTCTGGTAATGAGGTGATAAGTAACTTTTCAAAAGCTTCTACCATTACCCTTACAGGAATCATTGGGGAAAATCTTGAGGAAACAGGTATAAAAAGAAAGAATTAAAACCAACCTAAGAAAGAGCCAGCCTTAGCAATACAGAAATAATAAAATGTTTTAAATCTCTGCTTCAGTTGTGTTCTCTGAAAATACTTAAAGCTGGAAAATTCTGCTTTGAGTATTCTAAAGGTCTAACTCATCTTTTATTAGGGAGCACTCGTTAATTTTTATGTAAAAAATTTATAACTTTTTTCTATTTTAAAATAAGGCCGTTTTGCAAAACTCTCATCCAATTATTCTGCATCATGCATGCAAAATGCAGTTAGATTTTATTGAGAATATGTGAAGTTCAAGTCGATTTCACTTTCTTTGGTGAGTCCATTGATCTGATAATGCTCTGCTTTGAGATAGCAGAGAGTAGATTCTACACCCAAGCCCCTCTAAGAAAATGCAATAATAACAATTGTTATTTGGTTTTATAAGTATTGCAAACCCTTTTCTGAGCCCTGTGGCATATTTAAAAAAAAATTAAAAAGCTGTAGATTAACTTTCCCATTATCTAGAGCTTGAACCAGGTTGCTGTTTTCCAAGGTCAGAAAATACCACAACTGAATTTGTAAAGAAAGGTTTCATCAAAACAAAACAGAGAAATGAGGACTGTAACAGACAAGAGCTTTTAACCAGGAGAGATGAGGTGCTAGCAGCATGTTTGAAATGAAAAGTAGAACTGTTTCCAGAAAACTCTAAAAACAAAACAAAAAACAAAGCAGATTCACTGAGCTATTGCTATCACTGATTTTGTTCAGCTGTTATTCAGCCAGAAGAAGCATCCCCAACATCTATGATAGGCAGCGAGGCAGACCCTAACAGGTTCCCTTCTTCTAGACCAGCTGTTCTCAACCTGTAGGTCATGACCCTTTTGGGGTCACCTAAGACCATCAGAAAATGCAGATATTTACATCACGATGCATAACAGTAGCAAAAATTTCATGGTTGAGGGTCACCACCACATGAGGAACTGTATGCAAAGGTCACGGCCTTAGGAGGTTGAGAACCACTGTTCTAGACGAACACAATTTTTAGTTGGCACCAGACTGCCCCCAATAAACACTCCCGGGTCTCTCTGCGCGAGTGTTGTCCGGTAACTAAGTTCTGGCCAATGAGGTGGAAGTGGAACTGTCCCGTGGCTGCTTGAGAACAAACCTCCCTGAAGAGAAGGCGGGTACCTGCCTTTTGCCACTCTTCTTGGACATTGCCATCTTCCTGCCGGGAACACAGATGCTGCCATCTTGGACAATGATGTTGACACTTCTCGTTTTGAAGGAACCAGAGAAAAAGAGCGAGGATCCCTGCATCTGGAGCAGCCGGACCAGTCCTGGACGGCCTGCCTGGACCTTACAACGAGAGAGGAATAAACATCTATCCTGCCTAAGCCATCGCACTGGGGGCTGTCTGCCATTCCTCATCCAACCTAAACGAATGAAGACACTGGTTTTAGGGTTCACTGAGTCCTAGTGGGGAGCAAACCACTACCTAGTTAAAATCCAATTAAAAAGACAGGGACTGTTTTTTTTTTTTTTTAATCACAGAGATAAAAAGAGCAAAGCAAACAAAGATAATCCTCACAGTAGAAAACATTTTCTACAGTACCATGGTAATAGGAAGCGAGGCCAGAGTTCTTATCCCAGTTCCATTACTAATTTCCACCACTGTATAATGAAATAAAGTCAATACATAAATTATGATAGAGCCAAAACTGGTGTGGCTCAATGGATAGAGCGTTCGTCAGTCTGCGGACTGAAAGGTCCCAGGTTCGATTCTGGTCAGGGGCATGTACCTTAGTTGCGGGCACATCCCCAGTAGGGGGCATGCAAGAGGCGGCGTGTCCATGTTTTTCTCTCATTGATGTTTCTAACTCTCTATCCTTCTCCCTTCCTCTCTGTAAAAATCACAAAATATATTTAAAAATATAAATAAATCATGATAGATACCAAATAGCAATGATTTGTTCTCAAGAGTGTATGTGAATAGTTATTCTGTTGTATGATGTCACAGAGCACATTTACCTTTATTTATCTATAATAATAAAAGCATAATATGCTAATGAGACTGCACGTTCTTCTGGATGAGGGAAGCCTGGGTCCCGGGTGCCAGAGGGAAGCTGGTGGCGGCAGCCGAGAGAAGGAAGGCCTCCTCTTGCCTGCATTTCGTGCATCTGGTATAGATATAAAAAGACTTCCGTTCCAGATTCCTTCAATCCAATGGAATGCTTGCCAAAAGCTAGCTGAACAGGAAGGTATTGCTATGGTTAAACTAATCTTTACTAAACATGAAAAAAATCAAACCTGCAATTCCCCCTTTTTCCTGCCACCCCCTCCTCCATGCCACACACTCTCCGTAGATGACCTCAGCTCTTCTCAGAGAAAAGAGAAGCCTTCGGAAAGGAAGTCCCTCCAGATTTCCTGACCCCCTCGTGTTTCTGTTCATCCCGGCCTGGCCTCCTTCTCTCCTCCCACCCAGGGTCTGTGCTTTGAATCTCACGCCTCCTGCCTTCTCAGGAAACAAGTGCTATTTACCTATTTCAAATGTCTTCTCCATTGGGTTACTCCCATCTGCTTTTAACAGTTTGTTTCACCCACTGAAACACATGTTTCTGCCCAACTCTCTCTCCTTCCCAGGCAGTGGTTCTCAACCTTTTTTTAATGCTGTGACCTTCTAATACAGTTCCTCATGTTGTGGTGACCCCAATCTTAAAATTATTTTCGTTGCTACTTCATGACTGTAATTGTGCTACTGTTAATGAATCATAATGTAAATATCTGTGTTTTCCGATGGTCTTAGGCGACCTTGCTAGAAGTTTTCAACCTGTGGGTCTCGACCCACAAGTTGAGAACCGCTGCTGTAGAGCCTAAGACCAGCAGAAAACACAGAATCCCAGGTAACGTGTAGGTGAACCCTGTCCACTCGTGCCTTCGTGGTTCCTTCTTTTCTGTGCTTTCACAACTGACCTCAAGGCCGAGAAAGGGGTTTCCACATTTAACGTGGTCACAGCCACGCCTGGGGAGATAGATATTCTGTCTCTTTTAAGTGGTTGCATATATCTGCTCCTGCCCCTCATATGGGTTGAATTTTTGGTTTAATTCTCAGAATGAAATCTTATGTTCCCCAACTTCCTTATTCCTAGAGAACACATTCCCGTGACTACAAAACACGCAGTGCTAGTTTTCACAGTGTTTTCCTAACTTAAGAGAAGTCCTCAAAATTGGTGCACGTGCTTGCACTGCCCAGATATGAGCAGATTTTGTCTCCCGGTCATGCGGTCTTCACATTCCATGTACCAGGATGAAGCTCACTGAGAATTGCCATGTTCATTGAGCAGTTCCACTGGGGGGCAAAAACGAAGTTGCTCCTGATAGACTTTATTGAAATAATTTGCATTTACATCAAGCATTTACAAGCTTTCTTCTTTCACCGATTTGTATTTAGCTACTTACATAGATCCCACTGCAGGGAAGTTAAAAATAAATTCAGTAAAACCGGAGTGGATGTTTGTAGCGGAACAACAAATGTTTCACATTTGGTGAAGTGTTTTACGATCATGTGCATCCGTAAAAGGAAATTGAATGGCTGACCCGCATGGAAAAGATGTTAAAGCAATGAGAAAAGATTACGTACTTCTGAGTCAAGCTGATCAGGAGATTATTTATGTGTTTTAGGGACACACTTTCATTCCCACGTTTCCACATATCAGCGCTGAGCCCAGGCCCCAAGAATGGCTGCTTCATCTGAATATTATTACGATGGCTTTCTGATTTGTGGCTACTTAAAGCAATCACCTAAGGGCAGCAAATCCCCAAAACATCAGAAAATGTAGTACGTATTGAAAATGTCCGGTATTAGTTCCCTTCCTGAGCAGGAGGAATAATAAAAGACAAGCCTGTGAGTGTGTGATGAGCAGTTAGGGACACTATGATTAAACGGGGTGACTTTCATTGAACTCACACATGGTAATTCTTAAGTGGCTTTTCTTCTTCAGGGAACCAGTACAGCGTAGGCACTGCAGTCAAAGGCTCTCATGAACAATAATTGAAAATAATTTTCAATCCAAGTTCACTTTATAAAACACTAAGCCTTTTCAAAGACTGAAGTTTGGTTTGCTTCCATGCATTTTATTTATTTTTTTAAAATTTAATAAATCTTTATTGTTCAGATTATTACAATTGTTCCTCTTTTTTCCCACCCATAGCGCCCTTCCACCCGGCTTCCACCCCACCCTCTGCCCTTACCTCCCCCCACATTAACCCCATCCATAGGTGTACGATTTTTGTGCTGTATCTCCTTGCATCCCCTTACCCTTTTCCCCCTGAGAATTGTTAGTCCACTCGCTTTCTATGCTGCTGATTCTATTATATTTCCCAGTTTATTCTGTTCATCAGATTTTTTATTCACTTGATTTTGAGATTCACTTGTGGATAGATATGTATTTGTAATTCATAATTTTTATCTTTACCTTTTCTTCTTCCTCCTCTCCTTAAAGAGTACCTTTCAGCATTTCATATAATACTGGTTTGGTGGTGATGAACTCCTTTAGCTTTTTCTTATCTGTAAAGCTCTTTATCTGACCTTCAATTCTGAATGATAGCTTTGCTGGGGGAGAGTAATCTTGATTGTAGGTTCTTGCTATTCATTACATTGAATATTTCTTGCCTCTCCCATCTGGCCTGCATAATTTCTGTTGAGAAATCAGCTGACAACTATATGGTTGCCCCCTTGTAGGTAATTAATGTTTTTCTCTTGCTGCTTTTAAAAAATATATATTTTATTGATTTTTTACAGAGAGGAAAGGAGAGAGATAGAAAGTCAGAAACATCGATGAGAGAGAGACATCCATCAGTCGCCTCCTGCACACCCCACAGTGGAGATGTACCCACAAGCAAGGTACATGCCCCCAACTGGAATCGAACCTCGGACCTTTCAGTTGGCAAGCTGATGCTCTATCCACTGAGCCAAACTGGTCTCGGCTCTCTTGCTGCTTTTAATATTCTCTCTTTGTCTTTTGCTCTTGGAATTTTAATGATGATGTGTCTTGGTGTGGTCTTCTTTGGATTCCTTTTGTTTGGGGTTCTGTGTGCTTCCTGGGTTTGTAAGTCTACTTCTTTCACCAGGTGGGGGAAGTTTTCATTCATTATTTCTTCAAATAGGTTTTCAGTATCTTGCTCTCTCTCTTCTTCTGGCACCCCCATAATTCTGATGTTGGTTTGCTTGAAGTTGTCCCAGAGGCTCCTTATACTATCTTCACATTTTTGGATTCTTTTTGCTTTTCCAGTTGAGTGTTTTCTGCTTCTTTGTATTTCACATCTTTGACTTGATTCTTGTGTACCTCTAGTCTGCTGTTAGGTCTCTGTATAACATTTTTTATTTCAGTCAGTGTATGTTTAATTTCTAGTTGGTCCTTTTTCATCTCCTCTTGGGTCTCGCTAAATTTATCCATCTTTTCTAGGAAATTCTTGAAAAATTCTATATCCATCGTTTTGAACTCTTTATCCAGTCATTTGTTTTCCTCCATTTCTTTCATTTGTGATCTGTTCCTTTGTCTCTGCATTTTGGCTGCTTCCCTGAGTTGGTAGAGTAGCTCTGTGTGCTAGGTGTCCTATAGGGCCCAGTGACTCTGCCTCTAGCCCTCTGCCTTTCATATCTCCCCTGAGTTTCCGTGCACTTCAGGATCCATATGAATCTGGGTCCCCAGGATCTCGCCTGAAACTGGGGTTCAGTGCCGTCGGAAGTGGAGTTCAGAGCAGTTGGGATTTCTGTCTCTCTCCTACTAGAAGAAGCCAGCCAGGCACTAGTTTGCCCATCCTCTCCACCTGCGTGTCTCCGTACCTCAGCTTTTTGCAGCTCCTCTGAGTCTCTGTGAGCCCCTCTCTTTCCTTCTAGTTGTAGAATTTCCACTCAGCCAGCTTTCCTGTGATTCTGGACGGTGTCCCCTTTGTTGTTTTGAAATTGTTGTGCAAGGCAGCAGTTTAGGTGTTCCTCTCTGCTGCCATCTTGGTTTCCTCCCGCTTCTGTGCATTTTATAGAACCACAATATAATTTTAAAAGTTTCCCAAAGTATTGTGCAATTCAATTTTTAAAATTTTGTATATATTTTATTTGATATATTTCTGAATTCTACCTACAACTGTCTAGATTATATGCGGAGTAACATTGATATGAAAAACAAGAATGTGAATATATTTGAATGCACACAATTTGAGGACTTTTGTTAATAATTAGTGTGTCAAACATATTGTTTTCTTATATTAGCTTTTATATTTTAGAAAAATAGTATATGAAATGGGATATGCTTTCTATAATTCATTCAGGTACATCTTATAATACATGCCAGGTCTTAGAAACTGAAATGACTAAAATGACTAAAAATTTCAAAGCAATTGAAACTTTAAATTGTGAAAAATGTCTTTCAAATATTTTCAGTTGAGAGAAAAAAAAACACATAAAACCACCCACTATCACCACAAAAAGGTAAACCGCAAAGATATCTAGAAAAGCGGAAGACACTTTGTTCTGTTATCTGCCAGAGGAAATTATTTCAGATAGTATCTAAGATGGGCCCTTTGGCAAATTATAGCTGAATCAATTTTGTCAAGTTTCTCTAACATTGGTTCAATGTAAGTGCTTCTCTTTTGAAATCACAGTTTTGCATAATATCTTTTACAAATATTGTATTTGTAAATAGCTTCAACGGGAATATATTTTGTTTTAGACAAAATACGTCTTTTTAATGTTACTTGAAATGACTTTGAAAATGTTTAACCTTGCTATGTTGATGTATGGCCTAAATAGTTCTTATTTAGGTCATAGCATGATAGTATAGATATTACAAATATGTAATATATTTTTATGTAGAAACTAGAGGCCTGGTGCACAAAATTTGTGCACGGGTAAGGTCCCCAGGCCTGGCCAGTGATCAGGGCTGATCAGACCCTGCCTTCCCCTCCCTGCCAGCCACTGGCCAGGGCCTTCCTTCATTCTGGACCACCCCCTGGTGGCCAGCGCATATTATAACAGGCAGTCAGACTCTTGATCAATTGAACTCTGAAGGGGATAATTTGCATATTAGCCCTTTATTATATAGGATGTACAAACTAAAATACTTTCCTCAGGTTAATGCAAGCAGCGTGCTTTTCACTTTTGAAAAAGATAGTTTTCTTTAAAATGTTCCATATGAACACTGTTCCCCAAGAAGTACATGAATATGAGGGCTGTGCTCTTCTAATGTGTAGTAGTTAAGTACTATAATAAAAGCATGTAACTTGGGGATGCTTCAGGATTTCCTTTTTTGTGTTCCACCAAGTTAAAGCAGTTTTTCTAGATTTTTAAAAAGTATGCATTTTGACAGTACTGCATACAAATATAATCATGTTTTACCTCTTAGAAAAAAAAATTAAGATGACTTTAAAAAAAATAAAGCTGAATACTCATAGAAGTATAAACTAAGCAGGTTGGAGAGGCATGGAGTTTGCCAGTGCTTTTCCTTCTAGTGTGTGGTTCTTGGGGAAGGCACGATGCTTTCAGGATCAAAGCCAAGAACTAAAATGAGGAAGCAAGGTCCTGACAGACAGTAATGTGTTTTCAGAATGTTGAACACGTGGACTGAGGGGCAGCAAATCCCATCAGTAAATGACATAACCCTCGATGTCCTTCATTGTGCCGTAGACATGTTTGTGGCAGGTCACACGTTGTGAGGACTGGGTCACAATTTGTCAATAGCACTGACTTCCTCTGCTGACCAAAATTTAACCCAGGAGATCACATTAACGTAGTCAGTCAACAAGTAAAAAGTAAAAGGGAGGGAATTAAGATCCAGATGATCAAGGGAAAACATCATAATTACGCTGCCGGGGGTGGAAGTGAAAATTGTATTATGAACATGGATTTGATACGTATTTTTATAAAACACTCTATGTTTTAATATGCAAATATAAATAATATTATCTGTATATACAATATTCCTATCCCCTCCCTCCATCTTTCGTTTAATCCTTTGAGTTAATATTTGCCTTTTCTTCATCACACACTGAATTCTTGCATGTCCAGGCTCCTGCTTTGGTCCTGGCTAAATCGCAGCTGTTCTATGAGCAAGTATTAACAGGCCACGTGAACAATATTGAAAAAAAAAATGTGATCGTTATATTGTTTTTGAAAATGTCGACTTCCATTTTCAAAGAGCAAATGCCATTTGATTCAGTGTTGTATTTATATTTTTAAACATAAAATATAATAGGTCAACTTTATTTCTTCAGCTGAGCAAATAAACTTCAATAACTGCAAATAAGAGCGAAAGTTCTTATTTAATTCTTGAAGAGTGATGCATAGCAGAGTCTAAGGCTTCATTTTGGTCCACTGCTTTTTTTCTGGTGTGCCTGGGTCATTTAAAAGCACATGCCCCCATGTGTTAGCTAACACTATTGTGGTAAACACTTTGCATTATATATCAAGTCATAACGTTGTACACTTTAAACCTATACAATGTTATATGTCAACATTGGAATTGGACCAAAACCGGCTCTCCAGCATCCCCCAAAGGGTTCAGGATTGCAAGAGGGCAAAGGCCAGGCCGAGGGACCCCACCGGTGCACAATCTGGGCTGGAGAGGGACCGCAGGAGGGCTCCAGGGCGTATCTGGTCTGTCTAGCCTAGTACCAATCAGAAAAGTCAATAAGTAACAATAAAAAATAAAACAGCACACATGTCTCAGCCGCTTCTAGGAAAAAGAGGACAAATATACTTAATTTTTTGGTCACTAGTTAAGGGTGTTTATACTTAAGTGGATCTACCAAGTAGTTTTCCAGATTAGGTTTTTTTGTGTTTGTTTTTTTCAACTAGAGTTGAGATAAATAAATAAGGACAAAGATTAAATGGGGGTGGGGTTGAAAAGGGGAAGGAATAGGAGAATTTCTGGGTATAGTAACATACCGTGCAGATTATAGGCAAACATTCAAGGCAGTGCTTCAAGTCTTGTAAACATGTTTTCCTTTTCTTTCCTTTTCTATGGTGGAGTGGAACACCATAGAAAAAAAACGGAAGGATTCAGTTGAGCCTTTTAAATTTTATTTATTTTACTCTTATTGGTCGTAAAGTAGTCATTTGTAAAACACTACTGTTTAATATTGACAAGTTTGAAAGTCACTGAAAAAAATTAAATGGCAGTTTAATGTTAACAGCTGCTTATGGTTATCAAATCCATCAAAGCCCTTCATGAATATATTAGGCGCAAACCCACTGAGTTACTGTTGCGGCAGACAGCTTGGTATTTCAACATTGCTTTGTGAGAATAGATGTACTGTAAGAAGAAGAGCATTTCAAGTCTGGATGGGGAATGTTAATTTCAGTGAAAGGGGAAAGAGGGCTGTTACCTGCAAAGAGAACCAGATACATTGTTGGCAAGTCTGAAATGAGAGATCAGTTTCCCCTTATCTTAGTCCTAATTCCTAGAATCCTACAGACACAGAATTTTAAGAGCACAAATCCAGTCTGTATTAAACTGCTTATTATTCTTATATATAAACGAGAGGCCCAGTGCACAAAATTTATGCACAAAGGGGTGTGTCCCTCAGTCCACCTTGCACCCTCTCCAATCTAGGACATCCCTCTCACAATCCAGGACTCCTGGCTCACAACTGCTCGCCTGCCTGCCTTCCTGATTGCCCCTAACTGCTTCTGCCTGCCAGCCTGATCCCCCCCAACCACTCCCCTGCCAGCTTGATTGATGCCTAACTGCTCCCCTTCCAGCCAGTTTTCCCCTTCCTGCCCTCCCCTGCAGGCCTGGTCCCCCCTAACTGCCCTCCCCTACAGGCTTGATTGCCCCCAACTGCCCTTCCTTGCAGGCCTGGTCCCTCCCAACTGCCCTCCTCTGCTGGCCTGATTGCCCACAACTGCCCTCCCCTGCTGGTCATCTTGTGGTGGCCATCTTGTGTCCACATGGAGGCAGCCATCTTGTGTATTGGAGTGATGATCAATTTGCATATTACTCTTTTATTAGATATGATAGATATGGTGCATGGGTGGGGTCCAGTTGGTTGGCCCTGAAGGGTGTCCTGGATCAGGGTGGGGATTCCCTTGGGGTATGGGGTGGCCTGGGGGAGGGGCCTGTGGTGATTTGCAGGCTGGCCACACCCCCCTGGCGACCCAAGCAGAGGCCCTGGTATCTGGGATTTATTTATCTTCTATAATTTAAACTTTGGAGCCTTGATTGGAGGACTGGGCCCACCAGGGTGTGTGGAAAGCTTGGCTTCCTCCATTGCTGAGGAAACCCAAGCCTCCTGCTCTCTCTATGGCTGCAGCCATCTTGCTTGGGTTAAATAGCATACTCACTCCTGATTGGCTGGTGGGCATGGCTTGTGGATGTAGTGGAGTGATGGTTAATTTGCATATTACTCTTTTATTAGATGGGATGATTGGCCAGAGCAGAAAAATTTCTGAGTATATGTTTGTGTGTATGCAAATGAGATGCAGAACAAAAGAGAAAGAATTGTTATCTTATCTTACTAAATTAATAAATTATACTAATAGGATTAATAACAATTATGACCTAAAAACTCAAAAGGTAAGTTAGTGAATCACATCTATCAGGATTTATTGGTTCTAAATCACATCACTTAAGGGTAAATTACTTTATATGAATTCCAGTGAGAATATATATTTTCCTTGGTGATTGCCACTCAATGAGAAATTTACACTTACCAGCCCAATAAGTTTCAAATAAAGAGAAGAATAAGAATTTAAAAATAAAAACAAGTCTTCATTTCTAAAAACTTTTAAAAGAGTCCTAGCTAGATGCCTTGAAAGACACAATAACAGTTTTAAAGGGTTTTAAGAGCAAATTTTCAATTGCTGCTTTATCTCTTATTACATATGATAGCACAGGTGTATATGCTCCGTGGCTTCAAAATTTATCAGCTTATATTTCTTTGATTTTCCTTTTCTGTCTGTTTCTGGTTAGGGTGCACAACAAAAGAGACTTCATGTGAGATTTGCGGAAGTGAAGCAGGAGGCATTTTTGTAGCTCACATTTGATTGACATCGCATTTTGTAGCTCACAAAGGAGTCACATTGTTGCATCTCCGCTAGCTCACCTCTCTGGCATGAGGCAGCAGCTGGGCCTGCAACTGCTCCAGTTCCTGCTGGATTCACCATGCAGCTTTCTGACGGCACTGAGTGCGTGTTTAATGCAGTGAAGGACCTTGGTTCCTGTGGGACATCCACACCATCAGAGTTAGAGGCAACAGGAGTGAACTTGAGTTTCAGATTGTCCTTGTGAACTGTGCTTCACAGATTTCCTCCCTTATCCCTTCCTGCCTCTGCTTTGTGGAATTTAAGCTCCAGCATCAATTAACCACCTCCCACAATTGTGTAGGGTCAAATCTCTGTAACAAATCCCTCTATATTCTATCTCTCCATTTACCTTCATTCTAGAGTTTTTGATTCTCTGGTTGAACCCTGATACACAGTAGGATAGTGATAATATACAATGAAAAGCAACCTAGTTGAGGCAGCTCAGTGACTGAGCATTGACCTATGAACCAGGAGGTCACAGTTTGATTCCTAGGCTGGGTTTATGCCTGGGTTGCAGGCTCAATCTCTGATCATGCAGGAGGCAGCCGATCAATAATTCTCTCTCATCATTGATGTTTATATCTCTCTCTCCCTCTCCCTTCCTCTCTGAAATAAAACAATTTTTTTTTAATGAAAAGCAGATTGAGAAAACTACACAACAGAAAACATAGGCTACCTTTCTTGGAAAAGGATGAATCAGAGGGCAGACCCAAGATCCAGGTGGGAGTAAAACTATTCTAACTGAAGAACTTCGACATTTTCCTACTTGAACATCATAATTGCTATGAACCAGTGACCTCTCTAGACTTCTTATCGTCACCCTTTCTGAACAGGAATGTCTGTCGTGGTTATCCTGCGCCTGTCCCACCATGTATGTTATGTGAGGGAGCAGACAACTTATCTTTTTACTTCCTGGGTCTTCAGATCAAGAGAACTGTACTCAAGCAGCTGTATTTAAGAAACATCACCCACCCCTGGACTCGATTTAAATGAGAGTTTAGACTTCGAGCTGATGAGACTTTGGCGTGGAGAGGAGATGGCTTTATTTTTCACTGGGAGAGATGTGAATCACTGAGGAGAAGAGAGCTAATTACGATAACTAGTTTTCAGTATGGCTCCAGTGATTCTTACCTCCTAGTACAGTTAGTGATCAGCAAACTGCAGCTGACAAGCCACATGAGGTTTGCCTTCTGTTGACTAATGAGTTTGATGACCACTGTCCTAGTACTCAGAATCTGTGTAGTTCCTTTAATCTACATGCCAGGTCTGTGTGGCCAATGGAATATGGGAGGAGTGAAGTTATGCTACTTCTGATATTAAGTCATGAAGACGCTGTAGCTTCTGTCTTGGTTGTCCTATCTCTTGGATCATACCCACTGGAGGGAGCCCGTTGGCATGTTAAGAATACACTTAACATGTGGAGAAGGTCATGTGATGAGGATCTGTGGCCTTTTGCCAATAGCCAAAGAGGAAAGGAGGATTTCAAACACCAGTCTTGTGGGTGTGCTGTCTTTAAAGCTGATTCTCTAGAACTGGAGCCCAGTCTACAGCTTGATCGTAACCTCCTGGGAGGCTCTGAGCTAGAGCCATCCGGCTAAATGGCTCATGAATTCCTAACCATCAGCAACTGTGAGGTATTTTCTGTTTAGGGTGGGCAACAAGTTTTAAGCTAAGTTTTGTGATGCAGCAACAGGTAACTAAGATAATACCTAAGTATTTCTTCCATAGTATGTCAACAAAAGCCGAGCAGAAGGAAGATAAGAGAGGCAGAGGAAAGTAAATTGTGTTTTAGCTCCCTGTTTTTCTTCAATGCTCATTAAGATTCTTTTAAACCTGGGCCTGTGGGAAATACTTATTCAGCGAAGCTAAATTTGAAACATGGCCCAGCCCACGTGGCTCAGTGATTGAGCACTGGCCTATGAACCAGGAGGTCATGGTTCAATTCTCTGTCAGTCACATACCCCGGTTGTGGGTTCATTCCTCAGTAGGGGGTGTGCAGGAGGCAGCTGATCGGTGACTCTCTCTAATCATTGATGTTTCTATCTCTCTTTCTCCCTCTCCCTTCCTTTCTGAAATAAAAAAATATATTTAAAACAAGATGTAAGGAAGGGGGTTAGCTTTAGTTATACAGAGATATACAGTCATGTGCTATGTAAAGATGTTTTGGTCAACAATGGACTATATACAAGGAGTATGTCGTATATCCTAGGGGTGTAATTGGCTATAACCTCTAGGTTTGTGTAAGTACACTCTATGATGTTCGCACAAAGATGAAATTGCCTGACAACACATTTCTCAGAATGTATCCCTTCGCTTAAGTGGCGTATGACACATACACACACACACACACACACACACACACACACACACACGTTCTTTGAACTGGAGGATTTATTTACTTTTGAGAAGATAGATCATGAGATCCCCACCCCACCCCAGAGTCCAGAATCTTCTTTGCAGCATGGTGGGGCAGCTGCTACTTCTCTTGGGTTGAGATTTCAAGTTCCATTTATTATTCATTTTTATCTAATATGACTAGTTTAAGAAATGTAAAGTATGATTTGATTTCCTTCCTAGATTTTGTTATGGAAACAAGAGAAATAAGAATATATTTTTCCTAGCCTCTGTTTATTTCCCTTTCTGTCTTATAATCAATTTCAGTAACTTTAACAATAAACAGTAAAAATGATAGAGTATACAAAGCCTTGCCCAAGTGAATCCATCATGAAGCTGTGTCTGAAAATGGTTTCCTAAACAGGGGAAATGTGTTTCATACAAAAGGTCCATTTTCTGTTATTGCCTTTTTCATTTGGACTCCTAGATGCTATATATTTTAAGGCCATCTTAATAGTGCCCTGTTCCTCAGTAACAAGAACGACTTGTCATAATGAGCAGTGTAGACACTGTCCATTTGATACACTCCCGAAAGCTGTCCATTTGATACAAGAGTAAATCACCTCAATTCCTTTGTGGAATGAGTTGAGTATAAATAAATGAATGAGACATGAGAATAAAAAAAAAAATCTGGCCAAGTCTATCAGAAGAAAACAAAAGGTAGGAACACTCGGAGGCCTAGTTTAATATTAAAAATAAGTGAGAGGACAAAGAATTATATGTAATAGCGGTAAAGAATTTTAGGGAGAAAGAATCCTCACTCATACAAAATGCCCATGAAACAGTTTCTTCCTTCTTTAGAAAGATAATTTTGTAGTTTAAGAATAGTAATTCTTTGAAGTTGGAGGGCCGATGTTGTAAAATGTCTCTATACTCCCCTTTACCCCCACTGAAAAGAATTAGAATTTTCAACACTCTTGGTATAATTCATCACATGTCTACATCTGAGTAGGAATTTCAGTTTTCATGTTAGGAAATGGGTTTGTCTGGGGGTGTCTTTTTGTTGTTATGTGGTGTGTTTTTACTTCCATTTTTGGTTTTATTTTGAGAAGACTCCAAAATGTTCTAATTTTTCCTTTTACAATTAGTGTGTGGTGTACCTCTCAGAGAATTATTATACAAAAATGTTATTGCATTTGACTTTTTTTTTTACTGTTACTAAGATTTTTGGGTTATGAAATATCAATAGAGCTATTATTCTATGTCAGGTTTACGGATGACAGTTAAGACCAACTTTGTGCCCTGTGATTCTCAAAATCAAATCTCAGGACGTTTAGCATTAAGAACCCCTAGAAGGCTTGTTTCAAATGCAAATAATCAGGCCCTCCTCTAAACGGTCTGAGAATCACAATCCCTGGGAGTGGGACTTCCGAACCTGCATCCTGATAGGTTCTTTCTGTGGTTCTAATGCAAACTACAGTTTAAGGGCCGATGATCTGGTCAGGAGGGGAGAGCCCGACACCATCTTCAAAACACCATAGTAACATCTAGGGAAAAAGCTTCTCCATGGCAGTTCCTAGCGGAAGAAAGAGAACTATGTATGTATTTTACACACACCCACACAAAGCACACACACACACACACACACACACACTCTCTCTCTCTCTCTCCACCAGGACGTGTCTATATTTTGGGGATTTGAGAAAAGACCTGAGAGAAGATTTACAGATGGAATACACTCAGTAAGTGTTTGTTGACAAAAGGATCAGGTTGGACCCATTTTATAATTCCACTCTTCTAATAACTAGTAATTGCATGCTTATGGATGGACAGTGGTATCCATCCACCTACCTACCTACCTACCTACCTACCTACCTATCATATAAAAATGAAATAAAAATGATAGTGATTAGAGCTCCCCACTCTTCGTTCTTGTAGGGGAAAATCAACCACCCCCCCCCGCAAGAATCCGAATTAGGCAGAAAATAACGCCAGGGCCAATCAGATCGCTCTCCGGACCGGCTGCCCCGGGGAGGACTGGCGGAAGAGGGAACGTAGCTGCCTTCACGCAACCGGACAAAGGCGGCCACAATAGCTCAGGGCGGTGGGGCACGCCTGGCGGGTTACCCGGCGAGGTGTCCAACCCCGGCGGCGCCGGTCGTCGGCCGGGTCTCCCGACCGGAAAACGCGGATGCACCAGGGAGGACTCGGTGTTTTCCGAGAGGTCAAGGAAACTGGCCCGCGGTTCTGGCGGCTCCAGTAACAAACATGGCGGCCCGGGCTTCAGGCGCACGTCAGGTGACGCGACGCCTCGCCTCCCTCCCCACCCGGAGCCCCGCCCCCCGCTCGCTGACGTAGACGGGGGGCGTGCCCGGCGGGCGGCGCGGGGCGGAGGTGAGGAAACCCCCGGGATTACACATGCGCAGTGGGGGGCACTTCAGGCCCCGGTCTGCGGCCCGCCCCTCGCCCCGCCCCGTCCTGCGGGCGGGGCAGGGCCGAGAGTCCGGCGCTGCGGGCCGGCTCCGGGGACTTCCTCGTTGGCATCCCCGGGCCGGAGTGTCCGGCCTCGTAGCCCCGCGGCGCGCACCGGACGGCCCGCCGGAGGCTCGGCCGCAGCCGCCACCCCAGCAGACCCGCGCCCCGCACGCCCCGCGCGCCCCGCGATGCCGCACCCCGGCGGCCCCTCCTCCCCCGCGCCCCTCCCCGCGGAGATCAGGAACCTGTTGGCAGGTAACGCACGGGAAGGGGGCGGGGAACGCGGCGGGGCGGGGGCGAAGGGACGGCGAGCCCGTGGGGACAGAAGCTCTCGCTCCCGGACCCCGCTTCCCCGCGGCCCCCGGGCTCCTGGCCAGAGTGGGGACAGGGTCCGAGACGGGGAGTGAGCGCGTGCAGAATGTGGGTGCCGGGAGGAGGGGGGAAGCCCTTGCGGATGACTTAGACTCCTCTGTGTGCAGCGTGCGTGTGTGTGCGTGTGTGTGCATGTGTGTGCATGTGTGCGCGTGTGTGTGCGTGTGTGTGCGTGTGTGTGCATGTGTGTGCGTGTGTGTGCGAGAGAGAGAGAGAGAGAGAGAGAGAGCGCGCGCTGGGAAGGGATCAGCAATGAAAGAAGTAGTTTTCTGGTCGGTGGAGGAGGAGAAGGGGGTGAAGAAGCAGAGAGATGATGTCTGAGCCACAGATGCAAAGAGATGTCTGAGCCACAGATGTGAAGGGGCGATGCGAGGAAAGGGTGGGTCGTGTCTAAAGCCCCCCTCTTTCCTGAACATTAAAGCCCACTCGTGCTGAAGGCTCAGAAAAGGGACCCGGTTCTCAGCTGGCCACCGGTCTGCAGCTTGAGTGACCTATTCAAAAGGAAGGATGTGTTGTTCAAGTCCAACTTCCCGTGTCACCACGAGAGAGCCCTGCATCTTTGCAGCCTCATCTTCCCCTTTTCCGTGTCACCCTTTACAGGAAACTTGCTGGAGGAGTTAACAGAGGCAGTTCTGCTAAGGCCCTGTGCTAGGGAGGAAGATGTGCATGGTAGTAGCCAAGGGCCGATGAAAAATGTCCCTTTCTCCCTAAGGTGGAAAACAGAGGGTAACACCAGCCTTGCCCGTCTTGATGCTCTGGAATTTTCTCGGTTGCTCACTTTGTCATCCAGGCATCAGCATCCCGGGAACGGAATTTTGATGCTTTTTACCCTAGTTGTCTCTTAACGATTTGTCTTTCAGTATTGGTCCTGAATATCCTGTATGAAAAGAGTTTCTTTCGGGTGCCTGTATTTACGAGTTGGTTATTTTAGCTTGTTAAAAAGCGGTCTCTAAAATGTGACATTTTAAGTAGTAAGTTACAGGGTGAGACCAAATCTAATCCTCTGCTGTTTTAGAGGTTAACATCATGAAGGTGACAGAGAAAATAAAATCAATAGTGGATGGATGCAGACTTAGTTTGTGTGTGACCATGATTACAGTGTGATGAATGCATTTGTGAAGGGATAGTAGTTGACTCTCAGAAATGTTTGTTGTCAGTAATGGGTACCACTAAGGGAAATATTGAAAGAACTGAAAAGACATCTTTTATTCCATGATATCAGAGTTTCACATGAGGACTATTTTGTTTTACCACAGTTAATGCTTTTTGTTATTACGGTGTCGGAATTGCTTAAAATATTATTGTTTGGAGTGTTATTTTAATAATCAGATCAGAGTAGTATTTATCATTACTCCAAAAATAGGTGTTACCATTTTCAGGATGTGCCAGGTCTAGAACTGAATTTCCTTACTCTTCTCTGAAGGAATGAATTTTTGAGTTTAAGAAATAAAATACCAACCTTTGGGTGGCTGCTTTGAAAGCTTGACAGCCCCCCACAGTAGACAGTTCACTCTTTAGATCTATAAGCATATATTTGCAGATAGTATGATATGTACTTTATGAGACTCTTTATTCTCTGATGCCCATATGTTACAAGTGTTTCATATGGCCCTTATTTGAGTAACTTAACTGAAAGCTTAGCATTACCTATTTAAATTACCTACCAATGCTAACTTTCTGTATATGTTAGCCAGCTCTTTCTTTACACAGGTAATATACTTGCATCATGTCTGAAATCAGCATTGAGAAAGTTACCTTATTGATATTTTCCATATTTCATATTATTGAAGCACATTACATATTAAGACACATGAAATGTTAAAACATTACAATTTTGGAGGTTATACATTTGCCTTACCCTTTATTTTCAGAAGGTATTTTCAAGGTGTATGGCTCTGAGAAAATAATATTTCTTGAAGAAATAAGTGAGCCAGTGTCTTTTAGTTTTCTTTTTTAACTTATTCAAAGAAAGCTGTCAATTTATATTTGACTGTAGTTACAATCTTTTTTGAGGTAGGGAAGTTTTCAAGAATAAGTGCTCTCAGGTATTTTCCCCGAATTTTTCATCCACACAAATCTTTTGAAATTGTGCATGATGACTTGTATTTGGTAATCGTGTATTGTTAAATATAAAAATTACTAACACTATAGGAGAATTGTATTGGCTTGAAATTCATAGACATTTCTGGCTTACCTCGTTCTTTCTTTGAAACTAAGGACAGAGATATTGGGGGTTGTGGTTAACCATTGAGAGCTCTTGGATGCCTGGCATTGTGCTAGAATTCCATGTAGAGAAGACAAGCACCTAAACTTTCAGGCGTTTTAAATCCCTTGCCCTCAGAAAAAAAGAAAATAAAGTCAAAAGATAATGCCTTTCCAGATAAGAATGTTTGAACATTTCCCTTTGTATTCTGTGTGTCTTATTCAAGTCATTATGTGTCATGTGTTTTAAATGTTTGACATTTCAACTGCTTGATAGAGGTAGGTGCTCAAATGTAGTCTTACCCATTTATTATTTTCTTTCTTGTTATTTTTCTTTCTGATTAGAAAACTTTTAGACTCTCCCCCTAACCCCATTCTCATTCCTTCCCACTTAAAACAGCAACAACATCCTATAGAAATGCAAAACCCACAGAGAATATCATTCTTAACTGACATTTAATGGTACTCTTGAGTGGCTATATAATTTGTTATTTATTTCTATTTCTATGGAATCAGTATTTAAATTGTGAAAGCCTATCCTTTTTATAAAAGTGTTTGAGCTATTCTTCGTTTCATGAATGGAAGAATGTTTACAGGTTTCGGTGGTTAAAAGCAAGTTTTGAACTGCCATACACAGGCAATCGCTCATATTTTTCTTTTTAAAATCCCATTAAATTTTTTTAAAATTAAATTTATTGGGGTGACATTGGTTAGCAACATTATATGGGTTTCAAGTGTACATTTCTATGACACATGATCTGTATATTGCGTTGTGTGTAATTTTTTTTTCACATCAATGGAAGAACAGGTTTAGCCTGGATAATTCGAATCAAAGGAGAACCCCAAATCTTGTCCATTTAATCTTCTCCCACATCCAAATATTTTGACTCGGACCAACAGCAAGAATAATCTTGATTTATGTGAGTTTTTCCTCCAGGCAGCCACAAAAGTGAGAGGAACTGGAGCCCCTGGCCCCCCAACCTCCATGTGTTTACTCACCCTCTGAATACTGGAGTGCTAGTGCTTTGCAGTCAGATATTCTCCTTCATCTGCTTTAGGGCAACACATTTAAAAGAGGAAAAGCGCAAGAAGATGTTAGTGTCTTTATTAAATTAGAAAATGAAACCAATATTAAAAGGGAGAATACGGTGGATATCAATGCTCTGAAAAATCAAAACCAGACCAAACCAACAATCAACAAAGCGGGGTTCCTGTAAAGTGACCTTGAGGTTTTGTTCATCTGGCTGTCCTGCCTTGAAATCCTGCATTTTCCCCTATTGGGGATCTCCAGGACACTTTTTTTTCTTTTTTTAAAAATTTTCACAAATTATAATCATTCATCGCTTTGGGGGCATTAGGTAAAGCATGCCATTCAACTGCAATAGAGGCAGATTTTCTTTTTCCTTTTTTTTTTTTAACTGCCAGTAAAATAGGGTTTGATTGCCACCTTCCCAAAGTTCCATTTATAATTTGGTCAACATTTTGGTGTTATTTTTCCGAGGAGAATGATTTATGGTATATCTGGTGTCCCATAACTTTCTTCCGGGGCCACTGGCTGAGTATGTAAAGCGAAGAGTGCCACCTACTGAGTCAGCCATAGTCACCTAGTTCCTGAGCACCTGGATTTTCCTCCGGAGCCAGAACCAGCCAGTCCCCTCCTGGCAGTGATTACTAAGGAGCATGAGGTTGACATGAAAGCGTTTTATCTCCAGATGAAATCAGTCTATGACAACGCCGAAGAGATTCTCTTCCAGAAAGAAGAAAACGTGTTTGGAAGCCAAGGGGCCAGGGATCCCCCGTTCCTTATAGGAGTCAGATGGAGAGATGAATTGAGATGTGATGCGAGGAGAATGATTTACCTCTCTTAAGCATATGATGTCCCACTTTTTTTTTGGGGGGGGGATCTTTGGGACTGCCTTGTTTTCCACCTGGCTCTCCATTGGCAGTATGCTCATTTCAGATGACTTAAGTAAGGCTCTTGATAGTTTCTTATAAGTGACTCGATCCAAATGATCCCTGGTTTTTCTGTTGAAAAACTAGGGATTCTCAATCTACTCAAACATGAGCAGTCTATAAAAATTTGCCCAATGAGTTTATCTCCGCATTATCAGCGCTAACGTCTCACTCGGAAGGAAGATAGAAACCACGGAGAAGGCACCAGCCTCTGGTGATTTGAAACAGTTCAGTTGTCTCTCATAAATTTCAGATTAAGTGTCATCGATGGGTGATAAAAGTGGCATAGGCTAGTTTTTATGTACTCATTATTCACTTAGTTTGTCTTTTTCAATTAAAGCCAAGTCTATTTTTTTCATTCCACTGAGTTTACATTTCTTTTTCCATCACATGCTGAACACATGATAATGGATGCCGCCTCCCAGCGAACGTAAGTGTAAATCTCAGACTAATGTGTGGCTCGCTGTGGCTTCTCTGAGAATGCGTGGCCAAAAGAGTTTGATTATCACAAGGTGCTGTTTATCAAGAGTCATCTTTTCGAGGTGACAGCTGTTCATCTCTGTCCTTCAACAGCCTCGTTTTCGATCAAAATAAATTAGTCAGCTTTCAGAACCAATGTTGAAAATGCTATCAGATGGCAGGCGAGAAGGCTCAGGTACGTGTTCTCTGAGAACTCCTGGGCTGGTGCGTGCCCCTTCTTCCGTGTTAGAAAAGCCCACGGTTCAGTGTTAGAAAAGCCCACGGTTCAGTGTTAGAAAAGCCCACGGTTCAGCCGTAACCTGTGAACGTGCGAGGCAGTCCGGAGAAAGTCATTGATTCAGGCAATCCATAACTTTTCAATTAGCCGTTCTCCAACGGGGGGCAGCGGGCTGCGTGATGTACATGCGCCCCGTTGCATTTTGATGTTTTGCCCCTGAGGTGTGGGTGGCCAGCCAGATCTCCTCCGAACAGAGAAGCAGGGCCTGTGTTTTTGTTCCCGTGCCAGCTTAGAGCTTGGCAGGGATCCTCACCACCTTACGTTTGGCGGTAACACCTCTGGGAATTCAAAGGGAACCGTGGCCCCACCCCTCAAGGAGAGGAGGACGTGGAAGGAAGCAGTAAAGCCATTTGGGGGGCAGTGTGGTTGGTCTTACACTTACTGATCTGGGGCTGAGCAAATGGTGGTTGATTCAGGGTAGTGCTTGCCTTCCTCCTCTATACAGTCCAGACCGGCACAGAGGCGCTGTGTGTGTGTGTGTGTGTGTGTGTGTGTGTGTGTGTGTGTGTCTCCTCTCAGGGAGGTATTGGGTGGGGGGGTCAGCTGAAGCCACCAGGTGTCACCTTAGTGACTTGTTTCCCACCTGCAGCCTGGAGTCACATTCCGGGCTGTTTGCGGGTGGAGGATGGTCAGGGCAAGTGGTCAGACATCCGCTCTCTTCCAGAGTGGGAACCTGGGCTAGGTACGCGGGGTCCAGAGACCCGCAGTTTATCTTATTGTTGGCAAGACTTTGAAGACTGCTCTAACCTCGTGTGGTTTCCCCTTTTCATCATGTATAGGAGTTGGCAGAAAGCAGTTAGCATTTGTGTGTGTGTGTGAGACGCCTGTCCTAGCCACTCAGGTGGCAGTTGTTTTAGGGGGGCGGAGGGGGAGGTAGTATCAGTGCAGAAAAAGCAAAGAGGGCAAGTGGAGGCCCAGCCGCTGACGGGCTGTGTGCTAAGTGTTGGCCTCGTAGGGGCCGAGATGGCTTGTGCAAAGGTTTCTCAAGTTAAACCGCCGGAAGATGGCTGAGCTGGGATATGAGGTCCTCTTTTCAGACCTTAGCACCGATCCACAGGTCTAGGGTAACCCTGATCTTAGGGAGGCCCTCTCCCCCAGATCTGTACAGTCTCACGGGGCGACGTTTGCTCTTGACAGCCTAGAGGAGTAACTGGAGCAAAACACAGCACGTTTGCAGTCCAGTCCCCGGATAACTTTTTCCTCCGTGAGGACTGAGCGCCAAGCCTGCTGATGATGGAGACGGGGCTGGTTCTGGGGGTGCCCGGGGCGCTGATCTGCAGGGGGCGGGGGTAAGACCTCGTGCCTTGGGGGCCTCTGAGCACCGAGTTGCTCCTTCTTCCAGGGAGGAGGAGGGCCTCTGAGTCCCCAGGCCCACCGGCCAGCCCGGAGGCAGGCTGCCCTTTCCCCGCCAGCCAGCGAATTACGGCTGTTCCCCGACCTGCAGGCGGCCCCGGGAGCCGGGGACACGACCCCCGGAGGAAGAAGGTGGGAGCGGGGAGCGGGCCGCGCGCCCGGCCGGCTGAGCACAATGAGCCTCAGATCTCCTTGCCGGCCGCCCGCCGCCCCGGACCTTACCCGGCTCCGAGCCCCCGAGCCGCCCAGACCCCGGCCCCCCGCCCGGCGCTCCCCTCTCACAGCCCCCGCGGCGGCGGGGAGCCCGGGGCTGAACCCTCCGCGCGGCCTCGGACCCAGAGCCCACGCTCGCTTCTCCCGGGGAAGCCCGGGCGCTTTCCGGCTGGTCGCCCCGGTCTCTGCCTGGGGCCCGGCGCAGGCCCCGCTCCTCCCGTCCGGAGGGTGTCCTGTGCCCGGGGAGCCCGCTTCGTTGGATGGAGAACCAGTGGGCACAGGGTGGGTTCGCAGAAACACCCCCCAACCCGGACTGCACAGACTTCCAGCCTGCCCGGCAGCGGGCACCAGCGGGCTAAGGCGATTGCAGGCACGGTTTCCGCCTTAAAGCTCCTATTCGTTAAAAAAGGAAAAAAACAAACAAACAAAAAACACAGCAAAGCAGTTTCTACATCTTCCTGGTCTCCTTTGGGAAGTTATTTTTTTTTATTTTTTTAAATTCATGCTTGTTAAATCATTCCGGTTGGTAAACCCCTTTCCTGGCATCCGTTTAGGAATACATAATGAGGCGACTCCAAAAATAGGGATCTTCCCCCCCTGCCCGGCCTCTGAGCTCCCCCACCTGCAGCCGAAAACAAACCAACAACAAACTGCAGAACTGGTCCCCCGCGGCCGCCCTCCCCCTCAAACACAGCTCTTCCTCCCGAAACCCTAGCGGGGCCCCGGGCTGTGGCCACCCTTCTGGGGAGCACGGGGCACGGGGGAACCCTGCGCACAGCACCGCAGCTTTGATGTTTTCTGTGCGTGTTTTTCTGGAGCCGAAACGCCCTTCCAGAGGAACGATTCTCGGGGCTGCAATTCGTCCTCTTATTGCTTCCGGAGACAGAAAAGAGGGGGTCCCGCTTGTGGAAACCCCGATTGGGCCAGGGACGTGTAACAGGGGCCATTCAATCCTCGGGGAGGGGGGAATGAAGGGCTCACGCGGAGGGGGGGACATTCCCGCCAGGGCCCAGGCGGGCTGGAAGGAAGAGTCCGTGGAGATGCTGCTCCTTCTTCCCACCCCACGATCTCAGCAGATTCATCGGGACCAGCTCGGAGCAGCCACTGAGCGGTTCCCTTTCCCCGCGGATCCTGGAGGGTCCCACACGTCTGGGTGCTCCTGGGGGTGCCACATGTGCAGCGTGTAGAGGAGAGCGCTTTTCAAAAAAAAAAAAAAAGCGCTTTATTGCTTTGAACTCCGCGTGGAGGTCTGGGTCTCATTTGCCCGGGTACCCCGGGCTCTGCCTCCCTGTCCTCTCCAGAAACTGGGGCAGCGCAGACCGAGGGGGGCTGTGACACTTCGCTTTCAGTTTGTTTGGAGGCCCCCCCTTTAACGTGCCTGTCAGAAAGCTACTTTTACAAAAGCAGGTCAAGACGCAGTTTTCATCCTTTCGCTTACCCAGGCTGAGTTAGGGGAAAATTACTCTTACACATTTATTGAGAAAACAACAGCTTACCAACTTTGCTCATGGTCTCAGGATAACTTTTGTGAGCAAGAGTTTAAAATGGAGGGCATTCTATCCCCATCACTAGGTTTTAAATTGTTAATTGTAAGTACAGTGGAAAGACCCTTGTAACTGCTTTGAAGTAACACATGTAACATTATTGTATGTCTTGATACTGCTCCCCTCTTATCAGTGTGAGTTAGGAGACAAAGTAGCTAAGAAAAGAGAAAGTAAAACATACATACTTGTCTTGGCTACGAAATATGGATGGTTTACAGTCAGACCTACTTGAAAAGTGTTTATGGTATCCTCTGTGTGAGAGATCTCAAAATGGGATTTAAAATTCTGTATATAAAGTTAATTTAAAGTTGTACAATACTTCATGAACCATAAGAATGGAGCTGTTTTAAAACCATACCGGTAAGGATTTGTTGGAATTTCCTACTAGAGAGAACTAGATAGCAGAATAATTTAGAAGTTTATTAATTTTTTAAAAAGAAGGTATCTGAAAATGTTATATGAAGCCATAGAAATTTTATCTCGAGGTTACTATATTTTTAAATAGTGGATGAATGTATTGTTGCTACTTATTCCTTTATTTAAAGAAATGTCTCAGGTAGTAATACCAAGGCAAATACACACAGAACCACACAATTGATGATCTTTTTTTATTTGGCCAGAGTGGGTGGGGCAGGTAGGAAGGAGGAGGTTTGATTTGGGGAATCTTGGCCAGAAAAGGAGATTTATTTTTTCCTTTTAAAGCACTGAACACCTGCAAATAGATTACAATGGGAAAAACAGGCCTTGCCAGAGACATTAGCTTACACTGGCGTAATATTTTGAATGACCTAGTCCTACAGGAACTCACAGAATACCATTAAATGGCAGTAACACATGGATGAAAGCTCCGTGCTTGCTTTTGTAGGAATGTGTTTTATGGGGCACCGTACTTTATTAAAACTTGTGTGCTTCTTCCTGGTTTAATGATGCCAAACAGCCAAAGAGCATTTGCTGTGCTAAGCATAAGCAGAGCATACAAATTTTATTAGCTAACTGGTGAACAAATTTGTCCAACTTACTACTGGAAACATACTTTGACTGTTATGCTTTGGATTGATAAATAACGATAGCTGATTGTACAGATATTAAACACTTAGGGATAGAAACAATCATTGTCCTATTTGTCTTCACAAAAAATGATTCTTTCTTACCATTTGTATCCTGTTTCTTATGTTTTATGGTTCAGATGTTGAAGCATTTGTAGCAGACATACTGAAAGGGGAAAATTTATCCAAGAAAGCAAAGGAAAAGAGAGAATCTCTTATTAAGAAGATAAAAGATGTAAAGTCTATGTAAGTCACTTACTTGCCTTTTATTAATTTTTTTACTGAGAAGCAACTTTGTAATTAATGTTTTAATAAAGAATTGATTGTCATTGAATTAAAACTGTAATGTTACTTAGTTGCTGTTAGGTATTTATAGAGGACAATATATATTTGCACTATAATAGTTTTTAAAAACAGATTTGTTTATCATAACACCCTTTTTTGTGAAGGTTTATGAATGTATTTTTGTAAGCATTCTAGCAAAATTCAACTGTTTATTTTGCTTAGGTGAGGATATATTTGTTTTAAATGATAAAATACAGATAGAGAATTTTAACATAAATATGGAACATAACCACCAATACTGAGATGAATTAATGTAAATTGTAGGTATTAAAGATATGCTCTGATTTTACTACTGTAACTTAGGTTTTTAAAAATCCTTTTATTATAAATTCATAAATCTTTTGGGATTGTCATTTCAGAATAAGAGGTAGTTTTTTTCTCTCCCAAATATATGTTTATAATATACATTTTAAAATAGCTTTGAATTACTGTCACTTATCAGATCTTGTTTTGATTTGTCAGTCCTCGTTTTAAAATATAATGTTCTTGTTTTATTTTGCAGCTATCCTCAGGAGTTTAAAGACAAAGGTAAATTTTCAAGTTTGTCACACTTGAAATTATTTTTCTTCGTGGCTGATCTGACACATACTGAAATGTGATCGTTGGAATCCAAATTTAAATATCCCCCTGTATTCTTAGACCTTCAAGATGAGAGTGCTAGCTCCCCCTGCTGAGAAAAAAATTAAAAAGTGTGTCCAGAATCTTCTCTGCACCAGTCTTCTGAGGAAGAAATCTCCGTAGGCTCACATTCGTAGATTATATGTGTTTTAGAGTCCACTGTGACAGAAATTGGTTAAGAAAGGCTGGTCTTTGCAGTTATTTGTAGGATAATTTGGCGAAGCAGAGGCGAGATACCAACCCAGCACCATTTAACACTGCAGAGAGGATTTCACAGTAGTGATGGGAGCAGGGGGGGGCATCAGGGCTGGGTACTTATAATGTTTTAAGGATAATTGTTTTAAAAACAGGATCCTTTTTTGTCAAGGACACGAGTAAAATATTTTTCAAATGCTGGTTTTTTTACTATCCTTTTGATCTGAATAAAGGATATTTATTCAAAGTGAGTAACAGGGACTACACTCAGCGAGATAGAAAATTTTCAAAGAAGGAAATTCAATTTCTTTTTCTTTTTCTTTTTCTTTTTTTTAAATGTGTGAGCGTGCTGGTAACCTGATGGTGTTCCTTTAGATTTGAGAAACAGCTGCTGAGCACACAGAAAACCAAGTCAGGAGAGGCGCATCCCTGCTCTCTCACATCTTTAATTCCGCAAGGCCCAGGCTTGCATGATGCTAATCCATAGGTCATGACCCGAGTCCTGTGAACGCTGGGATGAGGGTCACAACGTGAGGTCAGCTAACCTACGCAGGGCGAGGATCTGTGTTTGGGCCAAAACAGTATGACGTCTTCCAGCGGGGGGTGAGCAGATACCACGCAGTAATTCATATCTCCGCCAGCTGATAAGTGAGAGAGTAGTGACAGTTTCAATAAACCAAGTACTTAGCCAGACAAGCCCCCAATCAAACAGTTAAAAGGAAACCACGGTACTTTTCACGTTAAATCATTAAGGTGGTTGTGATTGGAGGGAATGAGATTTATTTTTCCATTTTAATTTTTTTTTTAACCCTGTTAAAGAGAAGAAGAGGGACACTCTTTCTTCCCACAAATACCCACTTTTTGATAGTCTACAACAAACCCTACACCGTGGGTTTAATTCGGCTTCCTTGAATGGCGAAACAATACATTTATACATTGTGATCGTGATAACTTCTGTACAGTGCGCTGATTATAGAGGAACATTAGATTTTGCCTTCCTTCTTAAAAGCACATTTTTGTACGAGGGATTATTTGTCACTCTCTCGTTGTGACTTGCACATTAAGGAAATTCGGAGCTAAGAAAGCATGATATTATGAAGTCATTGTCTGGTGGCACGTGACTCAGTAATAGGGTAGGAACTTTCCCTTCGGTATTCTGGTTTAGGACTTGTTCAGGTGTGTGGATATTAAAATGACATTACCGGGATACGTTCTCTGTCCCCGAAGAGCATGGGAGTTTATATAGGATTTGATAGGAACTGAAAAATGAGTCTAGCATAAGAGTTCAAACAGCACAGAATTCAGAGATTCCCCATAATCATTCCCCCCCGAATAAGTCATTTGTAGTTCAATACTGCTGTACGGAGTTAACTAATCACCGGGGTGGCTGTTCGGCAGTGAGCCCGTGGATAAATGAGATGTATACCCTCGGAGAAATATGAGAAGCCAGCCATTCTCTGCCATCTTACCCCAAAGTGCACGCAGCTTTGTTCTAACAGGGCCATTCCTGGAGTGGGTTAGGAATGGTTAAACTGAAGTGCACGTTTAAAATAGTTGCAAAGTAATTATTCACGATACTTTTTAAAACAAAAAGTAGGGGGTTTATTCAGGCACCCAGGCGCGTGTGGAAAGGGCTGCTTTTCTTTCTTCTCTTACATATTCCCCTTGGGGTTTTGGATCGTCTTCATCCAAAGGTGACCTGGGCAGATTCCTTTCAGCTGTTTTCCTGTTCTTTCTCTCTCCCCCCCCCCTCTTCTCTCAGGTCACTATGGGGTCACCCTGAAGGGCACAGGGGCTGGTTTCCTCCCGGTCTCCTTTGGACTCCTGTTTGTTTCACATACTTTATTATTTTTTCAATTAATTGCCATGTTAATACCATTATTGGGAGGAAAAAGGACCAGATCGTGAGTTCTGAAGTGGAATGAATTAATCCAGGTTTATTCATCTCTATGAAGTGCGCTCTTAGTTTCTCCAAGGCACACACAACGGTTTCATGCTCTTCCTGGCTACCCTTCACTTCTCCTCCTCCCTGCACTGTACATGCTACTTCCCTTGGTGAGACCGAACAGTACAGACTTGACCGTGAGCAGTATTTCAGTTCTTAAAACCATTTGAATTGATACATTAAGCTGCATAGATCTCAGAGTAAGATTTGTTTTCCATTCCCATTTTTTTAGATGAGAATAGTTGCATTAGAAGAAACTTGTCCGTTAAGTCTTTACTTGCTGTTTCTCTCCATTTCCATAGCAAGCTGTGGTCTTAACACTCCCTTTTCGTTTCTTTCCTTCCTTAAGGTCCTCGTTTTTATCTTTTCACATCCTGAAGTCTAGATTCTCCATCGAGGAGGTCTGACAAATTGTAACTTTAGAATAAATGATCAGTTGCTTTTCTAAATTCCTTCATTTTGCTTGTAAATGAGAAAAGATTGAATCTAAGCAATGAGGACCTATCTCGCTGAGTCTAGTCCCTGTTCCTCACTTGAAATACTGCCTCTTCTACCTAGAATAGAGTTCCTTCTTGTGTCCTTCAAATATTATATATTACAGAATTATGGGCTAACCCTGGTTCCCTATTCTTAGTTGCCATATAGCCCAATAGTATAAAGTATATCTGAATATATAGGCTTTATGTACTAGGAATATGTTCATTTCAGAATTATTTTAGACTAGAATTATGATTATTTGAGAATTTGTTCTGTGTCACATAACAAGGTCATAGGTCTCTTAAATATAACTTGAAATAACTGAGTAAAGATTGTTATTGACTATTAAGTATAATTTTCTAATATATCTTAGGTGACAAAAACCTTACTTATAGTTGTATCTTGCTCTTATGTTAGTGTTGTTCTACTCCCGTGATAACTTAGATATGATTACTTTTTATAGAATGAGTAAGATAATGTGAAGATACCTATGATGACACATAGCAGGTGTTCAGTAAATATTATATATTACTCAGATTCAACTTCATTTATCAAAAGGATTTAAGTAGATCTTGATTTATAATTCAGTTTTCAAATAGTTTTTGAGAAAATATTTTAAAAATATATTTTTATTAATTTCAGAGGGGAAGGAGAAGGGAAAGAGAGAGAAACATCAATGATGAGAATCATTGATTGGCTGCCTCCCACAGGCCTCACACTGGGGATTAAGTGTGCATTCCAGGCATGTGTCCTTGACCAGAATCGAACCTAGGACCTTTCAGTCCGCAGGCTGATGCCATGCCTGCCTGGTGAGGAAATTTTAAGTTATTAAAAAAAGGGATGATAGTCACATGAGAAATACTTCAAGAGAAGATTTTTCATATTTGTAAGTTATTAGCGCTTTAGAAAACACGAAGGTATTGTTCTCAGTTCTGTTAGGTAACCATAGCTAGTCTCCTTTAAAATATTTCCCTCTAATTAAAAAAAATAATTTTGTCCATTGATATTGTTAAATATGTATAGATTTACTTAGAAAGCAATTTTCATTGACCTCATTGGCATTATTAAGTCAATTAATGGAATAAACTGCTTTTTAAAATAGCAGGATTGGTAGGAAAGAAAGGATCCTTTTTAGTTTGTTCTGATAGGATCCTTAAGAATGGCAGAAAAGTCAGAAGTTGGGTGACCTTTCATTTCTTTCCTGTCCCTTTCCTGACCGGGTGTAAGTTCTGTTGAAAGTTAGCTCCTCGTGAAATCTGAGCAGATAACTTGTAGCCCTCCCCCACGCCTGCACTTCTGGCTTTGCACAAATGTGTTAAGCATGTTTGAGGTTGGGGACCTGTAGTAGAAGTGTATGGCAGAGGCAGTGCTTAACAAATGCTATTCTTACTGGAAAACTCTGTCTCACATTTGCCCACTCTCAATTAGCGCTCCTATGGTAGAAGAGGTAGGAAGAGAATCTTCTTATTTGTGGTGACCCCTGTCTTTCCAAGATTTTAGAATTAAACTATAGATTCCCTTAAGAAATGACAAGTTAAACGTGTAGTTTTGTCTATTTAGCTATATTTTATTACTTCTGAAATTAGTTTGGACAGATGAACTGAGTAGAGAATTAGAAATGAATTTGTTTTCATTCAAGTAATTCTCCACTGCCCCCACATTCATCTTGCGTGCTTTGTGAGTTTTCGGTATATTATTTAGTTTAAGGTTTAGCTGATTGTGTTTAAAAGAAGACTGTATTTAGCAGAACATTGGTTAGATCAACCTCATTGGCGGTAGCGATCATGACCGTTTAGGTACTGCTGTTGGGCTTTATATGTAGGCAGTTAGGGAAATGCTAATTGATGGAGAACTGGATAAAACAGAAGGCACAATAGTGATTTGAACACAACTATTACAAATTTTAAAATGTTTTCCCGAGAAATATGTTGCTGCGGTACGATTAAGCCTCGGTTTTGCTGTGATGTTTGAGTTGCCACTGAATGTGGGAAGGGAAGTCTCGGCTCATTGTTTTTTAGACTGTTAACTTTGTATCATTAATTAAACTTTTGAAAGTTGTGGGATAAATCAAATGCTTTTCTAGGGAAACAAGAAACAGTATTAATGAGCAACAACCCCATAATTATCCTTGTGAGTACATAACAGGGACACATTCATGGCTTTTCTTGGTGCAATAACTTTTACAAAGAAGTATTTTTAAACTGATCATTAATTTTATGACCACCGAAATGAGATGCAAAATTTATGCTGTTGTCACTGGCACAGGCTCAAGGCACCACTGACATTATGTGTGATTGTAATGGAATGGCTGCCAGCTAATGATTCTGTAGGCATTTCATTCGAGGAGGCTTTTCTCTTAGATGTCTGATTAGCCTGTGATGCTTTCAATTATGTCGGTAAATTGTATTGGGTACGTTTACCTGCTGCCCTTCGTTACTCCGGAGTTCAGTTTTCTATTACACAAACTCAAGCTGAACATTTTCCTTTGCAGGTATGGCTGCAAATACTCAGCCCCTGGGGGGCGGTGGGGGGGTGGCGGGCGGAGAATGCATTGCGCTACTCAACAGCGACCCCTGTGTTCAATTAAAGCTCCTTGTGATACAGCAGGTCTTTCTTGGGTTGAAAAGATAATTAGGGAGGGGGGAAAAGGGATAGATCATCCCTGGAACAACAGTAAAATGAAGAAGACTATACTGAAAAATGATGTGGCCTTTTGACTTAATGCAGGCTAAAAAGGGAATAACCCTGTAGAGATACCACAGAAATCCTTATTATTTACTTTCTGAGCTTCTTCAAGCGGGGAGGGGGAGGATATGAGTCCAGTAGCAACACTTAATTCACATGGTCTTAGATAAATATAAATATCACATCGATTTAAAAAAACAGTAACATTTGAGATGAACTGCAGAATGGGGTGTGTTTAAGACAATTTCTCTCACATACACACACACACACACGTTAGTATATATAAGCCAACATTGTTTTTTTTAATAAAACAAAAAGTTCAAAGGTCTTTAATATGCCATTGACCAATTTTGTGTCGAATATCCATAACTCATATTAAATATTATTGAATTTATAGCTTTAATAATGACCTTTATGTTGTGTGTGTATGCATGTGTGTATATATGTATGTGTGTATGGACATACACAAAATATATCAAGGATATTATTTAAGGATAAACTAATTATGGCTTTCCTTCTCTTAAATTGAATTTATTGGGATGATATTGGTTAATAAAATAAATGGGTTTCACATATACAACTCTAAAATTCATCATCTGTATGTTGTGTTGTGTGTTCACCACCCAACACAAGTCTCCTCCCATCACACTCTTCTACCTTCCCTCACCCCCTGATCCCAAAACTTTTCAAGTTTTATTTTTCAGCTTATTTCCACATAGAGCTTAATAGGCTGAAGCCCAGGCATATGAAGAGTTTTCAGAATCCTTTCCCCATATTCATTCATTTCAGTGTTGTATTTTTACATTTGTGATGTGCTGGGTGCAAGCTCTGGTGATGTATTTGAAGTATCCTAATACTTTTTTTTTTCACAGCAAGGTTTATTTTATAGTTAATGATATGAAATATCCTTTGAACATTCGCCTTATAAAAAATTCTTACTTTATTAAAAATACGAGGGCACTCTAGCAACTAAGCGCAATTGAGAACTGTGTGAACTTTACTACCACATATTCCATGGGCTGTCATTCCAGGTTCACACATATTTTTACGAGCACTTTATGAGGTTCTCTCTGACCTCATGTTTTAAGTCAGAGCACTTTCTTTCCACAAGGAGAAATACTGTAAGGGATCACTAATGTTCTAAAAATAAAACAACAACACTGAACATCTTGTAAGACAGAGGAATGAAGATTTGAAGAACGAGTAGTATTTGTATGTGCTCCATGCCATGTGAACTGGGGAGGAGACATCACCAGGCATGGTGCCCCTAGTGGTGGAATCCCTGAGGGCAAGAAGTAGTCTTCTCTGTCTTCTGCTCTTAGGGTCTTGATTGGAGATCCTGTCTCTTCTTTCAGGATCAAGATGACAAATGCTGATGAAATAGCAACATGATAAGGAAAGAGAGATGAATGTTGATTTTTCAAGTTCCTTTGATGGTTTTGTCTTGAAAGAGGCTATGCTCCATATCCAAAATATGTTGACCAATAGAGCTCTTCCTAACAAATGGGTGTCCAAGGACACAGCTATCCCTGGGAGCCACTGAGAGCTTTAATCTGGATCTTTTCAACAACCATGGTCTAAAGCAGTGGTTCTCAACCTTCCTAATGCCACGTCCCTTTAATGCAGTTCCTCATGTTGTGGTGACCCCCAACCATAAAATTATAATAGTTTTATGGTTGGGGGACACCACAACATGAGGAGCTGCATTAAAGGGACATGGCATTAGGAAGGTTGAGAACCACTGGTCTAAAGGAATTCTGTAGGGTTCTAGGGGTCTAGGGCTCCCAGGGAGATTTTCACCATGCTTTTTGGCTCATCCCTAAGGTAGCTGGTTTCCTTTGAATCGTTAACAGAGAACTAGAATTGCTAACCGATCATTGGTATTGTCTTAAGTATATATATTTTTCTTTGTTGTTGAATGTGGGTACAAACTGAGTGCTGGGCAACAAATATCTGAAACCCTCTTTTTAAAGAATCATCCTAATGAGGATGTGGGAAAAAATCCAAACCACAAGATTTAATTGTGGGGATTAAATGGCTTCAAATTAGCCAACCAGCCAGCCAGCAAACCAACCAACCTAGGATTTGGAAATCATGTAGGAAACTGGCTAGAACATTAAGACTGGCTGGACCATTTTACAGTAGATCAAACATAGTTGAATTTTCAAGAGCAGGAATTCTGTATGGGGAAAACCTGCTTTAAAACTCATACAAATCTTTTCAATTTAAACAAGGTTATTTACAAACTAGATAACTTCTATTTTCATTCAGTGATAGCTCACCACTTAAACATTTATTCTGATGTTATCTTGTGATTTTTAATGAAGACAAAACTGTTCATATGGCTTTAAATGATCAATTTTTCAAATATTGAGCAGGTAAATGGTAAGTTGAATAATTTCTGTGTGCTTCCCGTGGTTTGTTTTTGTCATCCTTGTTATCATTATTTTGGCTTCATTTGTTTGTTTATTTTGCATACACACTCTGTTTTACCCTGCTTCTTACTTTTTTATTCATCTTTGTAGAGACCATCATAATTTTAAAACTTGAATTCTTTTAGACCTGACATAAACAGTTGTATACTGACCTTCAAAAACTCTAAACCTGATTTCAATTACAGTGGGTCTGCATTAAAATAGGACCTGTTCTTACAGTTCAAAAGTTTTCTTTGTTTTTTTCTTTATGACAGTGACTGAATTTAATAGGAAAATTTACCTCTTCTGACAAATAACGTTTTTAAGATGGCTAAATTATAAAAGGTTTTTCTCTGATTCTTTTACAGGTGATGCAGAAGATGGGGACGAATATGATGATCCTTTCTCTGGGGCTCCAGACACTATTTCATTAGCCTCAGAAAGATACGATAAAGATGATGAAGCTCCCTCTGATGGTATGTGATATTTTCCCATAGAATATACCTCTTGACACTAACACCAAATAATGCAACGTGTAGAGATGGTGATCTTGTCAGAAAGCAGATAAATGCGCAGGCTGCAGTTAACTTATCTTTCCGGAACCTTTAAAGGAACAGAAGAGCTCTCTCTAGTGGTTTACCTAAGTATGTGGTTCCTTCATTTCCTAGGAAATTTTCTGTCCTGGAATCTTGAGAAGAGTGCTTGCCTCATCATATGAATATTATTAGCAAGTTACTTGGTTAATTTAATATTATAAGATTCTTGCTTAATTTTAGTCTGCTGCGAATGGCTTGTTGTATTATTTATCTGATAAATAATGAAAAAGGTTTTTGAAATCCTTTCTCCCCCCGAAAACTTCATATATAATTAGTTCATAAAATATTAAATTAATTATCCCTGCATTGCCTTCTCACATGGAGACAGGTTTTCATCAAATGCTTCTTTTAGTACACATTTTCATTTTTCTGATTGCCACCTAAAACCGCCCCACACCAGGCAGTAATATTATAGCGCTTTGTATTAATTGGACTAGCAATAAAATTGAGTGTTTATCTCTTAGTAATTTTTAAAAACTTGCCAAAGTTATGGAACTTGTTTTTCATGTGGTGTGTGCTCTCTCTCTGTTATAGCCAGTTGAGTGCATCTGTATGATAGAGATCTCATCAGGGTGATATGTAGTTGTAAATTAAGAGTGTGTATCGATAAATTAGCCATGCATATTAATTTGTGGCACTCAAAGTTTCGCAGAGACAGAGAAATGAGTAATGCCTTCTGCCACTATATGATGATCAAACTGTGCAGTTCCATCTCTAAATACAATTGCTGAATGAAAATATGCTTCCTGCAACAGAGCACTCCACATTTTATGGTATCCAGATTATTCCCTTTGGAAACATAAATTGCTTTTATGAGGTATAAAATTATGTCTATTGCAGAACAGGGATAAGTCAAGTACATGCATAAGTGATAAACATTCTAACCACTGATTCAGAACAACACAATCTTTTCTTTATATTCAGAACTTTGTACAATGTGTAGCAATAATAATCATATCCATTTTATGTTGAATTTTACATTTTGGTAAACATTTAATTTCTGTTTTTAAAGGGATTTTTTTCCTTTTATTTTCTATCTGTCTTTTAAAAAGACGCTCCCTGCTCTTCGGACACACTTGCTCTCCGAAAGAGAGCATCACCTTTTCGAACTTGATCTTCAAAAGCATTTCCACTAGAAAATGTTTCATAATTGATAAAATAATACTTTCAGGCAAAATTATGAATCATTATTTGAGTTGAACTATTTTCCAGGAACATTACAATGATTCGTTTTACTTTTCTGGAAAATATGGATAGAAATGAGTATGTGATGTGTGTATGTGTGTATACATATACAGAGACAGAATGTTTATACTCATGAGAATATATATATATATATGTATATACATGCACATGTGGAATATTCATAGAATACATATACTTAGGATTTCTCAAATCAGTATAAATATTTTGATGTACAAGGGGAACTTATGTGCATTCTTAAAAATATTCTTAAAAACCTAAGAAATTCAGCAATTAAATATCTATGAGAGCCAGTGCTTTTGTTAGAAAAAGTAAATTGTTATTAATTCCCTTATTATAGAGCATTTACATGATTATTGTGTTTTCTTTTTTATGAGTAAGTAAGTTGTTATGTTTATTTCATAATCAAATAAACAGGAAATACATGGATAGCATTAAAATTTATTGTTAAAAGGTTACTCTATCAATATTTGAATATTATTTAGTAACATTTATAAGACTAAATTTCTTATTAAATATTGGTGCATTTTCATTATTGTTTATGTAAGCTATTGAGCAGAATTAAAATTTAACTTAGTTTTATTCAGTTTTTATATATAATACCATTTTGATATTTTACATTTTCTTCTGAGACTAATATAAATTAATGTTTAAAACTACCACTTGGACTTTTATTTCCATTCTAAAAATATCATCTAGTCATATCAGTTTTTCTCTCTGCAGCTTAGATTTGTATGTGTTCTCTTTCCTTTGCTGAATAAATTTTCCTTCATGATGTGATCTCAGTCTAATGATATATTAATTATGAAAGGATAATGCATTTAACAATAAGGAAAACTAAATTAGCACAGGTCACCAAAAGGCCTTTTGTCAAATCATATTGTTGTTTTGTCCTTTTGACTTTTACCTTATGGTAGACACTAACAAAATATCTGAACTCTGTTGTATGATAAACTCTGAACATGATATGTATTTTTTCATCATGCTAATGTAATTTCCAAGGTACCGAAAGGTCAAACCTGCACATCTCTGTGTGCATTCTAAGTCTGTCTTTTCCTTTAATATTTCTTTCTCTCTGTTTCTCTGGTTCAAAAGTTCACCCAGTTCCCAAATGGCCACCTAATTTTCCAGTTATTCCCTCAAGCCATATGTGTTTTGGTTTCTTTATGGTTTATTAGGTACTGTAGGAAAGTAGCATAAGTTATATCTTCTAATGAAATTCAAGCACACTTCAGTGATGCTTCGACTTGATTGCTGGTAGCAATTAAATCACAGCCAAGGAGGATAATGCATAATCTCACGAGGTCCAGACACCCCTATAGAAATGGAGAGGGGAGGAAAACAGAAAACAGAAACCAAGGCTCCCCACCCTGCCAGACATGGTGTTTCCAGCCTGCTTTTTTTCTTTTTTTTTATTGGCCAACTGCCTGATTGATAGCAAAATCATAACTTGCTGCATGCTAACAGGCAGAGTTCACTTGTAGGTTATTGTGAGCTGATAAAGGGTTAGATGGAGTTTTGATTTTCGCATTGGACCTGGGTACACCAGATTAATGGAATTTCAATGAGAGACCAGAGTAGCCACAGCTTTGTCAGAGAAACAGATGGAGATTCTATAGTCATGTCTGCTCATTAATACTAGTTGCCTGAAAGGTGTGCTGCTTCTCTATACAAAAGAGTTGATATAATTGATTTTTGAGCGGTGCATTGAAAAAAGGACCTTATTGATGACTGGAATCGTAACATAGATGGTGACAGATTTTTGTACAGCTACAAGCTTAAAAAATATCGTATTTTGCCATATTTTTCTTCTCTCTTTGGACATGCTTTTTATTTATTTATTTATTTATTTATTTATTTATTTATTTATTTATTTATTTTTGAGGAAAAATGCATTTTAAAGACCAGTAGCAAAAAAAAAAAAAAAAAAAAAGAGAGAAAATGACATGCTAAATTACCTTTTAAGAAAAAAAAGGAAGAGTCTGTATTTTATTTAGCAATGATGACATGACTGCTGTTAGTTTCATTTTGATATGGTAACATTTATTTAAAATCATACTTATTATGCCAAAACCGGTTTGGCTCAGTGGATAGAGCGTCGGCCTGCGGACTGAAAGGTCCCAGGTTCGATTCCAGTTAAGGGCATGTGCCTTGGTTGCGGGCACATCCCCAGTAGGGGGCGTGCAGGAGGTGGCTGATTGATGTCTCTTTCTCATCGATGTTTCTAACCTTCTATCCCCCTCTCTTCCTCTCTGTAAAAAATCAATAAAATATATTAAAAAAAGAAAAATAAATAAATAAATAAAATCATACTTATTAGCAAAGTCATTTTACTAGCTTTGTGGTTTATTCTAGAAAATTTAAAACAAATCATAATGGGTTCTATACTATAGATCACTGTTAGAAGTTTTATGCTTCCGTGTGTCTGGATATATTGCAATGTTAATACAAATGGTACCTGCCAGTAATCAGATCAAAATTAAAGATAATGAAGTGTAAAACCTGAGAGAAGACCATCCCTTCGGGTATACATGTTAGAATGTGTGTCTGGGCACGAAGGTGGTAGATGCAGGGTAACCATTAGATGCTCCATAATGACTTGGGCATCCATTTTTTTCTCTTCTGAAATGAGTTTTCATTCATGTTCATCATTTGTGAAGGAAAGCTTCTAACCGCATAGCACTGCGGATGGTCCCTGAGGTGAGGTGAACGGGCTTAGTGAGCTGGAAGACATATTTGCTCTGCCCGTCGTGATGGGTTGCAGGGTCCCAGTGGACATTTGTTACAAATCTGAGTCTGCGCTAGACCATAATCACTTCCCGGATAAGAATCCGGAACCTCCAGGGCGTGAATACAGCAAGGCTACAATGAAGCTAACGAGATAAAGCAGTCATTTATTTTTTAAATTTTTTAACTTATTTTTTAAATTTATTGATCGTGGTAGACAGTCGTTTATTGTCCTGGTATCTTCCTAACTAAGAGTTCCCAAGTAGTCACGTGGGTTACTGAAAACTGCGCATTTCAAGGACAGGGGTTTATATGAAAAATTATTGGTGTAGGAATGGAACTATTTTTTTTTAAAGTTTGGAGTTTAAGAAAAAAAAAGTGTTTTGATCATAATTTATAAGAGTAAATAATGATTTTCTCCTTTGGGCCTACTTTTCTTTAAGAAAATTCAGTATATAGAAATGTTTATGTATAAAACTTATAAATCACTTATTTCAAAGGAGTGCTTTAAAAAGAATTATCTCCAGGATGCCTATAAATAATGAACTCACTTAATGTCTCTAAAACAAATTTAGCTGTAAACCCATCCACACATAAATTTAATATGTAAATTTTTATACTTTATACATCAAGCTTTTGAGAAAGATTTTTTTCCCCCATAAAATTAGGTGTAACACTAATCACTTCTTGTAAAAGCCAAATGATAGATACGCTTTATTTTTCTCTGGGTTCCAGCAGAATTTGAAACAACATTTAAAACCAGGAAAAAGGGTTCTTTCGATAACTTACCGTTGAGGGTATCTTTCTAGTATAGTATCTTGTGATTGTTGTTAATTAAAATAATCTATTTGTGTTTTATTCTGATAATTTAGATTAGTTTGCAACTTGCACATATCTTTATGTATATGGCCTATATTACTGTTGCGCTTGTTTTCTTTTTAAATCTATTTTCGTTATTTCAGTATACCAACTGCTAGCTTGTGTGTTATAGCAGTATACAAACAGTGATTGCTTTAGCCCTTCTGTAATGTGTATAGCATAGCTTCAAATACTTTGGTGAAAGTGAGGGGTTATAGTTTGGGGAAATGATAAAAGTAGAAGACATGTTTTTAACACTCAAGATATATGTTGTGTGATTGGAGGTATAAAGTACACAGATGTGAAAAGTGTTTATGATACAAAGGTATACATGAATAAATAAAAACACATAACCACTGGGGATCATCTTTCTAAGTTTTATGCCATTGAATTAAACAATGTATGCAAATAAGACTGTAACGAAGTGGGTTAGATAAAAAATGTTGCAAAGGTAATAAAACTCCACATTATGAAAAATAATGCATCTTTAATACAGTAAATTAGCAGTTGTTTGCATAGTACACGAAGAAGAGCACAATATAGGGCAATGGGGAATTCAGAGATGAATGCGACAAAGTTCTTATTTTTAAGAGACATGTAATCTAGATGGAAAGAGAAGACAGGCACCTAAAATAAGATAATCAGCAATCTAAGTCCTAGTAAGGCAGACTCCAAAAACAGTAACTAGTATGTATTATAACATTTAATTGATTCAATCTATACCAAGGTAAATAATTGGTTTCATTCATGTTCTTCCTTAATTTGTTGACCCAGTCAATTGTATGTTATGGCATCATGTTGAATAAAGCAAAGCACAAACTTTATGCTTCATTCTAAGAGGTCATGGAGTTAATGGTAGAGGAAGGACCTTTTGTTTTCTAAATATTTTTTTTAATGATTTCAGAGAGAGGAAGGGTGATGGAGAGAGAGAAATATCCATGATAAGAATCACTGATCAGCTGCCTCCTGCATGCTCCTTACAGGGGATCAAGCCTGCAACTGGGCATGTTCCCTCATTGGTAATCAGAGACCTCCTGTGTCATGGGTCGATACTCAATCACTGAGCCACACTGGCTGGAGCTGGAGGGATCTTTTATTTAATTGAGTGTTTCATGGTTGCTGAGCTTTGCTGGAGAAAAAGTGGGAAAAGATGCAGAAACAAACAAACAGATTTTCATACTGATTGGCAATAATTTTGTTGTCCAGGTTGAGACACTTAACCTCTCTGGATTTTTATTTTGTGAAATGAAGAGTTTGGACAGGTGATTGCTTAGAGGTTCAGTAGAACTCTCAATGCTTGTGACCACATTTCAGAATTAGCACATTTAATGGTGGCACAGAGGGGATTAGTCTGGAGAAGATAATAACTGGAAGTGATGTGGAACAGGAAGGAGTAGAAGGGGTATAAGAGGTAAGTATGTGATTGGAAGTAGGAGCTGGCTAGTGGAATTAAAGAGCTGACCTTTGATTTCATAGTCACTAAAACATTCCTGAAGCAATATACTGATGTGATGAATGCAAATGTGAGAGAGATTGTCCCGGTAGTTTAAACGCAGGATGAATTAAGGCAAAGACACCATCTAGTAAAGGCAGCCAGCTAAGTGCTCTGCTACATTATTTGTTTGTATTCCTGACAGTCTTTCTGTGAGGCAGATATGATCACTATTTGACAATTAGGGAATCTCAGGGATAGAGAAGTTTAAATGGTTTGTTCAAGGTCATGTACTAAGTGGCAGAGCTGAAATTTTATCGGACTCGGAGGATCATGCTCTGCTCTCAGAGCCATTATAGGTTGCCTCTTTCCCGGCTGGAATGCTGTCGCTTTTGGTTCAGGGGGTGTTGACGAGAGCCAGGGCTTGGAGTAGTGGACGCTGCATTGGACAGGCAGGGCTTTGCTTGGCCCTTTCTGCCCCAAGTGTGTTGGCAGACCAACAGCATCAGTGTCGCCGAGGCGCCCGTTAGAAATGCTGAATCTCTGTTCCCACCCAAGACCACTGAGTCTGAATTAGCATTTTAACAAGATCCCTGGGTACATATTACAGTACACTGAGCTCCGTATCCATCATATTGACCTTTGCAGCTAGAAAGAAGGGTGAGCCAGACCATGCTGCTGCATTTGGGCTGCGTATGCAAATGTGTGCCCAGGCATGGCGTGAGGCGTGAAGTAGGTAAAAAATACCCTTCCATGTGTACACCTGCCTTCACTTCCAGCACTCTTCTGTGCTCCCTCAGCCCCCCAACACTGTGACTTCCTGGCTGTACAGGGCCTCCTCCTGAGACTGCTCTCTGTGGGTAGTTGCTCCATTTTTAAACCTGTTTTCACAGCCTCTTCCCTCTCAAATCGAACTCTGAGCCAAGTATATGGGAAAGGCTCTGATAAATTATTGCTTAACCCAAGGGAGTTCAAACCACCCCCTTCCCCCCACAGATCTTTAGGTATCAGCACCAGGCCAGTGTAAAATGGTTCTGGCTGTTGCAGAGCACCATATCTCATAAGATGGAGACACATAACAGGCTTATCTTTCTTGCTGTAGATATATATATAGACACACACTAATAAAAGAGAAAGATGCTAATTGATCATACCTTTGCTGCACCTACCAGTCAATCAGGAGTGAGTATGCAAATTAACCCAACAAAGATGGCACATAAATTTGCATACACAGGCAGTGAGCGGCTGGGGGTGGGACATAGGTGTTCTGCACTGCCCCAGCCGCTCCAGGCCTCTGGGCAGCGTGGGAAGGCGGAAAGGCAGCTCTGGCCAGAGCGAAGGTGGTGCCGGTAGCCAGAGGAAGGAAGGCCCATTCTTTTTTTTTTTTTTTAATTTTTTATTGTTTAAAGTATTACATATATTAGTACATATATCTCCTTTTTTTTCCCCATTGACCTTCCCCCAGCCTCCCCTTCTCCCTGTCGCATGCCCTTATCTCACACCCCCAGTGACTTGTGTCCATTGAGGAAGGCCATTCTTACATGAATCTTCATGCATCGGGCCTCTAGTATGTGTGTGTGTGTATATATATATATATATATATATATATATATATATATCTTACCTAATAAAAGAATAATATGCAGATTGACCATACCTTTGCTACACCCACAAGCCAAGCCCACAAGCCATGCCCACAAGGCAATCAGGAGCAAGTATGCAAATAAACCCAACCAAGATGTCTGTGACCATAGAGAGCAGGAGGGAGGCTTGGGTTTCCCCTGCGATGGAGGAAGCCAGGCTTTCTGCACACCCTGGATGGGTGTAGCCTCCGCTTAAGGCTACAAAGTTCCAATTATAGAAGATAAATAAATCTTAACAAAAATGTCTGTGGCCATGGAGCAAGCAGAAGGCTTGGCTCCACTCCAGGCTACAAAGTTTCAATTGTAGAAGGTAGATAAACCCCAGATCCCAGGGCCTCTGCTTGGGTCTCAGGGTGTGTGTGGCCAGTCTGCAAACCACCACAGGCCCTTAGCCCAGGCTGCCGCACACCCCAAGGGAACCCCCACCCTGATCAAGTACACCCTTCAGGGCAAACCAGCTGGTCCCCACCTGTGCACCAGGCCTCTATCCTATATATTAAAAGAGTAATATGCAGTTTGACCATCACTCTGCCCCATGTGGTCAAAGATCCTGCCCCCATGTGGACACAAGATGGCCACCATCAGATGGCCAGCAAGGGAGGACAGTTGGGAGAAACCAGCCCTGCAAGGGAGGGCAGTTGTGGGTGATCAGGCCAGCAGGGGAGGGTAGTTAGGAGGGGCCAGGCCTGCAAGGGAGGACAGGGGTGACCAGGCTGGCAGAGGAGCAAAGTTGGGGGTGACTGGGCCTGCAGGGAAGAACAGTTGGGGATGACCCAGGCCTGTAGGGGAGAGCAGTTAGGGGAACTAGGCCTGTAGGGGAGGGCAGTTAGGGGCAAACAGGCTGGCAGGGGAGCAGTTAGACATCAATCAGGCTGGCAGGGGAGTGGTTAGGGGTGATCAGGCTGGCAGGCAGAAGCGATTATGGGCAATCAGGAAGGCAGGCAGTCAAGCAGTTGGGAACCATCAGTCCTGGATTGTGAGAGGGATGTCCAACTGCCCGTTTAAGCCTGGTCCTACTGGGATTGGGCCTAAACGGGCAGTCGGGCATCCCTCAAGGGGTCCCAGATTGGAGAGCGTTCAGGCTATGTTGAGGGACACCCCCTACCCCGTGCACAAATTTCATGCACCAGGCCTCTAGTGTGTGTGTGTGTGTGTGTGTGTGTGTGTGTGTGTGTGTGTATTTGGCCTGCAGTCTTGGGAAAAGTTGCAATGTATATCTTCCTGTTTTCAGTGATGTCTGCTCCTTGTGACCTCAATCCAATTTGACCAAAGTGCAAATTGAGAGGTTGAAAATGGAAAAGCAAAAGTTCTTTAAAACACTGGATGGCCCCATTTGATTTTAGAGGAAGGCACGCTAGCCTGGCACACAATTCCAAGGAGAGATTCCTTCCTCTGAGGCAGGCTGGCTGTGCTGTGGGTGGTGGTGGCATCTTTAAGGAATTAAGCCAATCTTTAATGAACATTCATTGAGAAATAAGTCTGGCTCCTAACCAGATTCTTTCAGAGTCAGATTCTTTTCTTTCGTTGGCTCAAAACTACTCTGGGAGGGAGACTTTTTCCCTATTTTGATGATGTGGACATTTCTTCAGCAACGTTTCAGTGTCTTAACTAGAATATCCAACTCATAAGCTGCAGACTTCAGCTCCTTTGGTCCTCTCTGCCACGCTACGAAAACTCAGGCAGTCTCTCCTCCTAACTACAAGAGACGTGCATGTGGCTAAAACATTAAAAGAACATCAAGTTTTCAATAAACAATAAAAGCCTCTTTTCCACCCCACCTCAACCCCTAGGTCTACTTCCCAGAGGCAGCCATTGGTCACAGTGTCTTCTTAGTTACCATAGTAACTAGAGCCACTTTACTTTCAGTTCTTATGTGATGCACCTTGAATAGTACATTGACTTCCTCTGTGATGTAATGGTTCCTCATACCTCCTCTCCCACTTCTGCCTCCCAGTTTTTTGTTATTTTATTTTTAGTGTTTTTTGTGTTTGCTTTGGGCTTAAATAATATCCTTCATGTTTTGTCATGTGCCAACCTCAGATAGTGCCTAGGAGTCTTTGCTATAAATATGTGCAAATTTGTTTGTGCACCTAGCTTCCTTCCAATCTCTCTCCCCTCTCCTCAGTTCCTATTCCATCAAATTATGTTTTCATTGTTAAGGCCTAGGATACTTATATCTGGTTCTCTAACTATAAGGTAACTATGCTTTAGTTACAAGTTGAATTTTAAACATTGATTTTTTTTTCCATTCGTGTTTATTGGTTTTCCTCAAATGACTGAAGAACCTCGGCTATCAATTAACATTCATGAATGAAGGACCCCGTTGGACAGTGTATGTAGATAGTTTGTGTGGGATTCCTTTGCTTTTAAGAAAATATATATATTTTATTGATTTTTTACAGAGAGGAAGGGAGAGGGATAGAGAGAAACATCCATCAGCTGCCTCCTGCCCACTCCTTACTGGGTCTGAGCCTGCCACTGAGATACATGCCCTTGATGGGAATCGAACCTGGGACCCTTGAGTCCACAGGCTGACGCTTTATCCACTGAGCCAAACCGGTTAGGGCGGTTCCTCTGCTTTTGAATGTCTATTATCCTGAAAGGTTTTTCTTTGAGGGGAGGTCTGATTGGGGGTTGTGAGAGAAGTGGGCAAGGCTAGCTTGGAGGTAGCCTGCCTCCAAGGCTGGAACCCCCACACTTGTCAAAAGAAGAAGGACGTTACTCAGGGGTTTCATTCCTAACACAGGTTTTTAACCCCTTTGGGGGACTGGGGTGGGGGCAGTCTGGAACTATCTGAAGCTCTGCTTAGCTTCTCAGCCTGGGAGCCCTCCTCAGAGTGGCGAGTCCCTCGTTTTAGAGAGGGCATTCGGGAGCCAGTTCGAGCACAGATGCCCTCATTGCCACCTGCTCTGGAGTCAGACCCAGCTGTTCCAGCTGCTGATTGCAGTGCCTCAGTGAGCGCCCATGCGCGGTCCTCTAACGGCTGCAGCTTTCTGAGCTTCTCTGGGAAACTAACGCGTACTCTGCCCGGTGTTCTCCTGGGCATTGGTGTCCCCTGCTTTATCTTGATCTCGCCAGTCTCATCTGCCATCCAGTTGCTAGAAATTACTCAACCCATTGAAGGTTCTCTTTTTTGATTACCAGTCTTAAGATTTTATTCTTTAAAAACAAACTGAAAAAAAAAAAAGTCAAGCCGAGACCGGTGTGGCTCAGTGGATAGAGCGTCGGCCTGTGGACTGAAGGGTCCCAGGTTCGTTCCGGTCAAGGGCATGTGCCTTGGTTGTGGGCACATCCCCCGTGGGGGGCGTGTGGGAGGCGGCTGATCAATGTTTCTCATCCCTCTCCCTTCCTCTCTGTAAAAAAATCAATAAAATATAGTTTAAAAAATGTTAAGGGACTTTTAAGAAGAAAGGTGGGTACTCAGTCTATGATTCTTCTTTTCTTTTTCTTCTTCTTTGTAAAATCTTTACTCAAGGATGTTTTCCCCGTTGATTTCTAGAGAGAGTGGGAGGGAGAGAGGGATATGTTCCCTTGACTGGGAATCAAACCCATGCCCCTTTGGTTCAAGGGGCCAATGCGCTAACTACTGAGCGAGCAACACTAGCTAAGGCCCTGTTCCTTTTTTAGTGACACCAAGGAATGCTTTATCCTAAAGCACTTTCACAACCGTTTCACAACTGTTCCAATGATCTGTTGGCATCATCTCTGGGGAATAGCTATCTTCCTGGCTATCGGTCAGAGGAGTCCAAATAAGAATGTTAATCAAGCCTCAGCTATAGGGTGAGAGCTAGCTTTCTAGAAGAACCCAGATGCTGTAAGCAATAGAAAACAACTAACCTTCACCCCAAAAGTATTGCAATTTTTATTGTGGGGACAGATATGCACACCTAATAATAGGAAGCCATATAAACTTTGATCAAATACAAAATGTGTACCATGAACACGAAATACTCTAGGAAGTCAGGAAAGGAGGAACTTTTTCTGTTAGTGAATGCCTTACGGAAGAAATTGGAGTTTGAACTAGAACTTAACAAGGATGGGTAGAATTTTAATTAGGAAGAGTGGAGGGGAGAAAGCTTTTTGGATAAAGTTAGGGGATGGGAACAAAAGGAACTGGAATGGGAAATGGCCATCGTTTGAGAAGATCGAAGAAGATCGGGAGGTGAAGACTGACAAGAGTAGCTTGTAAGAAGCACTAGCTCCAGCTTCAGGTCGTGACTCTGACAACGAGTCACTCTGGCCTTTATTGATGGGTTTCTGTTTTTAAAGAGAATTCCATTATTTTAAGCAAGGTAGAATTTAAATATTGAAAACTTGGAATCGTGTTATTAGGAGTTGATTTGGTAAGCAAAGGAGTATTCACTTTAGACGTTTGAGCGAGAGAATGTTCTGATGAGAAGTACTTTAGAAACATTTAGCTGGTGAGTGATGCAGATGGACTGGAGTGAGTGGAAACGTTTAGTTTGTGAGGGAAGTGACCACTCCTTAAGCCAGATGTGGAGTGATCAGAGACTCAACCCGGGTGGGGCCAACAAAACTGAAAAGGAAAGAATACCTCTGAGGAAGAATGGGTAGGATTTGGGAAGTGGGTATGTGTGGAATTTTAAAAAAGAAGTCAAAGAGAGTTACAAACTCGGATGACTGGGAGAATGAACTAAAACGTGAAAATGGAAAAGAGAACAGGTTGAAGGAAAATGAAAACGATGACGAGTGTGTGGTAATTGTGGACAGCCAAACTGCCTCGTCATGATCTAGCAATCCCGGAATAGAGCTTAAATGATTCTGAGCTTTTCCTTCTCTTTCTGGTTTCATGCCTTTGGAGACAGATGTGGGCTGAGACCTACCTCAGTTATCCTAAACATGTAACGCAGTGATTGAGAACAGTTTCTGTAATTATACTGCCTGGATTCACATGTTGCTTCTTCATTACTTATCCCTGTGACCTCCAGCAAGATGTCTAATCTAAGCCCTGGCTGAGTAGTCCATTGGTTAGTGCTGTTCCCATATGCCAAGGTTGTAGGTTTGATCCCCAGTCAGGGCACATGCAGGGGTCAGCCAATGAATGCATAAATAAGTGAAACAACCAATTGATGTTGTTACTCTCTTTCTCCCCTATCCCTCTTTCCTTTCCTCTCTAAAATAAATAAATGAAAAATTTAAAGAAGATGGTTACCCTATTTGAGTTTTCTTACCTATCAAACAAGAATAGACCAACATATCCTATGCTTATTATGAGGATTAAACGGGATAAAGCGTATAAAGAGTTTAGGATATTTCTGGCCCATAGTAAGGACATATTAAATGCAAGGTTTTGTTGTTACTTGGCCTATATTGGGGATTGTCTTACATAAATGTTTCTTTCTGTGTTCAACCTGGCTGTATGCCTAAGGTGTCTTCTGGATGACATAGTTCTTCCATTTCAATGGCTAAGTTGGATTTTGTAGGATTTTCAGTTGGAAGGTTAAGAGATTTGAAATAAATAATTCTATAAATTCCATTTATATGAATTTATAAGTTTTAAATTAAATATTCTGTGCTAAAAACTGTTGGTGGTTAAATTTTTGGTAGCAAATTTGTCTTGTCTTTTCCCAGAACCATTCTACCTTTCTGCTTTTCTCTATTGAGTAAATAATGCAAATATTAGAATAAAGAAATTTTATACCTGGAAAAGTTTTGTGGATTGCTATCATGAACCCATGGAAGGAGTCACTCATTTATCCATGAGTTCAGTAGCCGGTGACTAACATAATTTCAGATTTTTAAGAGTATTTGAAAAGTTTGAACTATATTAAAAGATTTTTTTATTGAATTATTTATTGAAAATTTTTATTGAATTATAGGGGTGATGGTTTATAAAATTATATAGGTTTTACACCTACAGTTCTATAATACATCATCTTTATATTGTACGTGTGTATGGAGTTTCCTCCAAAAAAATTAAAAAATGGTACTGCCTTATGACTCAGCAATTCCACTTTGGTAATATATCCGAATTCCACTTCAGTAATATATCCAAAGAAACCCAAAACACGAATTCAGAAGAATATATGGACCTCTGTATTCATGGCAGCGTTACTTACAATAGCCAAGATTTGGAGGCAGCCCCAATCAGATAAGTGGATAAAAAAGCAGTGGTGCAGTTGCTTGATGATATACTACTTGGCTGTAAAAAAGGAAGGAGATCTTACTTTTTTCGACAGAATGATTGGACCTGGAGAGTATTATGCTAAGTGAAATAAGTCATTTCACTTTCTTGATGGTGTCCTTTGACGCACACAAGTGTTTAATCTTGATAAAGTCTAGTTTGTCTATTTTTTCTTTTGTTGCTTGTGCTTTTGGTATCATGTCTGAAGACTCATTACCCAACTAAAGATCCTTCAGGTGTTCTTAACTTAAGGCTAAGATTTTTTTAAAATGCTGACTTCTGTTACTCTAAAGAAATGAGAGTAATATACTAATTAAAACAAGGATATATTCTAGACCTAGCCCACCTTTAATGTTGTTGCTTACTTCATTCCTTAAAAAAAAAAATTGTGCAAATGGCAAAAAGTAATTTTATTGCTGTGCTTTTTCAGCTCAGTGAACTCTCAACTTCTATCCCCTTTAACATCATTAAAAAGAAAATTCTTGCTTAGTGTTGTTGCATATGATAACACTTCTCTCATTTCTAGTGGTATCATCCATGCCTTTTGAAATGTGAATGAAGTAAGGTTTGTTGCATTACAAATATGTGTATAATTACACAGCTCTTCTTCGTGTCAGTTTTACTTTAACATAGTATTTCAGAGGACAGATAGTCTAAGGTTATTTTGTTGATTTTCTGGCTTTTGGGGGCTAAGCTTTGTTATGGTGGTGGAATTGGAAAGGGGGCTGGATGATCACCTTAGAAATATGGTTGCTATTTTTAGCTCTCAAAAAAAAGTTGATTTCTTTGAGTTGTCTCTTCTTTGTAGGAGCATGTTTTTGTTTGTTTGTTTTATTTTTTTCTACACGTCAGTTGCTAAACTGAGCAGTCTTGCCAGGTAAGGGACAGAGACACAAGGAAACCAAGGAATATCGCTACTCAATGTGCAGTCTATAGACTGGTCTGGGTCTGTGATCTCTTTGTTACTGACCTGCATTACATAATTATAGAAATTGAAAGTAAGTTCTTAGCAATGTTTATAGCATTTTGTTATTCCTCACTATCCAAATACCCAGATGGGTAGTCTTTTACTAACATTGATCTAGGGTTAGATGAAGAATTAATTACAGTAGTCTTCTGATTGTTGGTTGTTTTTTGGGGGGGAGTGCTGTATCTTTCTCTGTGTCATCAGTCATAGTGATGATAGTCATATTTTAATTTAAATATTAAGTTCATTCACATATGGAGACATTTTAGTGATTCTAAACCCGTATTTCTTGTCAAATATGTGTTCAGATCCCAATGTCATTATCAACTATTCAATTATATTTTCATATGACAGTGCTGAGAGCAGTGTCTGAGTTTGGGTGCTATGGAGCAATAGAGCAGCCTCAAAGTTTTTTATTCAGAATATCTAGAGCAGTGATTTTTCAAGCATTGTGCTGCAAGAATCTTTAAAACATGCAATACCGGACCATTTACTCAGTTTATAGAATGCTGCCTCTTGTCCCTTAGATTGTCAAATGAAGAAATGACAATAGCCAACATAACAATAGTCGTCTAAATGCCCTGTCTTGAACTCTAGATATATAGGTCATAAAATAGAGTTGCATCTTATTGATCATGCCACATAATAAGGTTGTGTCTGGTTAATTATTGGTACTGGAAATCCTTATATACTAGCATTGGCACCTGATTTTTTAAAAAAAGATATTTTGGAGCAAAAAGGGTAAATAATTACTATTATTATTTTTTGTAAATTCATTAAAATTAGACCTATTTTTTTTGTCAGCTCAGCAAAATTGTATTTTTTGTGGTGCCACGGAATTTTAGTAATTATGTGTGCCATGGCCTGAGAAAGGTTGAAAATCACTGACCTAGAGGAAAGGTTAATATAATTTGAATGTCATGTAGTTCTTTTTCGTGTCTAAAAAGCAGAAACGGATCGTGTTATACTTAAAAACTCCATCAGAAAAGTAATTTCATCTCAGAGACACGCTTTTCTGTCATTATGTTTAAATGTCTGCTAAAACTCCTTCCCACCTGTAAGCTTTACTATTTTGAATATCCCCATCACTTTCTTTCATACCAAAGGAGATTAATGAAAATAATATTTTAATATAAAAATAGTAAAGTATCTCATCATAGGGAAAAAGAAATGCTCACATATTTCTTTCATACTCTAGGACTTGTTTTGGTATTGGTACCCTGGATCTACATCCTGGGATCTGCGTCCTGGAATGTATATATGCTATAAACCTCTAATATGCTTAGAATAGGATTTCTTTCCTAAAAGAACACACGTCGTATAGGAGGTGAAGAATTGATTTCTTAAAATATGTGTAGTGAGAAAGGGATGTGGATGCGTTAGGCAAAATGCTAGATGAAATAGAAGTTTATTGCAACAGATGGTGCTCAGACTGGGGGAACCAAGGTTCCATGACCCGTCACTGCCTTTCAGGACCTTACAGAGTGGTAGAGGAAAGAGAGGTACATATCAGCTCTCATTCAAAGCAGGTTGGTGTAATCACTAGGGTAAGGCATATAAAGGGAGAAGGAAGATGGTAACTGTGATTGTGATTCAGGCGGTCTTGCTAATGGAGGTGTCCTTTGAGCCCGGTCAGGGACAATAGGAGGAGGCTGCTGATGTGTGAAAGGTGGAGGGCACAGCATTTCCGGTTTCTGGGGCAGCTGGTAGAGGGATGTGTAGGTTAGGGCTCTGCCTGCGCATGGCACAGAGAAGAACCGCGGCTCAAACGGCTTTAGGCAAAAAAGGTTTGCCTTCCCTCATGCCCACCTGGATGCAGGTGGGTGTTCAAACTCTAAATAAAGAGTAGCCCCCCTCACCCCTATGTGTTGCTTCCTCTAAGATGGCCACCAACCAGCCATCGGCCACCAGCCACCAGCCACCAGAAGCTTAAGTATTTTCTACCAACTTAGCAACCCCATGGAAAGATGTCTCTTAATAGTTGTAGCAAAAGGCATTGACTTGGTCAGACTTCTTCTGAATCACTTACTGTGGTTTGGGCAGAGAGAGCGGGTTAGGGGGCTGGGAGTCGTGTTCTGATTGGCCAGGACTGGGGTCATCTGCCCAAAAAGGGTTGGGCAAGGGTCGTGGTGAGGTGAGTCCCACCTGAACCACAGGGAGATCGGGAGAGGTGTCATTCTCCAAAGGAAAACTGAGGTATGTACTCTTCCTGTTGCAAAGAAACAACCCAGGGCAGGCAAAAACAGATATAAACTACAAGTTAGTATACTGTAAAAGTATGACTAAGCGTGGGCATTATAAAAGCATGTATAAGGAACATACAGGGCTGAGGTAGGTAATATTTTCAGATAGGAGAGCAATGTCATTGCAGCCAGGTTAAAATCGGTAGTTAGCTTGCTAAATTTGGAACTGATTTATAGAGAGAAGGCCTGGAGGCAAAACAGAAAAAAATGTTGTTAAAAAGCCGCTGTCTAGACTGTTAACTTTTATTTTTTTAAAACTCCAAACCTTTCTTAAAGGCTGATCTTGCAGTTAGTGAAATTTTAATTTTTTTAAACCTGTTTGTTGTTTGGCTATCTTATTTCTTTATATCTCTCTCTCTTTAAGCAGTATATTAATATTTGTTTCTCAAATGGGTACCAAAAGTATTCTAGACTTTTGCTGGAGATCCACCACCAATTTGCCCTGTGTTTCTATCAGCTGGTGCAAAGGGGAAAACTGATCAGCTGCACGTTTTTAGTACCTTTGATATCAAATAAATGAGGAGTATACCTCTTGGTAGTGGAGCCTAGGAAAATTTCTTTAAAGGACGCTAAAAAAAAAGGAAATAGATTAGGAAGCCCAGATTAGGAGATCATGTGATGTGATAAATAAAATCCTCTCAAGAGTACATTCAGTAACTCTTTGGAGTTCTTTCTTAAAAGATCCATCAACATAGGTATGTAGCATAATGCCAGAACACAGTAGGCTAAGTCATTTAGTATGGGGCCAAAATAACAGTCTCGATCAGGGGTTGGCAATCGATGGCCCATAGATAAGTGCTGTTGTTTTTATAAAAACTATCAGAACACAGCCACACCCATTTGTCCACACATTATCTATGGCTGTTATTATTATTATTTTTTGCTACAACAGCAACAGTAAATGGTTGTGACAGAGACCAAATGTCCTACCTGCAAAGCTGGTACTGTAGTATTATTTTCTGTCTGACCCTTTTCTGAAAAAGTTGGCCAACGCCTGGTGTAGATACACAACTCTCTGATGGATTGGTTTAAAATTAAGAAAGCATGCGAAGTGTGGAGAGTAGAGGTCACAAGTTATAAATTTGGCTTCTAGGGGTATTTTGGCCAAATCAGTATCTATTTTTTGAAAATTTACAGCAATCCGGAAAAATTCAGATTTATACTTTCTCTGGCGACACTAGGTTCACATCATAGTCATCATCCCCTTTAGATAGATGCATCATCTCTTTCCAGTTTGCATCCATACTATTCTGTTACCTCCCAGTCCTGGTCTCCTTCACGTGCTGTTTTTGGTGACTGGAGAGATTTAGATTTTAGCCTATGATTTAGAAAAGTAGCCAAGCCATACATTCGTCAGCTATGTTTAGAATTTTTTTTGAAGTGGTATTGGACAGCGGAGAAATTTAGGATACATTGTTTGATTACTGCTTGGAGCATTCTCTGTTGCTACTTATAGTCATACATTTTTAGCCAGCATAATTGGAGGTAGGGTTGATATTATCTTAAGATGATGGGGAGCTTATCAAGGATATGTGCCAAGATAGCAGACCAGCCCACCTGTCTGTGAAAGTGGGCTAAGGAATTTGGCCCGGAGGCAGGCCAAATTTTCCTCAGAAAATAATTCTAGTTCTATCTCAATATAAAACAGTTGGGTAGTTGAAAACCAATTGACAGGAATTTATTACTTCAGTTCATCTGTTGTCATATTTCACAAAGGTGGTAATGAGTAAGCTATCACCATAGAAATAAAAAATAAAGATCGGAGATGGCAAAGAAAGTATCAGGTTAATTACTAATTATTATTCAATACCTGACAAATGTTAGTTTATCAGATGAAGCAAGTAGAGTTAAAGGTTGTGAGGAATGCATCATAAGAGATTTAGATTATCGGGGAGAGGAGCTGGAAGTGAAGAGGGACAGAGATTGATGCGCTTCTGGGGAGGACAGGTCTAGAAGATCAGACTGAAGGCTCACTGGTCACCTCAATGGGTAGCGACAGGGAGGATAGGTACCTAGAAGGAATATGAGAAGAACCAACTTGGTAAACCCTGACACCTAGATTCTTTTCTCCATCTGTAAAGAAAAGGGGAAAATGGATAAGAAAGATCAAGTCTCTTGCACTTGAAGACTTATTGAGAAACTCAAAGATTTATTTGAGAGGGAGTCTGAGATACGGGATCGAGATACAGAGAATCATGCATTTATTTGCCTAAACATGTTGAATGTCGTGAGAAAGATAAGACTTGCCAGAGATGGCAGAAGTAGATAGGTTAGGAGGTTCAGAATAGAGACATCTGCCCCAGCTTTCCTCACAGGTAAACCAGAATGGCTGCTTTTGCTTCTAAACATCTGATCCTAATTTATACAATTTGAGAAGCCATTAATTACTTTCATTCCTTACGACGATGATATAGATACGGGGATACATTTTATCTTGATAGTTTTCTTTGACATTCATTTGAATTCTGATTTGTTCTTAGGCTTTTCTTTTCTGTTTTATTATCTAATTATTTTCCTCCTTATAATTCAGATATCATGTTTATTAACTATGTTTTCCCCAGCAGCTTAAACAACTTAAGCAATCTTCAAAGCAGATCATATATACTTGTAGTATCAAATTTTATTGTTGTGATGAAGTGCACCGATGATGGTATGACATACACCGAGGTTCAATACTAGTTTGACACTATGACTTTGGAAAATTTATTTTCCCTTTAAACCTTAGTTACTTAATTTATAAAAATAGTAATAATTATAGCATCTCATAGGATGGTTGTAAGAAAGAGTGCCTGGCTGAAACCGGTTTGGCTCAGTGGATAGAGCGTCGGCCTGTGGACTGAAGGGTCCCGGGTTCGATTCTGGTCAAGGGCATGTACCTTAGTTTAGGGCACATCCCCAGGAGGGGGTGTGCAGGAGGCAGCTGATCGATGTTTCTCTCTCATTTATGTTTTTGACTCTCTATCCCTCTCCCTTCCTCTCTGTAAAAAATCAATAAAATATATTTAAAAAAAAAGAAAGAAAGAATGCCTGAATAGGACTTGTCCATTGTTAGCTCTTGTTTCTTGTGATGTCACAAGATATCTAAGGGATTTGATGATTAACTGAGTTTTAGTATATATTTTTTTCTGGAATTTTACCCCATGTTTCAACGTAGGTAGTGTAAGTTGTGCTAGAAGATATTTCATTTAATCATGTCATATTGTGAGCAACAGAAAGATGAATTGGTAAATGTAGTATGATTTGATATTCAACTTTTTTACTATAAATATGGCAAGCAGTTAAATGTGGTGATTCACACATGTCACAGCCTATGTTAAATTCCAGGGATCTGTTTCCTTTTTAGTTGGGTGAATTGTATGTAGCTCCCCATCTCTGCTAGAAAATAGGAAAGCAAAGAAACAATAGCATATATATGAATTTGATTAAAATGAGCCTTAAACCCTGAGAACCAGTAACAGGATTATTTTGCCAGAAAGAACTATGTAGTATAGAATAGAGAAATATGCTAATTAACTGGGACCCTGTAACGGGGTAGACCTGATGGGAGGAGGTTGTGTGTGCAGACCTGATCGGCAGCGGCCCGGCTGCTTCAAGGGCCGGAGAGGGAGGCAGGGCTGGACCAGCAACTCGAGGTGGGCAGCGCCGTGCGATTTCGAATTGCGCGCTGGGCTCCTAATGCGAATGTAATAAAAATGTGGATAATTGTGAAATTCTAATGGCTCGATTCCTTGGTTGGGTAATTTTATACATGATGAGCAACAAACCAAGGTATGTAGGCATTATAGAGTTATATTAAGACAAAATTTTATAAACCAAGTTACATTTTAAATGTAACCAGGAGGTAACTTTTAAGAGAACTTGTTAGTGGATCTTGTTTTCGAAAAGAAGGGGTTATTTTTGTGATAATTATTCCCTATTTTTTCTTTCCTTTTACAATATTTTTATTGATTTCAGAGAGAAAGGGAGAGGGAGAGAGAGAGAGAGAGAGAAACATCAGTGATGAGAGAATCATTGATCAGCTGCCTCCTGCACGTCTCCCATTGGGAGCACATGTTCCCAACTGGAATTAAACCTGGGATCCTTCTCTCCACAGGCTGACGCTCTATCCACTGAGCCAAACTGGCGGGGGCTATTCCCTGTTTTTAAAATTATGTATTTAATCATTTGATTTTTTTTAAAAGAAGTAAACCTGTATCGTGCAACTGTATGTTTCATTTATACTAATAAAAGAGTAATATGCTAATTAGACCAGGAGACCTTCCGGGAGACCTTCTGGATGTCCTCCCGGACAAAGCTATGGTGGTGGGGCCAAGGCAGAGGCAGTTAGGGGCAATTAGGCCAGGAGGCGATGGCAGTTGGGGGTGATCAGGCCAGCAGGGGGGTGGGCAGTTGGGGCGAGAAGGCCAGGAGTGGGGGCAGTTGAGGGTGAGAAAGCCAGGAGTGGGGGCAGTTGGAGGCGATCAGGCAAGCAGGCAGCTGAGCGGTTAGGAGGCAGCAGTCCCCAGATATGAAAGGGATGTTCTGCCGGTTTAGACTCGATACCTGTGGGATCGGGTCTAAACCGGGAGTAGGACATCCCCTGAGGGGTCCCAGATTGGAAAGGGGGAAAGCCGGGCTGAAGGACACCCCCGCCTCATACTCGAATTTCGTGCACCGGGCCACTGGTAGTTAAATAAAAATTAAAGTCTTAATATTGACCTGAACTTTGTCAACTGGAATTTTGTCAAGTGTCCTTTGGATGATAAAAAATATATGAAATATAAGTTCATGTTGTTCTTTATATTTGGACCAGTATTGGGCTTTTATATAGTAGTAGCTCCTTTAGTTTAAAATTGTTCCCCGCTATATTTTTTCTTGCCCTGTTTTACTACCCATTGAGCTTTAATAAGATGTCTGTTATCATGAGCTATTTCTTCTCTGTTGACATTATTTTAACTCCTCTACTCTCTCTTTTCCGATTTTCATCTAACATGAAAATAATTTAATGCCTTTCATGGATCTTTATGGATACAGGAGCCCATTGACCTGTGTGAATACAGACACTTCTGTGAAATAGCTGTATTCCTTTGAGACTATAAAAACATCGCCACTCCGTTATTTGGCCCAGAAATATGAAAGTTCAACAGCTACTTATCCCAAAATGATGGTGAGGGAATGTACCTAAGAAGTTGAAATGTTGATGTCCATTTTAAATGTTATAAAAGTGTTTCAAGCAAGCTATTTGAATTATACATACACATTTTTAATTCGATAAGGAAAAGTGAGCTAGGTATAGTTTAGATCAGTGGTTTTCAACCTTTTTCATTTCAGGGCACACATACACTAAGAATTAAAATTCTGTAGCACACCAAAAAATGTATTTTTTGCCGACCTAATCAGAAAATGGGTATAATTTTGATTCATTTCTCACCAGACAGCTATTATTGTGTTGGCTATTGTCATTTATTTTATTTGACAGTCGAATAGAAAAGAGGTGTGTGCTCCTGAGGAGATAGTCAGGGATTGCATGTTTTAAAAATTCTTGTGGCACACCAGTGTGCTGTGTGGTACACCAGTTGAAAACTGCTGGTTGAGATAAAGCATATCCTCCGAAATTAATATTCTATCACTATGGTTCTTGGTGCCCACAACATGGATTCAGATAGTGCACTGAGCAATTCATGTTAGCAATTCATATCCTATCCTTCTGCACTATACTAGAAAATGAATTAGAAAAGGTTTCAATGAACATTGAACCAATTAGTGTGTACCTGTGATTCAATTCATCCTTTTCTAGAACATTTATAAATTCAGTTCTTGCTTTTACATTTATAAACTAATTAACCAAAAACTTCTTTGCCTTATTAAATTTATTTATTAATGAAATCCAATTGGGATGTCACTGATTGGTTTTTGAGACTAAATACAAAGGCCATCTGTCCACATAATTGCTAATATATTAAGTGAATCAACACGTATTTATATTGTGCGATTATATATTCTTAGGATTAAAAAATCAAGTCTGATTTTTTCCTCTCTAATATCTTAATATTCTTAATTTGCTTATATTATCCAACCTACTTAAGCTAGAATAATACGAAACAGCTATAAACATTCATCGGTGAAGGTAGGCTAAGGAAAGGTGGTAATAATAATTAAAAAAACACACACAACCATCTCCTTCAGTATAAGCTTTTTCAATTGCTTCTGAATGTATAACCACCTTACATTTTGAAGGCATGACTAACACTGATATTGAATTTCTCATAATTGCCTAAATTCACAACGCACATCATCTTTCCCTGCCATAATTTGACTTCGGACGTATCTTGTGATGTTACTGTATCTTTAGCATCCTGTAGACATTACAAAGTGGGAAGTGCTTTTTTTGTGTGTGTGAATAAAAAAGTAAGTAAAATATTTTAATAAAATATGTAAGTCAGTTATTTAGTCATGAGACTATCATATGTAACTATTATCTGTCCATCGTTCTCTTTTTGGAAACTATACCGAATTTTAACAAGTGCCCTCATTGAATATAAATGAAAAGAACCACAGACATATGTAGCTTTATTTTTCACAACAAAGCTATCACAAATACTGGTGCAGTTGGGTCTGGTGATCACTGTCCTTTGCCTAGGGCCTTTGATGAAAGGGTAAGATTATCTTCTACTTTGTACTATACACTTTCGTTTGTCATTCTCAACTAATATCGGGGCTCTTTAAACCTTGAACAATTCACTGGTGCGGTATTTAGAATCTGTTATTAGGGTATGCGAGGAGGATGTAGTGAGTGGTGTAATTGATTTATCCCCATCATGCTGAACCTCCCGCTCTTCTTCCACTTTGTCCTCCCTTGGGCAATAATCACAGGGTCGAGCTGCCAATCTGTAGACTTAATTTTTTCCAGCAGTACCATCTGGCTCCTTGGCACCAGAAGTTATATTGGTTCTTTGTGGTGGCTGCTGAATTTATCATATTGTTAGACAGCTGATGGGATGCTTCTTGCTATTTGATCCTAATTTTCTTTTTGACTAATTATTGATTTTTATTTAGAGGATCTTCTCTAGAAATCTGCCATTTCTGAGAACATGGCAGGATTTTCTTGTGAAAAGAACAGCATGCACCTAAATAAATCCTGTGTGTCAGCTCTGAGATTCTCGTGTCTGCGTTGTATTATCTCTCTCGTTTGTAGTAGCCCTCCCTTTTCAAAGAGATGAATTTAAAGCGAATTGGGGAGGCTTTCTGATTCATTCAAAAACTTAAAAATTATTTGAATGTGTATTTAGAAATGCCATTATGACGGCTGTCATTTCCCAGAAATGGATATTTAGAAATCCTGTCAGTGGCACAGATAACCTATCATCCAGACATACTTTATCCCCCTAAAAATGGCCATTTGTGTATATTTTGTGTTTTATTTTGTAGATGAGGCGGTTTTGCTGTCATGTCTAAGAACATCCATAAATAGTTTGAAAGGATAGTTATTAAAAGCACATGTGAGTTTCATTAATTAAAAAATTTTTTCTAGGCACATGTTTCTACACACTTCAGCAGTCTTTTCCTATTACAAAGTAAACTACACTTTTTTTGATGAAAGCAAAGAATTACTTGACCTATTTGTTTCTAAAATAAAGATCATAAACAAAGATAAATGATTTCTTAAACTCTTACAGAATCTGCATATAAAGCAGTTCATTTTGGCTTGTATTTACGTTATCATATTAGATTTCATTCGTTTTATTGGGACAAGATATATCTTTTAGCAAGTTTTTAGAGGTGTTATTCCTACACAAGGGTGTTTCCTGAGTTTAAACTAAGATGTAATGTAATCAATGTTAGTTATAATGACAGGATACTGAATTATTAGGAAGATTTACTTCAGATCTTTATTGTTGCTGGTATGGGAGTGATTAAACAGTGATTTAGCTGGGATTGTTTTAATACCACCATATTAGAAGACGACTACTAACTGAAAACTGGACTTTGTAGGACACTTTAATTTTGTGTTAGATCAAATATACAGCTAAACAGCTGCGATTTGATCATGTTGTGATGTTTTATCCAGTTGTTTATAATTGTTTTGGTATAAAGTATCTAGAGAAAAGGAGTAATAAATGTCACCGTAAGGAGAGCTAAATCAGATGTCAGTGAAATGATGCATGTGCTAACTGGAATAGTTAACATGCATTTTCTTCTACTGTCTAGCAAGAGGAGGTGGGCTATAGAAAAATGAATTCTTCACTAAATAATTTATAACAATTATATCAAATTTTAATAACTTTAGCTAAGAAGGCATACATATGATTCATGTTCTCACAGTCACCTATATTAGAGATTAATTGTGCTTTTCTGAAGCAAAAATGTACCCTTATAAATGTTTTTAATTGGTAAATCATGAGTAGTTTTATCTTTATAAAGTAGCATCGTTTGATCAGTTTTTAACTTAACGTGAAGCTAAATATTGCACTTCATCTGCTGTCTCAAATGCTAGGCTCATTAGAATTTCCCCCCTAATATCAAAAAAAAAAACGCCCTGAATTGTTTGTTGGCTTTATCTTAACTCAAATATGTAAAGGGGACAGTAGAGCATTTTTCTTTGGAATCACAGAGAGTTCAGTGACCTTTTTGTGGCAAATTATGTAGAAAGAAAATATTTATATTCATTTAAAATAACCTCCGTGAAGAAATAGTCTCATTACCCTGTTTGATCAATTTCTTGTAGCCTGAGCTGTAGCATGCTGCTATTGCTATTGGTTGATGGAATACACTGAGTAGTGGCTAATGGTGATGGTGCTCATCAGGAAGGGTTCAGCCAGCGGTCAGCAACAAATAATTCAAGACTGTTTCTAAGTTTGTGGCTGGTGGAATTTGCTTCTTGCCCCAAGCCAGCAGCATTGCTGAGCTGGGCTATTTGATTAGAAGAGAGGCATATTTGCTTCTTAGCAACTGCACATTTGCACAACCCACAGTCCTCTGCTGCCGCCAAAGGTTTTCCTTTTGTGATGGTAGAATAATACTTTATTGTTGATTGACAGACAAAAGAAGTTCTAATACGAGGCAGGCTTATAACCATTTTTGTTTTTGTTGGCTTTAAAAATGTTCACCTACACACAACACATTTTTGGGGAAAAAAAAAACAGAGAGTATATGTATGGATAGTGTAAATAGGCGTGGAAAAATCTCACTGTGATAGAATTTTAATGTGCATATTAGCAAAGAGGTTTGTACAGCATGAATATGATTGCGTACTGTTACATTTTTGCCCAGTAGGTTCAATGCTAGGAAATCAATTCCGACCCAAGTGTATGTGTGTGCAGGTATGCATGCTCTGGCTATACCTTCCCACTAGAATTAATGCTGGAGAAAATTTAACTAATGTTGAAAGAAAAATTAATGTCAAGTGGAGTTTTAATATAGTCTTATCAAATTTAAGAACTGATCTTTATATAAGATTAGAAGCCAAATTTTAAATTCTTATATAATGTGGATATAGAATTTGGAACGTAATTCTCATAGGAGTCAATGTGCATAGGAAAACGTGTGTCTCCAATGGAAGACAAAGGTATTTATAACCCAGCAGTTAAGAAACAAGTGAGAAAAGATAAGTTTGAGAAGGACAGTCTGAGTTTTATGATCCTGGGAAGCCAGGACCGGAAAAAACAGGTTTTTTTGTTGTTGTTGTTTAAACATGGTTTTATGGCTTTTCTCACTCAAAATACATGGTTAGGAATTGAGTGTCAAGATTTTAAGGAAGATGATCTTAAAAGTGATATGACCACAGATGATGTTAATTTTATTCTTGCATTATGCTTGGTAATAAAAAACAAAAACATCCTATACCTTAAAGGACTAATGTAAAACCTCTAAGAGGCTATATATTTTGATATACATAATTTAAATTCATTATTTTTTTTATAAATTGTTGACCAAATTCATGGTAAAATGAAAGTCTCTGCGAAAGATTCATTGAAGGTTAAATTTTTTATGTTCTGTGATGTTATATTTGGAACCTATTCCCCTTTTTTCCAACTTAAGGCATGGGTTTTTTTTCCCCCTACTTTTGTCTCCTAAGGTTCATGACAGATATGAGAGTTTCTACCATTTAAAAGGAAAAACCAAAAAAAAAAAGTGCATTGGTGTGAAATTTTCCAGTTAACAAATCTTGAAACGTGTTTTGGGATTTAGGGCAAGTTAAAGCAAGTGCAGACATTAACATAGACATAAAATGTATATGGGAAAATACTCTCATTTCCCAATAAAAGGACCTTAGGGCATATCAGTGTGCATAATATGACCATCACTGTATTTACTTACTAATAAATAGCCACTTTAGTGGCAACCTGGAGCCCAAGACAGGAAAAGGAGTGAGGCTGAGTGATTTGATATTGCGAGGCGGTAATATGGCCCTTCGTATCCAGCAGCTGTCCCTTTGCAATGCCAGTTAACGTCTTTGAAGCAATCCCTTTAACAACATTTCTAGGAGGAAATGGAAAACACTTCTCAGAATGGCTTTAAATTGTTTAAAAATTAACATGCCTGCCAGTAAAGTGCCAAAGTTAGGGCATGAGTTTGATACTGTCTGAATTAAGATAATAGCTTTGGCAAACATTTTATTTATAAGGTAAATTGCGGGTTTGATTTAATCAGGAAACGCTCTTTAAATTACTAGACTTCCTTGCAAATACGTACAAAAATGGAATTTTAAAAGCTCTGGTCTCCTACATTAAAATGACTTGTATTTATTAGACGATAGCATTTATTAGGTGGCATCTATTGCTAAGTGTGCTCTCCCCTGTGAATGCTTTCCTCTTTTGACATAGGTAGTAAAAGGCAGTTTTCTTAGTGGGACCTTATACCAAGGGTCAGCTCTAGACGAGGAGACCTATTTTATCATTAACGAGGTTCTTCCCTCCGGGTCCCATTGTGACTCTGAGAAGTACAAAGTAATGTGTTAAGTGATGTTCTTTGGGACTTCCAGGTTTACACAGAGGCTTTTGTTGGGGCGGATAGAGCTTGATGGGGCTCTTCTTCTGGTTCAGGAGGATCAGAAGTAAGGACGGAGCCAGGTGGTGAGGTTGATGGAATTTTATTCTCAGTGCATCAGAAATTTCAGCGCTTTGGTGAGTGCCTCGGGTCTTTAAGGTAAAGTCTCTAGAGAAACACGTCAGAATAAATTTCAGTGGCATGCGTCACGAATGATTGTTTTGTCACTGAATAAGCTGCAGCCCAGAGAGATTAAGTGATCTGCCCTAAGCCACACAGCAAGTGATGATGGAGCAGAGGTGGAAGTTTAGGTCTTTTTCTCCCCTCCAAAGCCTATGATTATTTCTCCCGTAGAGCACGAATAACTATCCTGTTGGCTTGTAGTGTTTAGGAATACAGTGGTACCTCGAGATACGAGTTTAATTCGTTCCGTAACCTTGAGGCGTGGGAAACGATGAGACGCTCGAGTCGCGGTAAACTGGTGGGTCGTGTGCAGCCGGCTGATCCGCGAGATTACTCCTATCTCAACTGTTGCTCGTATTTCAAAGCAAAAATCGCTTGATGGCTCGTATATCAAAAATCTCGTATGTTAGGGCACTCGTATCTTGAGGTACCACTGTATGTGCTTTGGATGCGATCAAACAGAAAATGAAATCTCTAATAATAACCTGGCTTCTTTAAAGTTCTTTTTCTAGTTCGATTAGTATTAGGATAATAGTATCTATTGCATGAGGTTAGTTGAGGCCCAAATGAGATAATCTATGCGAATTTTCTTGGATATTACAGTATCCTATATAATAAAACCCTAATATGCAAATCGACTGAACGGAGAAACAACAGGCAGAACGAGTGGTCGCTATGATGCACACTGACCACCAGGGGGCAGATGCTCAGTGCAGGAGCTGCCCCCTGGTGGTCAGTGCACTCTCCCAGGGGGAGCGCTGCTCAGCCAGAAGCCGGGCTCACAGCTGCCAAGTGCAGCGGCGGTGGTGGGAACCTCTCCTGCCTCCACTGTGGGTGGACAGTAAGGAGTGAGGGGTCCTGGATTGCGAGAGCCGCAGACTGCAAGGGGGATGTCCACCTGCTAGCTTGGGCCTGATACTCCCAGACTGTGAGAGGGCGCAGACCGGGCTGAGGGACACCCCCCCAACACACACCAAGTGCACAAATTTTGTGCACCGGGCCCCTATTTTTTAAAGTAAGGGATTATTGTTTTCCTATTTTAATGGTGCATGGATTGAAGAAGTTGAATTCATGTTTCTTGATTTTTAATCATGGAAGTTATGTAGTCTTTTTAGTTCTCAAAGGACTTTCGAAAGTCATTTAGTGCCCTAACTGATTTGGTTCAGTGGATAAAGCGTCGGCCTGCAGACTGAAAGGTCCCAGGTTCGATTCCAGTCAAGGGCATATACCTCGGTTGTGGGCACATCCCCAGTAGGGGGTGTGCAGAAGGCAGCTGATCGATGTTTTTCTCTCATTGATGTTTCTAACTATCCCTCTCCCTTCCTCTCTGTGAAAACTCAATAATATATATATATATTTCTTAATAGAAAGTCATTTAGTATGCTACTTCCTCATCTTATAGGTGAATATATAAAACTTAGAAGGGTTAGTTGACTTTTCAAGGTCATCATAATTAATGACATCACTACCACTACTAGCACCAGGTATGGGACTTGTATGTACGAGGCATAGGCTGGATTTTTTTTTTCCTTTTTCTACAGAGAGGAAGGAAGAGGAAGAGAGAGTTAGAAACACCTGCCAAAACCGGTTTGGCTCAGTGGATAGAGCATCGGCCTGCGGACTGAAAGGTCCTGGGTTCGATTCAGGTCAAGGGCATGTATCTTGGTTGCGGGCACATCCCTAGTAAGGGGTGTGCAGGAGGCAGCTGATCGATGTCTCTCTCTCATCGATGTTTCTAACTCTCTATCCCTCTCCCTTCCTCTCTGTAAAAAATCAATAAAATATATTTAAAATATATATATATATATATTTTTTTTTTAAAAAAAGAAAGAAACATCCATGATGAGAGAGAATCATGAATCAGCTGCCTCTTGCACGCCCCACACTGGGGATCGAGCCGGCAACCTAGGCATGTGCCTTTGACCGGGGAGTCGAACCCTGACCTCCTGGTTCATAGGTCGATGCTCAGCCACTGAGCCACACCAGCCAGGCCCTAGGCTGGATATTTTAATGTACTACTTCAAACCCTCATTACATACTCATGTAGGAAGTATTATACTCATTTTGTTGATAAACAAACTGAAATTTAAGATGATCACACTGCGAAGATGCGGGGAGTCAGAATTCAAACAGAATGGGTCTAACTGTAGTGTTTCTGGTATAATACAGTCTGCTTCCCTTCACCCCCAGGTCCCAGATCTCAGCCTCCTGCCGCTAATTAGGGAAACATGCTCTCCTCACACCACCGCTATATTTTTGTTCAAGTGTAAAATTTGAATCTTTTAAGTAGTCTTTGGTTCATCTGCTTTAAAAAATGACTCTCTTTTTTCCCAGTTATGTGAGAGAATTCTAGATGATAGGAATCCCATGTTGGTTTTTAGGAGGAATTCTTTTGCAGGGATAGGTATGCAAACATATTAATTGACATAGGTATTAGCAAAATAAATTTCTTTTTAAAGCTCTAATAATATAATTGTTATTTTTCTTGAAGTAGGGAAGTCGTGGGGATCTATAGAGTAAACTATTCCAGAACTAGTGGTATATGCTTTTGAAGTAGATGATTTTTATTTTCCCCATGGAAGATTTATTTACTTAATATATTTTTGCTTGGGTTAACAGTGAAATTAGTTTGTACCACAAAATTGCCAAATGCCTGCGGGAATAGGTGGTAGCGACTTCCTGATATTCGATGCAGTGGAAGAGGCTGGTCAGTATAAAATACTTTTAAAATGGCTAAGACAAGAAACACCTAATTGTGGGTTGATTTATTTTTCCAAAATGGCATTATAATTTCTCCTTCAGAAATAACCGCGTGGTAACTTGTCACAATGCATCTTTAGGAGCCTTTACAATGGGATTGCCTTGTAATAAGACCACTTTACAACGATGTTCTTTTGTTACTTCAGCAACTAAATTTCTTTTTCTGGTGTCTAACATTACCTACCTACCTTCCAATAAATGAGTTTTATTTTATAGCTAATAGTGTTTCAGTAAGGATAGACTACTACATAACTGGTATATTAAATAGTGCTTGTATAATAGATATTTGATTTTTTATTTTATAGTAATTTTTAAGTAACAAAATTTTGAAATAAATTAAGGAAAAATATAGAAACCTAGAATATGTGAATAGTTTGAGGAAAATGCTGTCAGAATAGATAAGGTTACAATAAGTATTAATTATTATTCTGTTAGGGAAACACAAAGTAAGACAAGGTCCTTGCCCGCCTGTGGTCATATACATTAAAAATGTTTATGTACAGTTTTAATATACATTAAATTTAATATATTTATTAAAATATTAAAAACTGTACAAAAAAAGCTAATGGTGCCGAGACCGGTTTGGCTCAGTGGATAGAGCGTTGGCCCGTGGACTGAAAGGTCCCAGGTTCGATTCCGGTTAGGGGGCATGTACCTTGCTTGCGGGCACATCTCTACTGTTGGGTGTGCAGGAGGGGGCTGATTGATGTCTCTCTCTCATTGATGTTTCTGACTTTCTATCTCTCTCCCTTCCTCTCTGTAAAAAATCAATAAAATATATTTTTTTAAAAAAGCTAATGGTGATATAATATATACTAGAACATACATGGGGAGACTTTAACCAGAAATCAATTAACCAAGTTTCTGTTTTCAATAGCACTTTTAGATGAAAAGACAAATAAATCCATATAAGTACATTTTTAAAAAAGACCTCTGTTGGGTCTAACCTGGAATTGGTGTATATTATCTTGAAGGCACAATTTATATGTTTGTATTTATAATCAGGACCGGACGCACTGTAAGATCGGGAAATATAAAAATTCACAGTGCCAGTAAACTTTGCATGGAGGTACAACAGCATGAGCAACAGCTTGGAGTTATCCATGAGGGTCATGGGGCTGCAATTAAGGGGTTCAGTAGAGCTTGAGATATAGGGTGCTTCCAGGGTGGGTTAGCCAGTCACCAACAGATGACTTCAAGTTCCAGACGCTGTTTGGATGACATGCAGAGGAGAGGATGAGGGCAGGGGATCCAGTATTTTACTGAAAAGTGGATGTTCACAGGCCACACGGTAAACAAATACAC
>JAAGEH010000307.1:1884795-1924264 GCA_011751065.1 Lasiurus cinereus
ATGTAGAGCGGTACACATGTTGGGGGGAATGTAGAGCGGTACACATGTTGGTTGGAATGTAGAGCGGTACAGCCACCATGGGAAATAGTAGGGACGAGCCTGAAAGCATTAAAAATAGAACCATGCTGTGATCAGCAGTTCTGCTTCTGGGGATATGCTTGAAGGAAATGAAACCGCTATGTCAGAGAGATAGCTACACCCCATGTTCACTGCAGCATTATTTACAATAGGCGAGACACGGGAACTATCTACGTGTCTGTCCACAGATGAATTCATCAGCAAAACGTGTTCTATATACAAAATGGAAAGAAGAAAATCTTACCATTTGCAACAACATGGATGGGCCTGGGGGGCATTATGCTGCGTGAAACCAGCCGGACATAGAAAAACAAACACTTACATGTGGAATCCAAACAACGAAACAAAAACAAAACCCAAACTCATTGAAAAGGGATCAGATTCATGGTTACCAGAGGCTTTTAGTGGCCCAAACAGTACAAGTCAGCTCTTCTGTAGAATGTCCCTCATTTGGGGGTTGTCTGATATTCCCCTAAGGGTTAGACAAGGGTTTGGGGTATTTGGGAGGAAGACCACAGAATTAAAGCGCTGTTTTTACCCTCCTATCAGGAGGCAGATGAAGTCTGTTTGTTGCCATATTAATGATGTTAAGGTTGGTCACTTGGCTAAGCTAGTATCTTCTAGGTTTCTCCACTCTAAATTACTGGGGTGTTTTTTTCCCTTTGTACTAATACACAAATAAGGGGATACTTTAAGACTATATAAATCAGCGGTTGCCAACCGGTGGTCCTCGGACCACAGGTGTTATGTGTGGTCTGAAAGCTTGGCAACCACTGATCTAAATAGCCCATTTCTCATCGCGTGTTCATATTAGTTCAGCATCCATTAATGCTTTTCTAATTATGTTTATTAGTTGTCATTTCACTAAGAAAAAAGTGTATTTATTTATATCAGTATAGATTTAAAAATTTATTTTTTAAAAATGTATATTTTATTGGTTTCAGAGAGGAAGGCAGAGGAAGAGAGATATAGAAACATCAATGATGAGAGAGAATCATTGATTGGCTGCCTCCTGCATGCCCCTAATGAGGATAAGTCTGCAACCTAGACATGTGCCCTGACGAGGAATTGAATCCCTGACCTCCTGGTTCATAGGTCGATGCTCAACCACTGAACCATGCTGGCCGGGCTAGATTATTATTTTATTCAATGTGTTTATAGTGCACTACAGTGCACGACTGCAGGAGGGCTCCAGGGCGTGGCCAGCCCATCTTGCCCAGTCCCGATCAGCCGGATCCCAGCAGCAAGCTAACCTACCCATCCGAGCATCTGCCCGCGGTGGTCCGTGTGCATCATAGCAACTGGTTGAATGGTCAAAAGAATAGTCAGAAACTTAGCATATTAGGATTTTATTATATAGGATTACTTTCTTCTACTATCATGATTTTGATGCTAGAGATTGTCCCAGATCTGGCTAGCAAGCTGATTCCTGTGTCCTTATAATATGATGCCATTACTTTTTGAACACTTCATTTAACAAGGTGTTACAAACTGGTTTGTTCCTGGAGTCAGCCTTTTCTCTAAGAAGCGGTGGTTCCTTTTTGTGGAGAATGGTGTTTAGAAACCAAGACCTAGGTGCGTGATGTGCTCATGTTGCTGGTGTGTCATGCTTCTAGGCTCTTGTAGTGGAAAGAGCTGGGAAATGTGTGTGTAAATACCACACATACATGTCTCTTAGTGTTCGCACCTAGGTAGTCCTTCTCCTCGGAGTCTCGGCTGGCCCTGTGGCTTGCTGCTGACTGGGAGGATGTGAAGGAGGTGATGCTTTGTGACTCGAAGGCTAGGTCATAAGAAGCCAGGCAGTTTGTTCTGGGCCTCTTCGAATTTTGTTCTGACTCACCCTGGGGATGCTTTTTCTCGGAAACCGTCAAATATGAGAGGTCTGTCAGACTTCTATAATTGTCACACTGATATTTAACTATTTCACAGGGCTTTTTCTTTATTATACATCCATCCCGTCTTAAGGAATCTGAAATGTTATCATGTAGATTGTAAATATTTCTTCCTTGCTTATAAATTGCATTGATTTAAGAAAAGTCCTGTATAATAAAAGGGTAGTATGCAGATTGTCCCCTCCACCAGGAGTTGTCCAGGAGTTTGACCAGGAGGTGAGGGGGGAACTGGGGGAAGAGGCGGAGGCCTTGGCTGGCAGTGGCAGGGCAGGCGGTAGGGGGAAGGGAGGGAGGCCCCAGTTGCTAGGGACCCTACCAGTGCACAGATTTCATGCAGTGGGCCTCTAGGAAACAGTAGATTTCAGAGGTAGAAAGATAGCAGAGGAAATGTAGTCTAACACGTCTTTCTTATAAAGATGCCTTCTTTTCTCTTCCTCTCTCCAGATCTCTTTCTGCCTTTCTCTCACCAATTATTAACCTGTTATTCTCACTACCCAGTTAATTCTATGCTCTTCTCATGGAAAATGGAATAAAGGATATGATTTGTTAGTTGCTATTTAACAAATAAAGATTTCTTAATAACCCCAAACAATTAGTCACTGATAATGTATTAGGTAAGAACCACTAGCTAGTAGGAGAGGATTTTAAAATATACTATATTTTTATTGATTTTTAGAGAGAGAGGAAGGGAGAAGGATAGAAACATCTATGAGAGAGACACATCGTCGATCGGCTGCCTCTTGCATGTCCCCTGCAACTCCTGCATGTGCCCTGACTTGGAATCAAACCAGTGACCTCTTGGTTCATAGGTCAGTGCTCAACCATTGAGCCACACTGGCCCAGCTGTTGTTTTTTTGTTTTCTTAAGTTAAGCGACTTCATAGGTTTTTTTTAACGGTACTGCTTCTTTTATCTGTTTATACGACCATATCTTGATCGTGCAATTGTTTGTTGCCCAGTAAATCTAAACAGAACTCGGGGACCTAAGTGACACACCATTTTTTTTATGCCATCTCTTTCCAAATGGATTTGAAGTAACTAAAATGTTGTTATTCCACTTACAGGGCTGGGAACTGTACCTTGTTAATAAATGTTGACTGAGTAAATTCCCACTACATTTAAAGTTATCAAAATGAGGTACTAACAGAAGAAAAATTCAAAAATCTACTTATGAGTTTACCCATCCTATGATCTAAGATAAGGTTAAAATATTTAATACTGAGATAATTTAATCTTATTAAAAAGCTTAGAGCTTTCTGGTAGGAAAAAGTGGTATGACTTAATATTAAGATATTCATCAAAAGGAATAAATTATTTACTGGAAAGGACCAACACTGGAATCTTTTTACATTCTTCCTCTCTGGCTGTATATAATTACTAAAGTGTATCTATCACAAGTGATAAGAAAATGGGCCCGGGTTCCAGAGATAGAGGACTTTATATAAACCGAAGCAAATACTGTTCCCCAAGAGGAATATTGGGTTTCTGTGTACTTTTTCTGTGTAAGCGATAAAGTAGCTTGTTGTGTCTACAAATCCTTTATTTCTTCCTACCATTAGGATTATATGAAACAACGTATTAGAGATGATAGATATTGGCTTTGCAATTTCTAGAAATGAAAAATGCAAATTTTACTAATCCCTGCATTTAAAAATATAAGAGAACATAAATTATATTATTTCCAAAAAAGGGGTTCAACTTTTCAAAATGGGCTCCTGCTGGAGATAGCAGCTCAATTGCTTATAGAGCCAGATGACTTTAGGGAATTTTCTTCTTTGCTTCTATCTTATTATGGCCATTTCCAAATAGAAGAATTTGATAAAGCCGTTTCAACTAATGTATCAAATACTTTATAGATACTTAACCAACCTCCTCTTCTGGTGCTGGTTTCTTTAGCACTTTTATTTCCTAAGGCATAGGTTCATTTCCTGACAGCCAGGCACATTAATTGTTCTGAAAGCCTGGATCTTGCTGCTTTAAAAAAGTCTATCAGTATTAACAAGTGTAAAACTTGACGCACTTAATAGTAGCTCTATATGTCATTCATCTCCCATTAAAAATGAGTTATTTTCATTCTGGTATGTGAGAGAAACACCATCTTCGAGACTTGAAAGTGGCCCCAGAGATCATTTTACAGATGAGGAAACTGCAGTACCGTTGTGTTAATGACTCAACCAAGGTCACACAGCCTGTTAGTGGCAGAACTACTTCTATACTTTAGATGATGTCTCTCTTTTGGGGCTAAGATCTTTGTTTCTCTTTACCTTACTGGTCTAACTTCCTTGCCAGCTCATGGGCAATGGTAATCACTGTTCATACTGCCAAATAAGAAATAGTTTCAATACATACTCCAAATTAGGAAAGGAAATCTTTCCTAGAGAATTTGGTGATTCCAGCTATTATGTGGTGTCTTCTCGCCATGGCCGTGGAGGAGAAGCGGCTTCTCTTGCTTGGATACTGAGCTGTGAGGACTTGTATGTAAGCACAGTAGCTGTTTTTTTTTTGTTTTTGTTTTTTAATATATTTTATTGATTTTTCACAGAGAGGAAGGGAGAGGGATAGAAAGTCAGAAACAGCGATGAGAGAGAGACATCGATCAGCCGCCTCCTGCACACCCCACACTGGAGATGTGCCCACAAGCAAGGTACATGCCCCCGACCGGAATCGAACCCGGGACCTTCCAGTCCGCAGGCCGATGCTCTGTCCGCTGAGCCAAACCGGTCTCGGCAGTAGCCGTTTTTTATTCTAGACCCCGGGTTAAGGGAAGAGCCCTCTGGAGGATCCCCGAAACCTTTTCTCGCCTTGGAGAATGAACCGTTTAATTTCTGGTCCACTAGTTTCGCTGAGGACAGTTGGCAGTTGTGCTGTTGCCTATTTCACATGCCAAGGTTCCCAGTCAGGTAAAAGCAAGCCTGCAGGACCTGGGGAGGCTTGTGCTGGAAATAGCGGGCCGGCAAAGAGGGTTCGCATTTCAGAAAGAGGGTCCTAATTTCTAGCAAACTCCGTGACCCTGCTAGCCTGGAAGAGCCTAATCGCCATTAGGAAAGAATTGGTTTCTTAAAAGGGAAAAATAATGGGGAAAACTTCTTAAGAGCTTTATTACATTCTTTTTCATGAAATTATTTCTGCAACAAATTGATTAATCTCTAACTTGAAGAATTTTATGTAGGCATTTCGCCATTATGATTTTGAAATATGGAAAGTTCTTGCAAATATTCTTAGATTGCCTTCTGTCTGTCTGCCTTGTAAAAGATCCTTTTAGTTAAATGGCCCATCCTCCTTAAATGATGTCATTAGCTCAGATTGAAAAGACATTGCCGGCAGGGAAATCATTTAATTGAACTAAAGTGCCTTATTTCTGTAGATCTTGGAGCAGCTCATTCACTCTTATCTTCAGATTAGATAATTTATATCAGATACTTTTTTTCAACTCTATGAATGATAAAACGTTAAGAAAAGTAATCTCCCTTTTAAGGTATTTTGGTGTTTCATGGTTTTCCATTTATATCAGAGTTAGAATTGATGGTTCTTCAAATGTGGACTAAAGTCTTATTTTCAGATAAAAAGTGTTAGAGTTTATCAGACCAAATTATTAATGCATCGGGTTATGCATACAGGTCAGTGGCTTCAAAATATTTGTGGCTGCTACAGAAATGAGTCAACCCATTTAGTTCTTGAGATCTTTGCCCACTTTTACTGTTTTTATGTTTTGTTTTAAGTCAGCTTTATGGGGGTATAATTTGCATACAATAAAATTCATTCTTTATAAGTGTATAGTTTGATGCATTTTGACAGATGCATGGAGCTGGGTAACTGCTACCTCCATCACAATTGAGATAAGATACAGAATATATTTTTAATATATTTTTATTGACTTTAGAAAGAGAAAGGAAGGACGAAGGAGAGGGAGAGAGAAACATTGATCAGCTGCATCCACTGTACTGGGGATTGAACCCCACACCCAGGCATGTGCCCTGATGGAGAATTCAATCAGAGAACTCTTGGTGCATGGGATGATGCTCAACCAACTGAGCCACTCCAGCCAGGCAAGACACAGAATAGTTTATGGCTACAAAGAGTTCCTTCGTACCCCTTTGTAGCCAACCCTATTGCCTTCATTCCCAGTTCCTGGTGACCACTGATCTAATTTCTGCCCCATAGTTTGCCTCATCCGGAAGGTCATATGATAAGTTTATAAGAAACTCTCAAACTGTTTTCCAAACAGCAATAAGAGTAGCAGTTGCTTTGAATCTTCACCAGCACTTGGTATTGTCTGTCTTCTCATTTTAGTTCTTCAAGTAGGTGTGCTAATGATTGTCCTACTTTTAACTCAACTGCCTTGAGTTAAATGTGGTTCATATCTTTATGTTAACCTTTGAATCCTAAGAATTTAAAGTTGGAAAACAACCAAGTCATAATATTTCCCTGCTTATTAGTTGAATCTGTTTTAAATATATTCGATTGGTTTGGTACAAGATTCTAAGATGAATTATAATCATTCCAGTTTTTAAAAAATTGTACTGAGTCCCGCTGGTGTGGCTCAGTGGTTGAGCATTGACCAATGAACCAGGAGGTCACGGTTCAATCAGGGCACATGCCCAGTTTGGAGGCTCAATCCCCAGTAGGGGGTGTGCAGGAAGGAGCCAATCAATGATTTTCATCATTGATGTTTCTATCTCTTTCTCCCTCTTCCTTCCTCTTTCTGAAATCAATAAAAATATTTTTAAAAATTGTGTTAAACTCATTGCATGCTAATCACTTTTGTTATTATAGGGATAAAGCCATTATTTTCAAATATATTGGTCATGTTTCTAAATATATGACATGATAATGCTTGTTGAAGCAACACATGACTCTTAATCTCAGAGTTTTCTCTGTTAAAAATATATATTATTGAATTTCCTTGGCAACTGTATATAAGCTACAATTTTTTAAAAGTTGAGACAATTTTTAAGTCTCAAGTTGATAATAAAGAGTTATACCATCTTTTCAAATGTATTTCTTTAAGGAAGACATTTCACCAAATGTAATTATTAAAATCTTGATAGTTTTCTAGTTTAGAGTCATCTGGTGTCTTAACATAATAGAAAGTTGCTATGCTCAAGGCTTTTTACATAGTATGACTACTTAGTAGTAATACTTTAAACAATGAAGAATTTTTTTTTAAATCCTGCTATGTGGTTTCTATTTTTTTTTTATCAGCACTGTTTTGAAAGGGAGATAATTTTTTATATAAAAATTAAGGGTGAATGAATGCTGTCCTAAGTTGTTTTTTTTTTGTTTTGTTTACAATCAACGTTAATTAGTTTATACTGGATACTTAAAAAAACTTAGAAGTGCTAGGATATTACTATCAAAGCAATTATGAAATACAAAATGTTTTCTTAAAATCATGAATACATAAAAGCTCTTCTTGAGGGAGAAGATAGTACCAAATAGAACAACATATTACATCCTATCAGTAATTGAAACCTTCTCTGGGTATCTCTCCTGAAAACTGGATTGCTCTTACACCTGCCTCGTATTTTGCTGTCTCAAAATATTTCATAACGCGTGTTGTAAAACGCACAGGTAAGACTTCTAAAAGTTTCCCTTATTAAATGTAGATGATTTCCTGTTGCGTAGCGCTTCTATCCGTCATTGGATGTGACCCTCACCCAAATCAGTGGCAACAACATCCAATTTTTCCCCTGGTCTCTGGGTCACCGCTAGGTCAGCAAACTTTTATGGAGAAGAGAATGAGAGGGCAACCTGGTCCGAAAGAGGTAATAGGCAGCTTTTTGTCTCCAGGTGAGAAGGTGCTTTTGCTTCCAGACCTGAGTAATTAGGGGGGGAAGAATCCTCCGATCATTCAGCCAATAAAGGTGTTTAATGATAGAAGGAACCGTTAGGGGTGATGATTAATTAGCCCGGGCACTTGGGGCTGGCCAGTGTGCGCGCCGTAGTACATCCCGGCCATCAGCTGGTAAGCATGCCGTCTTGTAAAGGGCTCTCTGCTCTGACACTGGTCATATATCATTGCAGCTGTGCCCTTTGATTACTGGGAGGGCTTGCGGAGTGATTAATAGCCAGGATCAATGTTTCTGCCCGGCACATGACATTTGGTCACAGAGCAACCATATACTTATTCCCCTTTGGCACAACGCTTAGGAGGAATGAAGGATGAGACCTGCCAATTTAGAGCTGAGGAGTTTCCAGTTTATAAAATGAGTCAACTCTGACTGTACAAAATTATTCCCCATTGAAATAATTAGTGCAGCATTAAACACAATTAGAACTAAAACTACAGGAGCATGCTTGCTGAATGCAAGCCAGTTGACAGATGGTTAAGACCTGATATTTGGCTGCCTGTGATGACCAAGAGTTATTATTTTGCTGAGAAAATGAAAAAGCTCGAAAGTGAACAGTGGCTACTTAAAAAAAAAGAAAGAAAGAAAGAAAGAAAAAAGGATTAGGTGATCTGATGCAAAATGCACATTGAGAATACACCAGAATGTTTGACGGTTCGTGTAACAACTCTATAAATGTTGGTAACACAAACCATTGGATATCTTTGTGTGAAGGATGTCTCTTATTAATACCATGTACAACCGCTGAAAGCAGACCCTGGCTAAAACAAAATTGGGTTACAGGGAGCTACTTTAATGTGATATGGTCTTATTTTATGTGTTATGTTGGGCCTCTGCTTACTTTTAGTGGTACTTATAAATCCGATTAGAATGGAAGGTTTGTAGGACATCAAATACGGTTAAGAACTTAACTCTATGTGTCGTGAAAATGTTTGAGTTAAACAAAATTTTAATTGAAACCTTTAATTTGAAATATTTAGATATCTAAATTGAGCACAGTGGGGAAAAAGATGATTTCTTAGCCTTCCAGCTCTTTCATCAAGTCCATTCTAATAGAATAGAACATAGATTGTGGTCTTTGGTTTTGATAATCATACTTAACTAATTGTGGTTCATGTTGCATTTAGTTCCCAGTACATTTTACTATTTTTACCCCAATGCTCGATGTTCTGAGTCATAAGTACTCCAGAGGCTGCACTCAGAAAGTTGTCAAGGTCTGTAGTGTACACCATGTAACTTTATAATTATTTCCACAATCTCTGTGTGTGTGTGTGTGTGTGTGTGTGTGTGTGTGTGGATTTAAGTACATATATGCTTTTGAGGATTTAAGAATTTAGTATTTGGAAGAAACTCCAAGAAATTGATATGATTAGAATTTTATTTTTTCAACTTACACACGATTATAACTGCATTTTATATTCATAGTAACAAAAAGTCAGGGTTTTTTTTTTCCATGTTTTTTCTTACTAAATCATTAAAAAGAGATATAGGACTAATGTGCTATTTGATATTTATATGCCCCTTAATTTATAGTTCGAAACAGGAGGGACCAATTTAAATTCTGGCAGTTTGGGATTAATCACTTAATTTATGACATGTTTACATTTCTTAATTTGTAGTGTAAGAAAGATGTGCTAATTATTGCCTGGATTTATATACTACCTTTTCCCCTAAGAATTCTGAGTGCTTTCTGATTTCTCCTCTACGGAGAAATTTTTTTCTTTTTCTCTTAAACTCTGGGAAGATAAGGGGTACAAAGTTTCTGTGGCTTATTGAAGATCTCAGCCAGTGGCGCTACTGCTATAAGAAAGCAGAGCTTGCTTCTAATTATCTTCCTATTCTTCCGTTCCTCTAACTTTGTACCGATATAAAACGGTCCCAATCCGCTTTCTTGAAATCGAATGAAACATCTTAGACAGTATTTTATAAATATTCAGACTGGATTTTTGCTATTGTTCCTTGAGCCTGTGGTGGTTCTGTTCTTAGCTAGCCACGCATATTGTCTCTTGACCGATATACATTTCTGAGTTATGGGGGCTTGAAAAGGGTTGGGTGAAAGTTATTTATGGCTGTGGATTAGAGTGAAATTCGGAGCTCAAACTGAGGAAGTTGGCTTTATTCTTACCTCTGCGCTCCTCTGAGATAGCTGGGGAGCAGGAAAGACATCATTGGCAGTGAGCTATGGGTCTGGAGCTCAGGAGAGCCATCTGAAACCTTAATATTACATGTCAGGGAAGGCATAATCGTTTGGTACATTCTAGCGTTCTTTTTGTGCACGTTTCTAAAATGCACTATTTATCAGAATCTTTTTAGATAACTTTTTTTTTTAGTAAAAATAAAGACAGACTTCAGAAAATGCCGAAGATAATATTCATTTATTATAATTTGATGTAGCCTATGGTGATATGCATCTGACTTTTTTTCTGGTAAATCAGACTTCATGACCGATTGAGACTTCCTACTTACTACCTTTTATTAACTCTCAGTGAAGATAAAAATGCCTCAACATGTGGACAAGTGGCTTAATGTCTGATAGCATCCAGTATATTGCCATCCGTGACATCTTCAAGTTCCTGGCATTTGGGATTCCGTCAGTGCTGCCCCTGTAAAACTGAATGCCCATTTGAGAAAACCGGTGTTAATCACGCAAGGACAGAAACATATAAAAGCAATTATTACCTACAAGTTCACGTGCCATGTAGGAGCGGTCCAGGATGCTGACAGTGGAATCTGACCCAGTCAGGGGGTGGCTGCCGTGTGAAGAACGGGGCGCAGGAGAGTGGGTGCAGTGGGTGCTGCTCAGGGGCTGTGTCCACAGTCTAGGGAGGAGGGGACAGTGGCTCCATCTAGAGAAGTGACGGAAGCGATGACCGAGACAGAGTGGTGGAGACCCAAAACCATGAGCTTGGTGATGGATGAGCAGAGAGGGAGGTATCCAAAGTTGAGATTTGGCTTTTGATGTAAAGTGTTTGTTTTATTGAGGAGTGAACACTCATTCAGTATTGAAATGAAAAAGGAAAAAAAAAAAGGCAGCTACACGAGGCCTGGGCATACTAGCTTCTTTTCAAAAGGTCTCCGTTCATAAGTCTCCTTTTCAACTAAGAATTTGTTGCAAAATTCATTCATGGATGATTGTAGTAGCAGGTAAATATGTACATATCTCTGCCAGGAGCAATGAAATTCAGGCTGGCATTTGCAGTTTCATCTTCTTTTGACAGGTATGTAAAATTTTTACTGATATACATTGTAATTATGTGCAAAGGGAGTAAATATAATTTTATTATTTTTTAAAAGACTTTATCTTTTCTTACTAGAGAAAAATCCCCATAAAACATTCTTTTTCCGTTGGGTTTCAGGCGCTCCCTGCCCTGTTCAGAGCTAATGTTATGTATGGCGCTGTTTGGCAGGCGGTAAGAGGATCGCATTTGTATTGATTGTATATTGCTGAGGGATAAGGTTCCATCTTCCTCTTTTATTAAACGTATGTCTGTTGACAGGGGTTTAGTGAGTCTGGACAGATATCTCCTTTTGTTGTGTTAATGAAGACTGGCCACAGCTCTAGTTGGCTTGTAAAAGGAGCACTGGTAAATAAAGTTAGTGGCATAGTGGCAATTTTTGTTATACTGATCTCCGTAACAAAGCAAGCTTCCAGTTGGGTAACCCTATGCTTAACACAGTACAACTTCAGAACCCCCCAAAAAACTCGCCTTATTTTAGCCGTGATTTCTTTTTATGTGGTATGTTTTACTAGAGCAAGTTGGAGGGGGAAATCGAGCCCATATCCCTTATTTGAAAGAAAAATGTTGTTATCTGAACGTGTAGAAGTTAGGAAAGCTGATTACATTCACTTTGGTTGTATATAGAGAGAAATTATGACTGAAAGGGTCATGTATTTAAAAGTATTTAGATGGTGAACTGTGGCCTGCCAGTGATTTATGTATTTTTTAAATAATGGAACAAAAATCAGAAGAAGGATATTTGGTGACTTGGGAAGTAATATGAAATTTAAATCCCAGTGTCCAGTTGTGTGAGCCCCAGTGGTAGATTGAGGAGTTGTGACAGTCTATGTGGCCTAAAAAGAACAAAAATATTTACCATGCGTCACTGGTCTGGATCTCCCCTATGCAAGAATGGAAATTAGCCGAAACCGGTTTGGCTCAGTGGATAGAGCATTGGCCTGCAGACTGAAGGGTCCCAGGTTCAATTCCGGTCAAGGGCATGTACTTGGTTGCGGGCACATCCCCAGTAGAGGGCGTGCAGGAGGCAGCTAGTCGATGTTTCTCTCTCATCGATGTGTCTAACTATCCCTCTCCCTTCCTCTCTGTAAAAAATTAATAAAATATATTTTTTTAAAAAGAATGGAAATTATTTAGGTCATTCAAAGCCAGCTGCATGATTTTGAAAGAGGGGCGACACAAGTATGCATTGCACTAAGCAGAGAAAAACATCTCTACCACATAATGTTTTGTGAGGAATACTCTTTTCAGGGTTTTAAACACATTGGCTCACTTAATTCACACAAAATCTCTAAACGATTGGCTTGTCTCCTTTTACAGGAAACAGCACAGAGAGGTTAAGTAAATTGTCCAAAGTCAGTGCTGCAAACAGGCTCGTTGAGCAGACTCTCAAATTCATCCAAGTGGTTTCTCACAAGTATGTACCTTAGAAAGACTTTCTGTTGGAATGGCATTTCTGGAGTAGGAAGTAAGGGTATTTTCCTTTGTTTGATGCCAATTGCTTGTTCTCTCTTAGAGCAAGCTCTCCTGGGTTGTAATATGTTTGTACTAGCAAGAGCTTGGTCAGTGTAATTCATCTAACTTCAATTTCAACCCGTTTTTCGTGATGGCTTCATTAGGTTGCATTGTTATGCAACAAGCTCTCCAGTCTTAAAACATAGATTAGTTGTTGTTTTTTTTAAAAAATGGACTTCAGGTGTTTTCCTCATTGTTTTATGTAATTTCGGATCAATCACTTTTTTACTTAAAAACACACACACATATATTTTATGTCACTCCCCTGGTCACGATCCTTCAGTGGTTTCACATTGCTCTTAAAATCAAGTTCCAGATGAATCTTCGGAGAGTTCTTTCTAGATCTGTGAAATATGCCATTTACAGAGGCAGTAAAGCATCAAACAGACTGTCAGATTACAGCAGGAAGGTTAGGGAGAGGTGGGGGAGATAAGAGATCAACCGAAGGACTTGTATGCATGCATAGAAGCATCACCAAGGGACACAAGACACTGGGGGGTTAGGCCATCCACGGGACGGGGGGGGCAGTGGGAAGATATGTACACATGTAACACATGAATAAAAAATAAAAATTAAAAAACAACCAAGTTCCAGTTTCTTAACGAGGCTGAGATGTCAGCTTGAAGCTCTTCCCTCAGAGAGGCCTCTGTGAGCATCCTCTCTAAAATGAATCTCCCTCTGCCCCTCTGGGTCAGTCTTTATCCCTGTTTATCTCCTAATAGCATTTGTCACAGTTTGTAATGTTTGTGTTTCTTGGTTACTGGTTTGTCTGTCCACTTCCTCCCTAAAGGAAGGGACCATGAGCCTTGTTTACCACTGTCCTCTCCACGCTGACCATCAAGACACCTAGCAGGCTCTCCGGGAGAGAAATGGATGAAGGAGGCCTACTGGCAGTGCTACCATTTAGTCTGAGACCTCATCCCAAAGAATGATGTGGCTGCCTCCTCAGCTAAAAGACCCCTTAAATTTCTTTTATGCTCTCAATCCTAACCTGCTTGACTGATTTTATAAAATACTGTCTTCGCAGAACCATTCCCTTTCTCGAGATCCCACGGCAGTTCAAGATTGCCTCCTGAGTCCAGTGCAGACTCCTTTGCTTGCGGTTTAAGGCTCTCCCCCGTCATCTCCTCCTCCTCTTTCACAGCACCCGTGGCCTTCAGGAGGCTGGCCTCTTTCACAAGCCACCATATATAATATTTAATATATAATATTTTACCAGTATTTGCCTTTTTGGATACTCTCTTCCCACACCCTCCAGCTTCCATGCCTTCCCCAATAAATCCAACCCTTCAGCTGTAAATCCCACTGAAACTCTTCGCCGACTCGCCCTTAGAACTTAGATCTTGATCGTGTTCTTGAATAGATTCTCCAATATAAATCTTGTTTGTACAATGGTATTGAACATCCATCGTGAAAGTTTTGCCTCGGAATCTAATGAGAAGCTAATCCTAATTTGAGCACAATATATTATAGAGAATGATATGAATGGAGGTGCTTTGTCATCTGGTTGTCAATTTGGGGATTAGAGAAAGATTAAAATGATACCATTTATGTCTTGGATATTAATTGGGATATTTTATATCAATGAGCAAAGTTGCATTTTATCTTTATTAAATTTCATTGAGTATAGCAAGGCTTCAGGTTTTTCTGATCTATGGCATATAGAGAACTGCTTATAAATTTAATGGAATTCCATTCCATTAATTCAGAATTTGTGGTAATAGGGCAGGAGTTTGTATTCTCTCTGTAAGAAAAAGTGGGTTTAGCCACTGTGCAAAAAAAGGTTGTAGAGAAAATATCTTTCCAGAATTACTCTTGTATTTTATAAACAGTTTTTAATGATAGCACTATAGTAATCCTCACTAAATTTTCAAAAGCAAGAGCCTCACCCGCAGAATTTTATTTAGAATTATTAATAGATTCAAATTTCTAATCACAATAAAATTAAGAACACTTAATATCACTGTGTTTTATAAAAGCTTTCTTTTTAATTTAGTTTTTTTTTCTCTACTTATTCAGATATATTGCCTTCTAGTTCATTTCAATAAGCAGATTTAACTTCCTAAGTCCCTGGAAATTTTAAACGTAAGTTTAGAATGTCCCAGTTATTAAGGCAGACATATAGTTTGGAAAAATTCTCTTTTTTAGTTGCTTTTGATGTTGACAAGGCAGATCACTGTAATTCATTTATTTGCTTTTTGTGTGTGTATTGTATCAAATACTTGAAGGAAAGGAAATTTACTTTTGCTTTACATTTACTTTATATATACTATAGTATGTATAATACTTGAGTTGTTTACTTAATCACAAAATGTATTCCTTTTAGACCCATTAAGAAATATATGTGTTTAGTATAAGGTGTTACCTTTTCTCCCAGAAAAATAACTGTCTTGAGGTGACCCAACCTTTGAAGAAGGACTTGAACCGGGAAACCCAGCCCTGTCTGGTTCCTGAGCCTATGCTCTTCACAGACACACAGAGGAACACATGCACAATAATTACTGCAATGAGAGAGATGTGCTCATCGGCTCAATGTTCTCTGATGTTCTTAGTGTCCTTTTTATGAACTTAAAGGGCTGAGAATGTGTAAAGAGTCACAGAATATGAAAGCGGAAGGGCCTGGAAAACTCGAATATTGTTCTAAGTGCTTTCCATAAATTATTTCATTTAATCTTCAAGATAATCCTACGAGATCTGTACTCTGATGACTTCTGCAGCTGGGGAAACCCAGGCTAGATAGAGGTTAAATAATTTATGTTCCCAAGTTTTTACATATTCTAAATTCTGTCCCCCTGAAATGTTTTTTCCCGCTCATAAAGTAAGGGCTTTCTTACTCACCGGTAATGATTTTCCTATAACAAACAACTTTTAGACTTGTCTCTACAATTCTTACAGCGTGGCAGTGTTCTGGCTCAGGTCTCAATGGTGAGAAATACAGTCAGGGTCACCCAGAGGGTTCTGTGCTACCTTAACTACATTTCATACAAGTTGTAGGACTTGTATGAAATGTAGTTAATGAGACTGCCCTGTCAAGATGCACAGCTCATAGAATTACATATTTCCAGTGTTTTATTATAGATATGCAAATTCGCTCATTTATAGATGTGGAGTTGTAACACGATGAATATATAATATTTTACCAGGAACTGGGTCTGTTTTTCTGTTTTTAACTCAAAATACCATTCATGCTTCTCTTGGACATGTTTTCTTATTACAAGTATTTTGTTATTTGTTAGTCTAGACTTTTATCACAGCCTGTTCCCTAGGATTCTTATGTTTGCATGTGGACCAAAGAGGACCAGCTGTCTTCTGCAGACAGTTCAAGTGCGCGTTGTTTTCCCACAGTGGTGATTGGTGATATTTTGAAACACCACTGCCCTGTGGGTAAGCAGAATACACTGCCTGGGGGAACAGATTGATCAGTCTTGAAATGGATTGATCAGTTATCAGTGCTTAAAGGCATAGCAAGAATAATGAAAGATTAAAGGAGGGACGTGAATACAAATGTGTGTGTATGTGTGTGTGTGCGTGGGGGGGCAGGGGGAAGCTGAGAGAGTTCCCTCTTAGTAGTGTCTCTCCCCTACCCCCATCTCTATCTCTGTTTCTCTGATTCTTAAAAAAATGACCCTAAAAATTGCAAATTATTTTTTTAACCAATGACTGTGACAGACCTGGGTATTCTGACTTTAAAAAGGTCTCTTCAAAATAGAACCTATTGCCCTGGCCGATTTGGCTCAGCAGATAGAGCGTCAGCCTTCGGACTAAAGGGTCCCAGGTTCGACTCTGATCAAGGGCACATGCCTCGGTTGTAGGCTTGATCCCCAGTGTGGGGCGTGTAGGAGGCAGCTGATCAATGATATTCTCTCATCATTGATGTTTCTATCCCTCTCTCCCTCTGTATTCCTCTTTGAAATCAATAAAAAGTATGTAAAAATAAAGTGAAATAAAATAAAACTTATCAACTCTTTATTACAAATCCACATGTGTGATGTGATACCATTTATCCACCAGAGGTACTCTCTCTAATAAAAGAGTAACATGCTAATTGACTGTACCTTTGCAACGCCCACCAGCCAATCAGAAGTGAGTATGCAAATTAACCCAACAAAGATGACAGGTTAATTTGCATATGCCGGTGCCAAGTGGCTGTGGGTAGGGCAGGATACTTGTGTCATCACCATGGCAATGATGCAGGCATTCCACACCACTCCAACCACTTCGGGCCTCTGGGTAGTGTTGAAAGGCAGAAAGGCAACTCCGGGCAGGAGCAGAAAGGTGGCTGTGGCCAGAGCAAAGGCGGAGCCAGCAGCCAGAGGAAGGAAGGCCCATTCTTGCACGAATCTTCATGCATTGGGCCTCTAGTAACAAATAAGGTGTTTGTAAGCTTATGTGAGTAGCATCCTGCTCTTTTTTTATTATTCTTAGAATCTCACTCTGATCTAACTCAAATTCAAAGATCCCTATTTTTTCTGAGCTATAATTTGAATCAGTGCCACAGTGCAGGTTTATATATTTCTAGCACATCTTGAGACCCAAAGGTTTAGAATGGTATTGCTGGCTTTTTAGGCTTTGGCAAAAAGAGCAGTGGCATGATTCACAGTCATTAGGGGAAAGAGTGACCCAGGATGGTCGCCCTGAACTAAGGGGCCCTGAGCTGCTAAGGGATTGGCTCCTCCCTGGGAGAGATCCTTTGATTGGCAGCATAATAGGCATCTGGACACACATGTACAGCCGTGCTAGTCCTTTCCTCCGGCACACATGTCAGCAAGCAGAGACTCTGGGAGTCCTCCCCTCTTGATGCCTTTCAGGATGCAAGTTACTCTTTTTGAAACCTATCTCTCTTCCAAGTTCTCCGTGACGTGCTTTTAACTTCAGTTTGACCTGTAAACATGACTGACATGTGAGAGAAAGTGAAGTGTACTGAGCAGTAATTTTCCAACCCTGCTTCTCTGTATAGCACTGGGCCTCGCATGCGCCCCTCCCACCAGCCTTATCCTCCGTATCACAGTTTTGGTGCCATTTGATGAAGTTTATATATTAAGCTTGTGTAATACTTATTGTTCAACCTGCTGTTGATTTTCCAGTGGAAGATATGAGCCCCTTAGAGGCAGAACCTGTGGGTCTAGCGTATCAGGTTCATAATAAATGTTTACTACTCCCTGAATAATGACTATCACACCTTGTTGACATGTGATAGAGACCATGTGAAAAAGGTTATATTTTATTCTGAAATAAAGTTTCTAATTGAAATGACAAGGGTCGGATGGAGAAGGAGAAGGGAGAAATGGTTGGGAGGTACCCAGCACTTCATCCTGCTCTCCAATTGCAGAATCACAGTATTAACCGGGTGTTTGTTTATGCTCCTTTGGAAATGTATTGGCTAGGAGATGCAGAGCAAATGTAACGGAGAAAAGCCTGTAGCATGCCAAGACATTCCTAAGGAGAATGCTAACTTAGTACAAATGATCTTGCCTTCATCCTTAGGAGGGCAATAAATCTCAATTCATATAACCTGAAATGGAAAAAGTGAGAGAGAGAGAGAGAGAGAGAGAGAGAGAGAGAGAGAGAGAGAGAGAGAGAGAGAGAGAGTTTTTACCTTTCTGTCCTTAGTCAGGGGACAGGAAGAGAATAATATAAGATGGCATCTCATTCCATTCTTCTGGCGCCCTCAGCCAATCTGCAAGTAACACAAGTAACATCCCAGGTTCTATTCCAGTCACAGGTTCAATTCCGATGTCAAGGGCATGTACCTTGGTTGCAGGCACATCCTCAGTTGGGGTAGGGGGGCGTGCAAGAGGCAGCTGATCAATGTCTCTCTCTCATTGATGTTTCTAACTCTCTGTCCCTCTTCCTTCCATTCTGTAAAAATATCAATAAAATATATATATTTTTTAAAAAGTAACATCCATAGTTAGGGGGCAGGGTGGGATGTGTGTGGATCCCAGTTGTGGGTTTACAGAATCAGCCTCCTTTGTCCAGGGGCGGGGAGAGGGAATTTGAAATGAGTCTAAACTTTAAACCATACAAAATGTATTTCTAGAGAATATCTTTCTCATCCCACATGGGGATGCATTTTATAGATGACAGATCGAGTTGTTAAGGCCATCAGTGGTTTGTGCGAGTAAAACTGCATGAAGGCTGCATCGAACCCACTTCCTGTTATTTCTGGTCCAGCATTATCCGAAAAATGCAAACTTTCCCATTAGCGTTCAAAGTTTATTAATTAAGTATTCTGGACTCCAAGCAGAGCTAAATGAACACGTAGTATGAGCTATAAAGTGATATTTTATATCTTCCACCAATTAGAGTTATATGCCATAAAAATAATTGGCTCCCTCCGAACAAACACACACATGGATTGAGTTTCACTTGGAATTTCCTCTGGCTGGCTGAATGCATGCCAAGTGCTTTGTAAAGTGCTTCACACAGAAAATCCAATAGGCCTTGGGGTTTTTTTCATATTTACGAAGTGCGTATGGACTTCAGTGCGAGTTTTATTTTCTTTAGAGGCCATTATATGACTTTATGGTTCACCGTGGTTGCTCTAATTTCACATAAAAAGTACAAATAATCCTTTGGTGTAAAGGATATGTCCCTTTAATGTGGATCTTTATTTAATAATTCTTATTTGTCCAACATGCATTTATGAAATGATTATGTTCCAGGTTCTGGGCAAGGGGAATAGGAAGATGAATAAAACTTGAGTGGTTCACCCTCAAGTAACTTATGCCCAAACCACTTTGTTATCAAATATTATTTTCTATTTGCTGCTTTTCTGGTGTCACCTTATAGCCAAATATTGAAAGAATGACCTGAATAAAGATCATTTAAATGAATAAAAATATCAATATCTGCTTTATGTACAGTACTTATGCATTGCTTTCAGAATCTACTAAGTCTACCTTTGTGAAGTTTGTACATTTATTGACAACAGTTTGTTAATTCCCATTTTATAGGTGAAGAAAGTAAATGTGAAGCCACAAATATATAGAAAGCTGGCTACATACGTTTTTATTACATTTTAGTACTTATATAAATATCCTATAAATGTCTGTACATTTTCCTACTAATTACACACATAAACCATGCATATTTTATGTAAAATATACATATCCACAGTCAAGTCCAGCCTATGTTTTGCACCTATCCCCTGATATTACAAGTTCACTATAGCTTTATGAGTATCAATACATCACCACCTTATCAATAGATGTATTACTAGTAGTCTGCTGTATCCTTGAACTCTACTTGTTGACTTTCTTTCCTTTGAACCATTGAGGCAAGTTTGGGCAAGAGTTCAGATTTGTTTTCTCTGTTGAGTCTGGGAGAAGAGCTTGAGAAAACAGGCTTTTTGATTACTGTTTTTGGTTGAGTCCTCAGGTCCCAGACTGAGTATTATTTAAAAACCTTATTATCATTAGCTAATACCTAGGGGTAAGTTGGCATATTAACAAATTATAACACTTATCTTGCAGAAGCAATGCTTTCTTTCTCTTTGTTGGAGGAAATTTATACCATCTACTGTAAACAACAGAATAATGACTACTGTGCTATAAATCATAACCAGAGGTTCCTGAGGGGAATTTTGATTGTATTTCCTTTGGAATATCATTGGGTAAGACTTACCTAAACAGTTATTGTACCTTCCTCCAGTTCTGGTATTATTTTTCTTTTTCGGATGGATATAGATGGTGTGTGGTAAAGATAAGATTTTAAGAATCATCTTTGCATAAATCAACATATTTTAGGGTTATTAGAATGTAGAATGCTAGAGTTGGAAGGAAGCTTACAAATTTTCTAGTCAGTGTCTGCTAATTTACACACGGAGTATAGAAAGGTTGAATCATCTGGGTACCCACAATGAAGTTTAGGGTCTGACAGAAGTAGTCTTCTGATTCCTGATCTCTTTTCTTTTTCTTCTATCAAGGATGACTATACTATTGCTATTTATCATTGCACAGTAATATTTTTTCAGTTATTTTTTTTTTAAAAATATTTATTGTTGAAAGTATTACAGATGTCTTCCTACCTCCCCATTGACACCTTCTGGCCTGCACCCCAACCCCCGCTCCAGACCTTTACCAACCTATTTGTCTGTGTCCAGGGGTTATGCACATATGTATATAAGTTCTTTGATTAATCTCTTTCCACTCACCCCTGTCTTCCCTGTGAGATTCTACAGTCTGTTCCATGCTTCTATGTCTCTGGATCTATTTTGTTCATCAGTTAATTTTGTTCTTTAGATTCCACATATCACTGCACAATTTTTATCATTGTATACATTATGAGATGCTATACATACCTGGGTGTTGTGTAGTTATAAAATATTAATACAAACACACATGTATGCACAACATATGTACACAGTCATGTTGGCAGAGTCTACCAGGGCAAGAATCAGCTGTTTTTCTTTCCTAAATATTCAATTCCCAAATTGTCATCATTTGTCTAGCTTTTAGCTTTTCCAAATAAATAATATCTGATCTCTTCACTGATTAATTTTTTAAATTGGAAACATCACTATTTGCAATCATGGTAGTAATAACTAATTCAAGAAAAGAACCATCAATGAATGCTAAAACTGTGTAGGAGAAAGTTTAAAAAAGAACCAGGATATTTATATCATCTCAAAGACTCTCCCCCATAAGATCCTTATTAACTTTAGAGTAATAATGGGACAGTAGAGAAATTGGCAGATACCACCATAGGTAGGTATGAAAATTAACATCATTTGTGATGGGGTAAGTTGGCATCATGTGCCTCCTGAGAGAGTGTGCTGTGCCATAATAATGGGGTGAAATTTCAAAAAAAATGGTGTTACTTTTGTATTTTGAGATTGCTTAGAATAAAAAATTCAGACTTTATATCTTTAGGTCTGAATCTACAAAGAAATGTATGGTGTTACTAGATCACTTTCAGTATGATCATTGATTTTCCTTCTTTGAATTTTCTTATATGGAAAATCTTGATATTTTGATTTATTAATATGATTAAAATCACAAAAATGATACTCCAGCAAGTAAATATTCGGTAATATTAAAATTTAAGGAGAAAAAACAAGATGGCAGCATAGGTAAACACCTAAACTGCTGTCTCACACAACAAAATCAAAACTATAACAAAAAGACAAAACAGACACCATCCAGAACCACAGGAAAGCTGGCTAAGTGGAATTCTACAACTAGAAAGAAAAAGGAAAGCACATTGAGGAGCTGCAAAAGGCTGAGGTATGGAGACGCGCATTCGTGGAGAGGATGGGCAGCTGAGTGAGTGACTGGCTTCCACAGCGGAAGGGAGACAGAAGCTCCCAACTGTGCTGAATTCCAGTCCAGGGCGAGACTCTAGGAAACCTAGACCCATTCGAGGGGAATCTGGACAGTCAGGAAAAGAGAAAGCACACTGAGACTGAGGGGAGCTGCAAAAGGCAAAGGTCCAGAGGCGCACGCACGCACAGAGAGGACTGACTGCTGAGTGCATAGGCGGCTGAGTGCACAGCTCGCTTTCTAAAGCGGGTGGGAAACGGAATCTCTCAACTGCACTGAACTCCAGGTCTGAGCGAGTTTCTGGGAACTCAGACTCATTCAGGGAGAAACTGGACTATCTGGCAATGGGCAAAACTCGAGGGTGGCTTTCTCTCAGAGGTACTTGCAGCGAATACCAAGGGACACTAAGACCCAAGGGCCTCATAGGGCAGGGCTGATGGGAAGCCAAGGCTGTCTGCTCCACCCTGAGACTCCACCCTATCTAAGCTGAGCACAGAGGCTTTTGCAATTTTGTAAGTCTTGTTTCAAAAGGGTGTCTCCAGCACAGTTCCCCCAGCATAGACACAGCTGATCCTCATCGCCAATCGGCCTGGAGGTCAATTCCTCCCAGTGATACCAACAACAATCAAGATTTAACTACAACAAGGCAGTGCACACAGTCCACAAAGGGGTCACCAAAAGCATGCACCTCAGGTAACTGGGGGAGGCTGAGCCACTGGGCCCTATAGAACACCTAGCACACAAAGCTACTCTACCAACTCAGGGAAGCAGCAAAAATGCGGAGACAAACAGATCACAAATGAAAGAAATGGAGAAAAGAAAATGACTGGATATAGAATTCAAAACCATGGTTATAAGGTTTTTCAAGAATTTCCTAGAAAAGATGGATAAATTTAGCGAGACCCAAGAGGAGACAAAAAGGACCAACTAGAAATTAAACATACACTGACTGAAATAAAAAATATTATATAGAGAGCTAACAGCAGACTAGAAAACTGCAAGAATCAAGTAAAAGATTTGAAATGCAAAGAAGCAAAAAAAAACTCACCTAGAAAAGCAAAAAGAAAAAAGAATCCAAAAATGTGAACATAGTGTAAGGAGCCTCTGGGACAATCTCAAGTGTACCAACATACAAATTATGGGAGTGCCAAAAGAAGAGAGAGACCAAGATACTATTTGAAGAAATAATGACTGAAAACTTTCCCTACCTGGTGAAAGAAATAGACTTACAAACCCAGGAAGCACACAGAACCCCAAACAAAAGGAATCCAAAGAGGACCACACCAAGGCACATCAGAATTAAAATGCCAAGAGCAAAAGACAGAGAGAGAATATTAAAAGCAGCAAGAGAAACAGTTAATTACCTACAAGGGATCACCCATAGGACTGTCAGCTGATTTCTCAACAGAAATGATGCAGGCCAGGCGGGAGTGGCAAGAAATATTCAAAGTGATGAATAGCAAGAACCTACAACCAAGAATACTCTACCCAGCAAAGCTATCATTCAGAATTGAAGGTCAGATAAAGAGCCTCACAGATTAAAAAAAGCCAAAGGAGTTCATCACCACCAAACCAGTATTATATGAAATGCTGAAAGGTACTCTTTAAGAGGAAGAAGAAGAAAAAGGTAAAGATAAAAATTATGAACAACAAATACATGTCTGTCAACAAGTGAATCTAAAATCAAGTGAATAAAAAAATCTGATGAACAGAATAAACTGGTGAATATAATAGAATCAGGGGCATAGAAAGGGAGTGGACTGAAAATTCTCGAGGTGGGGGGTGAGGGAAGAGACTGGACAAAAATCGTACACCTATGGATGAGGATAGTGGGTAGGAGGTAAGGGCAGAGGGTGGGGTGGAAACTAGGTGGAGGGGAGCAATGGGAAGAAAAAAGGAACAATTGTAATAATCTGAACAATAAAGATTTATTAAATTAAAAAAATAAAACTTAAATGAAAATATTTATAGAAATCTGAAGTCTCAGACTTGAATATAACATTTTCTTCAGAATATGTAACTTCAACTGGTCAATGATATGCAATGCTGCTTCCTCATTATTTCCTAAAGAAGAAACTAGCAAGTTACTTCACTTAAAATGTATTGTTAAGGAGGCCAGTGTTACATGTTCAGTCTTATATGGGTGTTGTTTCTTTGTCTGGCTGTTCCTGTAACATTGGCAAAGTGGCTTGCAAGTTTATGATTTTAGTTACTTGGGTGTCTGAAGAGTGTGAAACTCTTTTTTTTTTGAATTTTTATTGATTTCAGAGAGGAAGGGAGAGATAGAAACATCAATGATGAGAGAGAATTATTGATTGGCTGCCTCCTGCGTGCCCCACACTGGAGATAGAGCCTGGCAACTTGGGCATGTGCCCTGGCCAGGAATTGAACTCCTGGTTCATAGGTCAACACTCAACCACTGAGCCATGCTGGCCGGCCAGGCAGAAGAGTGTGAAGGGCTTTTGAAAGAAGTTATACGTTGCCATCTTTTGAAACATTCAGGTACCTCATCTTACCTAATAATAGACAAACATGTAAATTGACCGTTCCTCCGCTACACCCACAGCCAGTCAGAGTGAATCTGCAAATTAGAAGGCCAAAAATGGTGGCCACCCAGCTGCTCCAGTCATGGAGTGGTCAGGCGGGGCAGGACACCTGCTATGAGAGGGAGGGCCAAGGGGGAGGGGGGCGCACAAAGGGATCTATAGGAGCGGAGTGCCACCGCGAAGACAAGCCTGCAGACTCCAGAGTCCACAGTGAAGACAAAGATGGCAGGTGGCAGACTCTGGCCGGAGTTTGCAGCAGAGAAAGAAGGCAGACTCTGGCCGGAGCGAAGGCCTGGGTCCCAGGTGCCAGAGGAAAACCCGTGCTAGAAGGGAAGGAAGGCCTGTTGCAAGAATCTCTTCATGCAACGGGCCTCTAGTCTTAAGATAATCCTGTTCCTTAGAAAATTGTTTTAGTTGTAATTAAAAATATAAGCTGTTTATAAACATCACTGTGATTTAAAAACTAAGTCAAACATTAGCTTCTCCGGGATTTACTGGCCAGCATCACGTGTGTTTGTATGAGCGAGAACTGTTAAAATAATTGTATGTCCATTGGTGACTATGACTTCTAAAGTAATTTTTATGGTTTGAAAGAGATTTCGAATTTATTTTTCTTAGCTGTTGGCAAACTTTGCTACTTATCTATTGTGCCATATTCTTCACAGGGACAGATCACCCATAATATCAAATTAGCATTGCTGTCTTTTATTCACTCTATATATTAGCTGCTGTCAGTGAGGCTAATTAGAACCAGTGGTCTTGTAAGATTCAGTGATGGTGATGTGTATAATTCTTCTTAGAGAAAATGCAACTGACTAGCAAGTTATTTTGCTTAACATCTGAAAAGCAATTAGATTTTAAGATCAGTCTTAAGCAATATAGTATTTTAAGATATTTTTGCATTACATGCATTTGATTCTAAATTTTTATTGCTAGTTATTATTTTTAATCTATTATTCACTTTTAACATCACACATGAATGTATTATTACTCAATACTGTTTCAAATGATCGGATTTTAAAAATTGCAGTATTAGCTTTTCGTTATTTTGAAGACTAAGTGTTACATTAAACTGGAATTTGCTACAAATATTGAATTAGAAAGTAAACTGGCTATTGTTTTCCTCTCTTCTCCGCCCCATTCACTACTATGTTTTTATCTTTACTTGATTCCACTTTCTCCCATTTTTTTAAAAAAATGTGTTTTTATTCATTTCAGAGAGGAGGGGTGAGGGAAAGAGATAGAAGCATCAATGACGAGAGAGAATCATTGACCCGTTGCCTCCTGCACGCCTCGAGCCCACATCCTGGGCACATGCATGTGCCCTTGACCGGAATCGAACCTGGAACCCTTCATTCCTCAGGCCAGTGCTCTATCCATGGAGCCAAACCAGCGAGGGCCACTTCCTGCCATTTTAATGGAACTCTGAAGTAATAAGAGCTGAGGACAAGGACCTTTACTTCATAATGAGAAATTCCCTAAATAGTTCTGTCTATATGAGCCTCTTTTCTTGGGCCAGAAAACTTATATCTACCATGACTTAAATAAGGTAATAAAAAAACCACAGGCTTTATGAATAAGCGTTCTAGAATCAGCCAGAAGACTTTTCAAACCAAAAATAGGGATACTTTTCCTAAAGAGTTTGAGCTCAGTATGTCAGGTTTGGAGTTGGAAAGGGATAGCAGTGAGCCTCTTTGTAAACTTGGGGATTCTGAATGTTAATTTCCAGCTTCCTTTTTAAAAGGTCAGTGTTTGTAGAGCTTATCCTGTCAGCAATATCCTGTGTCAATTGTCAGGTCGTGTTTAACGGGCGAGATGTATTAATCTGCCGTAGCTAGCACTGTAAGAGGCCGGGATAAATAGAGGGCTCAAGCAGATGAAGAGGGATTAACTGTGTGGATTGAGCAAACTCTTCAATCACCGAACCAGTGATTCCACAAAGGATTAGCTGTTGCTTTTACAAATATTGATTACTGATTTGCTACTCTGAATGGAGATGACATAACTCGGGCAGTTGCTGTGTAGATGGCTATGGGAAGTGGACATCATTCATATTAATGGATTTGTCATAGGCATTAGAGAAACTGACAGATTTATTGTAGCAGCAGTTGCTAACACTGTTATGGCCCAGGTTGTGTCAGCATATATCTTAAAACTTCAGGATTTTAGAAGTTTATACTAGAGCCATAAAATTCATTTCCCAAATGGATTTTGGAATACCAGTGATAGCCTGGCACAGTTATTTTTACATGAATCAGTCTGAAGGCACTTAATTTGAAGTAGGACAAAAAAATGCATTTTTGTATTATTTTTATAGCCCCCCCCAAAAAATTAGATTAATTTCATTTTTAACAAATTTAAATTCATCATCAATGCTTGTTTTGCAACCAAGAACATGTCTAGTTCCTGTGGACTTCTGAAAGCCAATCAGTATTTTTGCCAGAACAGAGTTTGTCCTAAAGGGTTTGGTTGTTTCTATAATTAGATGGGAAATTTTAGAAAATGTAGAACTGTCTGAATAATTAAAAATCAGTGACTGTTTTGTTTCATTTAAACGATTTTTTTTACAACATTAAAAATCAACAGTAAGAATTATCTATATCAGAGAAAATATTTCCCTTTAATCTTTTAAAGAAAGTAATCTTCTTGCAGATGTTGTCATTAAGTCACAATGGGAAGGCTTTTTTGAGCGTTGTGTCCTGAGGCTGAGCTGGAAGCTTCTAGACAGTGAGAGTAGGAAGGGGGCCACAGTGGGAGAGGTGAAGGGTGGTGCATCCTGGACAGGGTGGAAGCTGTGTGGGTACATGAGACTTGGTCCGTTTGAAGAAAACCCCGGTAAGTGGACATTCTTCAGAGGAGTTGAGAGGACTGTTTTCACGTTGTATTATTTTACCATACAACTATACATATTGATTAAATTAGATATGGGTTAATGGTTGAAGCTTTTCAGGGTCTGATAGAAATACTATAACATATTTAATTTAAATATTTAAATTTAGTTACTTAAAAACCTACATACGTTTTGTTTTTCTTTTTCATTTAAAAATTCAATTATGTACACTTTTAAATGTCATTCATGCTTGTAACAAAGAAAAAAGTTGTTTTCTTCGCCGAAAATAGCTCCCTAGAAGTTCACAGTTTCTGAACATATCCTCCCAGACTTCTCCCCTCCGAATTCGTGCTGGAAGAAATATGGAATCATTTATTTTTTAAAATGGGATATGACTACATATCACCCTACAATTTATGTTTTTCAACTAATATCATGAACATTTTTCTGCATTAGTACATACCCTTCTATATTGATACACATAGATCTACATATGTATATTCACTCAAATAACACACATTATTTTAAGTGGTTTCGTAATGTCCCTCTTGCTGGATATTTTCTGATTTCTGCTGTCACAAATAGCAGTTACGTGACTATTCTGGCTCGCACACCATTATGAACTTGTGCTTTATTTACTTGTTTGTTTGTTTATTTTTGTAGGAGTCGAATTCTTAGAGTTAAGCTCTCATCCACAGAGCTGCAGAAAGTTACACCCCCAGAAGCAGTGATGAAAGTACTGTCTCTTTAAGTTTTCCCTGCTATTTGATGTTACTTTTTTTTTCTTAGTTTTTTATTTTATTTTAGTTTTAACTCTTTAGTTAAAAAGTAATTTCCTGTTTTAGCTTGTTTCTTTAGTTTTTGTGAAGTTTGTTTATTAATGCAGCAAACCTATGAGTGCTAACTGTGCCCCCAGCACTAATCTGGACCAGACAATCATCACTCCAAGCCCAGGGAACCCGTATCTCCTTACGTAGCAAAGGGGAGGAGAGTTGGGAGAAAGGCAATTAAGCAGTAAACACTCATCTTTTCTCATGTTTATGAGCTTTTGTGCTTATTCTATGAATTGCCTGGTTCATATTCTCTACCTGATTTTCTGTCAAGCTGTTTATCTTTTTCTGACTGATTTGCAGGAGGTCATTGTCTATTTTGACATCCACTCCTTGAAAAAAGTCATTCTTTGGTAGACGAGTGTTTGATGAAGACCAATAGTATTTTGGAAGGATTTCTGAAAAATATGTAGGGTGTCTGTTCCTATAGGCCGCCTGTGATCTTATCCCTGAGTTTCACAGCGCCATTTGGGAGCTCTGGAGAGTACTCGGCCGCCTGGTTTTGTGCTCTCTGGAGTTGCTTTTCCTGAAGTTTGCTTTGGCATTACGCTGTTGGCTTGATATGAGTGATGCTATACAAAGCGGCCCTATAAACTTTGATTTTACTTACTGTGAAAATGTTATTGTGGACATTGAGAACACCTGGGAGAAATTTCTTTCTCATTTCAGTACCAGGAACCAGGAGTAGCTGTTGTATGTTCCTCCCTGAGCAATGATTTATATTTATCTTATGGGCAATGAATCACGCAATTTATTATTTTTTGCTTCATGTTGGTTTGTTATAAAGCTTATAACTGAATTCTTGGCCCACCCTTGCTACGTGTAAATGACTTTGTAGTTTCAACTTGTTTTGTGTTCTACCCTGATTTCTAGTCTTGCTTTTAATTTTTTTACTTATATATATTTTCACATTTGAAAATATGTCATTTGTAGAAAAGGTCAAGAATGACACAAAGAATTTCCATTATACCCTTCACTCAGATTCCCTTAACAGTAATGAATATTTTTCTACATAGGTATCTGTGCGCGCGCTCTCTCTCTCTCTCTCTCATCAATATAAATAAATAAATAAATAAATTTTAAGAGATTTGAAAACTAAAGTTAAAGATTAAGTAACTTATCTGAGTCAGAGTAGTGGTCAAGTTGCTATTTGAACCCACGGTTTGACCACAATTTTAAGATGCAAAATCAGATCAGCACACCTTTATTGTGTTAATGAAAAATATTAAATTGAAACCCAGTTCATAATTGTATCTAAATTTTTTACAAATATATTTTTATTGATTTCAGAGAGGAAAGAAGAGGGAGAGAAAGAGAGGAACATCAATGATGAGAGAGAATCATTGATTGCCTCCTGCAAGCCCCGCACTGGGGATCGAGTGGACAACCCAGGCATATGCCCTGACCAGAAATCAAACCGTGACCTCCTAGTTCAAAGGTCAATGCTCAACCACTGAGCAACACCAGTTAGGCTATATTTAATTTTATATTATTTAGAGCATCTGTGAAATTTTTTATTTACTTAGAATTTTAACTTAAAGAGAAAACGGTATTCATTTTAAGCTTATATCTCATTTCCTCAAAGTGGTTATTTATCATAGACTTTTTTAAAAAAAGCTATTGTTTTTCTGAGTTAAATTATTTTCTTTGCTTTAGAGAAGGTGATATAGGCAGATACATACATGCATGTATTCATAGAAAAATTAGTAGCCAATTGTTATGTATAATAAGGGGTACAATAGACACAATAATAGTCCCCCAAAGAAGCGCACACCCTAGCCCTTGGGACCTGTAAATGAAGGTGGTAGGTGAAATAAGGTTGCTACTCAGCTGACCTTAAAATAAGGAGATGATTCTAGACTATCATTGGACCAAGGAATCAGAAATCTTTTGTATATCTAATTTTATGAGCTAAGGATAGCAGTCCTATATTAAAAATTTATCTTAAAAAACAGCTTTCAGAAATGTAATTGGTAGTTCAAATTCTGGTCATACACTTAAGCACATTCTAAGGTAAAAGAAGCAGTTTTAATTGAAAGAGAAGGAAAATAGAACTACGGATAATACTTTTGATCCATGGCTTTTTTTACTATTATTTAATGGATATTAATGAGCATACTTGATTTCAGATCCTTCTTATTTCTGACTCTTAATTATTCTCTTAATCATTCTATTATTGCCATTTGAATTTTACATATTTTGGTGGACTTCCATGAAAATTAGTGGCAGCCACAATTATATACATATATTTTTTTTTTTATTAGACTGTGAATAGACCTTTCATACACCTTAGATCATATACATGAAGCATTTCCTGCATACATATAGCTATCATGTTAATAGCCAAGTGTCTCCTTTGGTTTCAGACAGTCCTGTTTGAAGACATATTGAAACTCCCATGAGGCGTTAGGAATTCCATTTCAAGAAGTAGAGCTAATAAAGGCAAACTGGAATTATCCTAATAATTATTCAGTTTTTGCTTGGTAGCTTTCAAAGTGACTTGCCACTTTACAGAGCTGGCAGAGATGAGCAGATGGCAAACCTGTGAGTTGCAACCTCTGCTTTTGCCCTCAGTGTCATTACATGGGTCACCGTATTAGTGCTTAAAGCCTTTCCCCCAAGGCCTAGCCCCTGGGAATTCTGCGGTCCTCCTAATTAGAAGTTGACCATCTTTGTGTCTAATCCCACTGTGAGCCTTTTTTATTAAAGGGCATGTTATGATAACCGTAGACATCACCAGAGCTAGTTAGTATATTCATCAGTTAATACTTCCTGAAAAGGGTAAAAGTGAGAAGTGAGAAAATAAGCTCTATGAATGGACTATGCTGAAGTAAAATAGCCATTAGAGTTAGAAATCTTTTACTGCCTATAGTAGCCACTTTTCTTATAGGTTATTAGAGGCCCGGTGTATGAATTCATGCACAGGTGGGGTCCCTCAGCCTGGCCAGCAATCAGGGGTATCGAAGCTGATGGGGGCTGCCGGCCTGAGGGGGGAGGGGACATGGGAAGTTGGCCGTGGGAGTGCACTGACCACCAGGGGACAGCTCCTATGTTGAGCATCTGCCCCTCATGGTCAGTGCATCATAGCAACTGGTCATTTGGTCAACCGGTCATTCAGTCGACCAGTCATTATGGTCGCTTAGGCTTTTTCATATATAAATTGTTTCGTATGTCCACTGAAAATAATTTTATTTTTGCTACTAAAAAAAAACTGATAGAAAGATGTGAAATTCTAAATTTTTCATGTGAAGGAGCGAATTAATAGAATATGAAAAATATTAATTTATGCATTTATTTTCTTTATGATATTCTAGACCAAGGTCTCATTAAACCTTTAAAATGACATAAAACAAGTAATTAGATGCTAGATCTCAAGGAAGTTATCACTTGCTTTCCAAAAACTGTATTGTGAACAGTTTCTACATTTGATATGTTTGAAAATTGAACCCACTGGGGATCGGGGCCATTTGTTAATGAAAGTGCAAGAAAAAGTATTAGTGTGGATACATTTCATGGAATCCTAGAATTAGGAGGGCCTTAGAGATAATCTCACTTAATTTTTTCATGTTTTAGATGCAGAAACTGAAACCCAGAGAGGATTAGTGACCTTGCTGAACGTCACAGATTTGTAAAACTGGGGTTTTATCACAGACCTCTAACCATGCATCTTGAAATCAATATTAATGTAAAACTGAGATTCTGGGTATCTGCTATATCACGAAACCACTTGATTTAATATTTGTATTCATTAAGTTTAGGTTTCTCTCCCTTGTTAGGGCATAGTTTCTCCGTTTTGTTCTACAGGCATGTAAGTGAATTTTTGCAGTTAAACCTTTTAGCATAATATAAGTGTCAGCAACTCTGTGTCTCTGTATCTATTGCAGTCTTTCGGATCAGGGAAAGTGACACCTAAGTTTGTGTGTGCGGATGTGAAGTAACGGGTAATTAAATGGCACTGGTGGAATAATGAGTTCTGAGTCAGGAGTGGCGCTGGGAACTGAAGTTCATTTACAAACTGTTTTCTAAAGCTAAGCACCCAGTATACCCTTCAGCCAGCAATGTCTGCAAGATCTTGGACATGATCTTGAAGTATACAGGAGACAAAACAGAAAGCATTTTTCTACCTTTATGCAAAATTATAATGCATGAAATATTGGAAATCATGGAACTTTTCTCCATTTTTCAGATTCTACAATTTATTCCTTAACGTGCTGGTGGGATACATCCGCTATACACACAGTTTGTTTTTAAGACAAACGTTTCAAGAGATTCTAGAACTCTTGAGTTATCCTGTAAAAACAGTGTCCTTGTGAACAAAATACCAACCTAAGAAAATTTGGATTCCGCTGCTGTCTCCTCCCCGACCCCCAGACTTACCCCCAACCCCCACCCACCCACCCCCAGAGTTGCTAGGACTATAGTAGGCACTTGATTCGTGTATTATATTTGAACTCATTTGAATTCACTGTGATCTTGTTACCATGGTGCATGTTTCAGACTCCCAGGTTGCAAGTTGGAAGAAGACCCATTCCTTGCCTGCTCCTATAAGGTGCTTTAGAAAGTAGGAACATTCTAGAACCTATACACATTCAGGTTATAAAAAGGAAACTAGTCTTGGTCAGTATGTGCTTCTTTCCTTAGGATGCTGAACGCTTGTGGCCACTTAAGCAAGCCTCTGCAGCAAAAACGGTCTATTCCACACTAGGAGCTAATTCTTTCTCTTCCTTTGGTTATAATTTCTCTGTCAACCGCTTTCACCTCATCAAAAAAAAAAAAACTTTTGAACTGCTTTTAAAATAACTACCATGCTTCACTCGTGCAGTTACCAAATCATGCTTTTCCCCTCTTTCTCATTAAAATTCTCTAAGCAACATGGGTCTTAAATTTACAGCGGCATCTATTCATTCAAATTAATAGAGGCAGTTACACTAACATATAATATTTAATTACAACAATAAAACCTAACATTTGATCGAATGTCTGCTCTGTGCCAAAGGATTAAAGTTCAGAACTAAATTTATTTCGGGGGCAAGGGTGTGAATTTTGACAGTGAGGCAGCACTGGTAATGTCATTGTGAATTTGTTAGAATGTTGTATAATTGGCTGTGTTGCGTAGTTTCTCACGGTGAGATAATATAATTGTGGTGTTTGGCTGCTCTTCTTTCGTTACCTGCCAGATAGGTTTATATTAGCCTCCGTGAGTCTTATACCTATGTTTGTATAGTTAATCCTCTGAGTCCCTGTGAATCTTCTTAAATGGTGGCATACCACTGATCACTGTAGGTATAGTGATAGGAGGTCTAAATGATGCGACAATTCATGTTTTTCAGAGGGAATTGACTACTTTTTATATCTTGCTGCAAAATTTCAATTTCTACCATCAGAAGTATTCAGTGTTTATATGTTTATGGTGCTATACAAATCAAATGGGTCTTTTAAGAACTTAAAATCTGCGGGTTTGGGGAGGATGAAGAGGGTAAAGGGGCAAGGGTATGGTGATGGAAGGAGACTAGACTTAAGTGTTTGAGCACACAATGGAATATACAGGTGACGTACTTAAAGTTGTACGCTTGAAACTTATATAATGTTATTGACCAATGTTACTCCAAGACATTTAATTCAACGCATCTAAAGGGATGACTATTTTACTACACTTTTTCTTTAAGTTTACATGTGTATTAAACAAACCCTAGATATTGGGCAAATAGCAAGGAAAGGGTTAGACAAATGAATTTCTCTGTGAGTACAGCCAGGAAGAGAGAATTGGGCTTTGGGCTCAGAAAAACAAATTTTAGCATTTATCTTTTGGGGAAAATCATTTTATGTTTTGCTTGATAAGAAGAGGGGCATACAAGAGTTGGCATGTATCAAAATTCTTTTTAAAAAAATATTTTATTGATATTTCACAGAGAGGAAGGGAGAGGGATAGAGAGTTAGAAACATTGATGAGAGAGAGACATCTATCAGCTGCCTCTTGCACGCCCCCCACTGGGGATGTGCCCACAACCAGGATACATGCCCTTGACCGGAATCAAACCTGGGACCTTTCAGTCCACAGGCCGACATTCTATCCACTGAGCCAAACCGGTTTCGGCAATCAAAATTCTTGAAGAGTTAATCCAACATAAATATAAAGAAGCTTACCTGATTTATTTGAAATCTCTTGCAGGATTTCATTTCATTTATTTATAATGGTTTCCTCATCCTTTCCTTAGACGATGGGTCAAAAAGTATTGCCCTTTAGAAATCATTCTGTTACAGAATATGGCTGTATTTGGGGGAGCATTATATATTAAGATATACGAGTATGGAAGTATTTTTTTAGGAGAGGGAAAGGGACTACGCTATGGAATGGGTCTGAAACAAAGCTAATAAGGTTGGGCTGGATGATTTGGGTAATTAAAAGTCCACTGAATCTAACGGGACCTGGTGCTCGGTTTTTCTAAAATGGAGTGCTCACTGCTTTCTCTTCTCCTCTGCTTCGCACAGGACCCCAGTTCCCTCCGGTGGCAGCACAGGACCTGCCCTGTGTTTTTAAGGCTGGCTACCTTGAAAAACGCAGAAAAGGTAAACTGAGTCTCCAATGACCAATCTAACGGTGGTTTTATCCTTGGATAAAAGATGCTTGTGGTGTACGTGTGAGCCTGGTGGTCTCCTTAGGCGATTGAGGAGTTTGAAGACTCTAAGAAAGTCTGGATGGCATCATCCAAACCAGAAAATGCAGCTTTGAGCTCTAATTTTTATAACCAGCATTGGCTAGGTTTTTAGTTCTCCACCCCGTTGTTTGGAATGACTCAGGAGCCGTCTCCTGCCTGGCAGAGGAAGGGCATTGACCATAACCTCGGGTGTGGGCTCTCTCACCGCTGTCGGACCACCGAGCTGCAGGTGCCTCACCTGGCGCACGCCTGCAGCGGTCCAGGCCAGCCCGGCCTGTTCTCCACCATTTCCTGTGGCTCACTCAGGGTTCCTCCCCATTGGCCGTGATAATGGGGAGTTGACCAGATGGTCCCGGTCTTTCAACACCCATATATAATGGAAATGCAAGCCGGAGGAGGTGGGATGATATGGGAAATGAAAAGCAGAAAGCCTCTTCATTCCCGTTCCGCTTGCTTATCTCTCAGGGACTCCCTCCGGGCCTCGCTATTTATATTCCGTTTGCTTTCCTGAGCTTTGTAAGCTGACGCTGAAAGCTGAAGGAGATAATAGAAATCATCCAGGACAGCTCCTCCCCCTCCTTTTCATAACCGAGGAGAGAAAGAGATGAATCCGTTATCCGCGGGCGGTGGGGTCCAGTGCTGCATGGACCATCCCCGGCAGGAAAGTTGGTTAGCGTTCTGTGGACCCCATAAACGCGGCAGCCCCAGCTCTGCCTCACGTTACTCCTTTCAGCTTCGTTTTTTTGTCTCTTGAAAAGAAGATACAAATGAATTAGTCCTAGAATTTCAGAGCTGAATAGGAAGGAATCTTAGAAATCATATTAACTAACATATCCTTTTACAGTAAAGAACTGCCTGGCGGGTGTGGCTCAGTGGTTGAGCATTGACCTATGAACCAGAAGATCAGGGTTCAATCCCCAGTTAGGATTCATGCCCAGGTTGTGGACTCAATCCCCAGTAAGGGCCGTGCAGGAAGCAGACCATCAATAGTTCTCTCTCACATTGATGTTTCTGTCTCTCTCTCCCTCTCCTTTCCTCTTGAAATCAATAAAAGAAACACATTTAAAAAAAAAAAACTGGAGTTATGTTTACATATGTTATGTATATTAACTAAACTGTTTCCTCTCCCCCTTTATTGTAGATCACAGCTTTCTGGGATTTGAATGGCAAAAACGGTGGTGTGCTCTCAGCAAAGGAGTGTTCTATTATTATGGAAGTGACAAAGGTAGTATGGGGGTTCAGTTACCTAAACTTCTATTGCATGAAGGCTTGGGAGCTATGTTTCACCACCCCCTCTCTCCCCCTCTTTTTTTTTTTGGAACAGAGTAAACTGAAAACAGATGGAGAAAGAATAACTAAGAACTTTAATAATTATAGTCTAAGACTGATTTATAATTCTATTTCATTAGTTGACAAATTCTCCAAATTCCAGAATGCTCTAAAAGTTAATACAATTATGTTTTATTGAATTAGCAAAGAGAGTAAAATAACTCTGCATGTGGACTTTCACCGTAGGAAATATTTATCATCCAAGCTATAGTTATAGAATCTCTGGAGAAGTTAAGACCAGTAGGATGGTGAGAGTTTAGCTGCTTAAGCACTTCAGCTATAATTAATGTGTCTGTGCAGTAAGGTACTATTATTCTTCCCATTTATTTTACTCTTTGAAACACTGAGAACAGAGAGGGTAAGTAACTTGTTCATGGTCACAGAGCAGGTAAATGGCAGATCTGGCTTTGAACTTAGGCATAATAGTTAGAGTCCATACTATTAACCACTATTGTCACTATATTAATGTAGAAACAACAAGATATTCCTTGAACTTCATTTGCTAATTAACAAATCTTTTAGTCATCGTTTAGATAATTTTAACTTCATTATTTGAACAAATAAAATCATAAAATATTGAAATGTAAATACTATAAGTTTTTATTTTTCCTAGGAAAAGAAGGTCAGAAGTTGAAAATATAGAGTAAGGTTCATACAAAAATAGCTAACATTCATTTCCCTAAGGGACACTTAAAGAGAAAAGAGCCATAAAAGTTTAATGTCACTGAATATAAGCTTTCCCATGGAATTCTTATCAGTGTTGTCTGGAAATTTATGTTTTATTGGAAATTATTGGAATATGTTAGTTTTTTTCTTCTTATAACACCAGAGGCCTAGTGCACGAAATTCTCGCCTGAGTAGGGTCTCTAGGCCTGGCCGGTGATTAGGCCTGATCGGGGCCTTCCGGCTGCCTGCCAGGGCCTGCCTTCATTCCGAGTAGTTTCCTGGTGTTTAGTGCACGTCAGAGTGAGTGATCGAACTCCTGATCTCCTGGTCAAACTCCTGAGGGACACTTTGTATATTAGCCTTTTCAATATCTAGATTAGGCAGATATGAGTCTCTTTCAGATAAATTTAAAATGCATGCATGATGCTAGAAGTTGATCTCACCTTTTGACTAATAGAATTAAAAATTAAGAATTAATTTAGTTGGTGGTTTGCATTCTGTCACTAATTTACCATATGTTCAAATGTAGTAATGGCATCATTGGAATATAAACTATAAATAACAATTAACAGGCAGCCTTCCTTAAGAGAAGGCAGTGATTTTGTTCGAAAGTTTAAAGCCCAAGTTTAGTTATGATTGTCATACGTCATTTACGTGCGTTACTATTACAGAAACTCTAAAGGCCAGATACATGAAATTCGTGCAACGGGCTCAGCCCTTCCTTGCAGCCCCAGCTTTGTCTGGAAGGTCGTTTGGCTGTCCGGTCTAATTAGCATATTATGCTTTTATTATAGATAATTTTGTACAGCATCATGAATTAAGATCAAGATCTTACTTCTCTTTAAGAAAATACCCTCAATTTTATAAGACCAGAGGAGGAAGTTGACAAAACCTTATGGTTTGGTTCAGTTAAGCTTCTCATTTCTAATTTCTTTCTCAATCAATGAATATTAATGTCTGCTTCCTCCACCCCAGTCCTAACTGGTCTATACCAACTGTCAGGGCAGGGATTCACCAGAGTTCCCCAACCCCAAGGAATGGCTATGTTTATTTCAGAGCTAATGTTCATTAAGTAAATTCTAGGGCTTTTTGGGAGGTGGGGGTGGGGTATTAGTTAAATTCCCATGTCTAGTCTTATTTGTTGAAACCTTTTAGTAACAACAGTCTTTGTAATTTGTGTTTTTAACTACTCTGTGATCCAGGACTTTTTAAAAATTATTCCAGCATTCCTTTCTTATGTGGATGCTTGAAGATCTGGTTTATATTTCTTTAAATTCTTCCCTGTCTGTTACTATGAAGCCTCCCGTTTCCATGGAGATTTCAAAGCTGGTTTTAGTGGTTCTTTTCTCTGTGGCCGCTTCCTTTGGAATTCTTGGCCAGCTCTTTTCCTTTTAGGGACTTGGGGGAGGGAGGATCTATCTTTAGACAGTTTTAATTGCTTGTTTGTCATGATCCTAATGTCCTTCCTCTGTATCTTTTTCTTTCCAGGAAAATGTATGTGTCCTATCAATTTTTTTTTTCTCATGTGAAATTGGGTAACTGATTGGTACCGTCTTGTTTACCATTTGTGCGAACCATTTACCTAAACTTTGGAAAGAGCTATTTAGATATATGAGAACTATAATCCTCCGACTAAGGAGGATTTAGATAAATGGATTAAAGAGGCGCAGAAGGAGTTGATACACTTACTAGGTTAAACTGTACTTGGTTACTGCTTGACAGATACATTGTTCATATTTGCTAACATACTGTGTGCGCCAAAAACCATTTTGACCCATTAAGATAGTAATGGCTTAGAAAGAGGAGTTCCAGTCTCTAGGGTAAAAAAATGCACTTACCTTTATATCCATAAATATTATCTGTATTTATTATTCATGGCCATTTGGGGTCCTTAAGTAATAAATATACATAGAGAGAGTACATATTTCATCATTTCATAAAATGGCATCCATCCTTTCATCTCCTTCCTCTTCCTTTGATTGTTCGAATCTCATTCATCAAAATTGTTTGGTCCCACATGCTGAGACTGCCATCAAGGTAGTCATTCATTCACTCATTCACTCATTTCTTTATTTGATAAACGTCTATTGCAGTGGTTCTCAACCTTCCTAAGGCCACGACCCTTGCATACAGTTCCTCATGTGGTGGTGACCCCAACCATGAAATTTTGCTACTGTTATGCATCGTGATGCAAATATCTGCATTTTCCGATGGTCTTAGGCGACCCCTGTGAAGGGGTCTCGACCCATCGGTTGAAAACCGCTGATCTATTGGATACTAGGCACTGGGAATCTTAAGATAACCCTGCCTTAGAGGTACTCGGAGTTTAAGTGAGAGGAAGCTGTGTGATCAGAAATGGGGGCTGCATGGAAACACTGATCATTTCCACCAGGTGTAACAAGCGATTTAAATGAACTATCTTGGGATCACAAAGGAGGGGTGGCTCACTGCCTCGGGCGTTAGGGAACTCTCTAGTGGAGAGGACCTGGGGCCTTAAATAATGAGAGGAGCCTGTCAGGTGATGAAGGGTACAATGGGCATTGCAGGCAGGGAACAGCAGACTGGGAGTTGCAAAAAAAGCCTTGGAGGAGATCAAAAGAGATCAAAGCTGGATCAAGGCAGAGCACAGAGCGAGTGAGGGGAGGGGGCACATCCAGCTCAAAGAGCCGGTCAGGATCTGATTAAGCCTCGGGCTTTATGGCCAGATTTCTTTTTTTGGAAGCAGTTGGAATGGTATTGTGGGGATGGAGTGGAATGGAGAGAGAATGGAATAGTATTGT
>JAAGEH010000307.1:1924274-2037436 GCA_011751065.1 Lasiurus cinereus
TGTGGGGATGGAGTGGAATGGAGAGAGAATGGAATGGTATTGTGGGGGTGGACTGGGATGGAGAGAGAACGGAATGGTATGTGGGAATGGACTGGGATGGATAGAGAATGGAATGGTATTGTGGGGATGGACTGGGATGAAGAGAGAACGGAATAGTATTGTGGGGGTGGACTGGAATGGAGAGAGAATGAAATGGTATTGTGGGGATGGAGTGGAATGGAGAGATAAAGGAATGATATTGTGGGGATGGAGTGGAATGGAAAGAGAATGGAATGGTATTGTGGGGATGGACTGGAATGGAGAGAGAATGGAATGGTATTGTGGGGATGGACTGGGATGGAGAGAGAATGGAATGGTATTGTGGGGATGGAGTGGAATGGAGAGAGAATGGAATAGTGTTGTGAGGATGGACTGGAATGGAGAGAGAACGGGTCCACAGGATCATGTCAAAGGATTCTGAACCAGAGAGGCGAGAGAGGTCATCCCGGGGGCTGTGAGAAGCAGACCTCGCTGGCTCCGCAGTCCTGCTCTTGCCACAGCCTGGTTATTGTCAGCCCCTTCAGCGTGCCTGTAAGTGATGGCGCATTGAGGAGCCTGTTGCAAACTCTCGTTTTGTTTTGGTTTTCCCTTTTTCTGTTTAACCTCCATGAGATCTTGGATCCGCATAATGAACCTTGCTTACCTCTTCTCACTTTGGAAAGGGGAGTGGTTAGCTTGTAACATTCTCTCTTCCTCCCACTGAAGAGGTTTTTGCCCCGACCCTCCACTTTCCAATGAAAGAAACTCTGGTGCCAAACAGGATGTGGCAGCTGCAAGTAGCCTTGGTCCTGTCAAATCATCCTAAACGCACATCAAAAGTTATTTATGACACCGGTGGGTGTAACTTTTCTCAGTATTGTGTCTTTTCTAATGACCAGAAGTCATTAGATAGTTGGGCTTAACACAGATATTTAAAATAAAACATTCAGGTTGACAAGGAAATAAAATTTTTATTGAAATTGACCTCTGCTCTCTCCCTTCCGCCACAACCTCGCCATTGATAGGAAAAATAGGATATATCTGTTCAGTTTAGACAAATTATAAAGTGTCTTTTAATGTTGAAATGGCATCAAAGTTCTCTTTGAATATTTAAAAATATTGTTAAAGGACAGAGTGTATGTCCAATTGGAAGTTCTGTTGTTTTATAACGACAACTTTAGTAACAGCCAGAAAAGCTTACCTTTTTCCCCTGACTTATTTGATAGAGGCAAATTCCTGGGTCAAGGCGCCAGCATGTTATAATTATGTATAAAATGTGTAAGTGAAATCATATATTTAAAATTTATAATATAATTTTGTTTGTGTAAAGAAGGATAATACCTTTGTTATTCTTTAAGACAGAGGAATAGTTAATTCTACTTTTTATCAGAATTAATGCAATTTCATAGGCTTTCAGGCCTTTGATATGCACATGTTAACTTTATATCACAATAAAATACGAAATAAAAGGCCTTTATTTCTGCCTTTATATGTAGTGAAGAGACCTTGTAACAGTATAGAGAAATTAAAACGTGCACCTGATATTCGGTAGGATTTTATCAACGTGTAGAGATATTCAGCTACCCATTAAGTCTTATGAAGGGTCTGATGGTGACAAATCATGTTGGTTTGCAATAAACAGGATTCAGTTCGAATTAAGATATATCTCCTTCCATATAGAGGTTGAAGATCCATAGAGATTGAAGGCAGGTATATTTTAAATCTAACTGTGCACTGCTGTAACTATTATGTAGATATAGATATATGGATGTTGCTGTACCTATCTGTGTGTGTGTATAGAGATAGATAGATACAGCGACCAGTAGACTTTCTCTGAACATCTGTGTGTCAGGTGCTATTAATACAAAGCGGCATTCTACAGGGGCTCAGAGGCATGGGCACAGAGGACCCCTAAAGAGGAGCATCTGTAGACGCTGGCTCCCGGGGCAGGAGGTGAGGGAAGGCTCTCAGCCAGGAAGGGGTGGGATCAAGTTGTCACATGTCAGGAGTCTGGCCTTCCCTGCCTAAGGGACAGTTCCAGTTTGAAGGCATCGAAGGTTAGGAGGCGGCCTAAGAACTCTGATTGGGTATAAGATCGCATGGACAGCTGTCAGGGGAAGGGGAGACTGAGGCCGGATGTGTTCCGAAGCTGCCAGTGGCTGAGAGGTCGTCCGGCTCACACGCGTGAAGGAGCTGCAGGTTATCTGAAACGTGTTAGCTCTCTCCCTGGCACGCAGTTTGACCCTTTATTCTCTCATCATCGTAGGTGGGACACGAAGATGTTCTCCGTGTAATGTGTATCTCAGCAATAACTATGTGCTGTGATCTTCAAATAGACCATCTCACAATTATTACCTGAATTCCAGTTGTAGAGAAAAACTCAAATAGTATAGTCAAAACAGGAGAAACAGAGCTTTAAATCCCCATTCTGCAGAAAGGCACATAATGTATTTGTTCTCTTATTTACAGATGCTTCCTACTGTCCTGTGATCAATCACATTTATGCCTGTGATTGAAAATGTGTAGCTCTCTAAACAACAACAACACACACTTGATTTTTATTTTAAAGAAATCCAAATGTTTGGGAAATTCCTAAAATTCCCTCCACCAGATCGTCTGAGCCCAACTCCCAATTCTAACCAACATGCTTCCCTTTGAACCCATAAATGTCACCTGTGTTTATTGCTCAGCGCCATTTGAGACCTTTGAGTGAAAACATATATAATTTGATATTTCCTCCCAGTGTAACTCAAACACCACAGTATATCGCCGCATTAACATCAGCAGCTGCATGTCTACGAGGCGTATAAGCAAGGAAAACGTTCCTATGTCTTTAACTGAGTGCCTGGAACAACTGCTTAATCAGTTTGGTAAAGGTTTTTGGTGTGTTTAGGTGTGTATTACGGTGTGTATTTTCCTCTTGCCTGCTAATAAATGGGCATTAGTACTTATGGAAATAGCACGAGTTACTCATGAGGGGCAAAGGCCTAAATACAAGAAGCAGGCATCGAACATTTCTGAACGCAATGCATATCGTTCCGTTCCCCAGTCATTTGTGCCAAGGTGGCATCCTTGGTAAAAACAACAGAAACGAACTGGGTTTAACACGGAGAAAGGGAGGTGATTGGGAGAACACCGCCTCTCAGACAGAGCTGATGGGCAGGCTGAACACCCGGCTCAGGAAGCAGGCAGGGACGAAGGGAGGGACGGTGGCCAGGATGTCAGCCCCGGTGTGGCCTCGGGGAGACGCATGGCGGGGGCACCGGGTGGATGCCTCTGCCCTAAGGACGGATTCTGAACTCCCCTCGAGTTCTTCTGCGATTTCAGGGGTCGGTCCCAGGCGGATAGGTCTGCGTGGCTGATGGGATCAGGGGAGATCTACCTCATTCCGGCTCTGGGTGGAAGCTGGCTGTGTCCTAACAGTCCCAGGTCTCACATGGGACAGCTGCCTGGATTCTGGGGACCCTCAGAATCAAATGACGAAGGCTCACTACTACAGGAATGCTAGGTGATTTGGCGTGATTTGGTCATGTTTACTCTGTATGTAACATGGTAGGAAGAGAGTTGGTGTTTTAAGCATATTTTCTGAGCGCCAGTAAAGAAGGGAAAAAGAAAATATATTTGCAAGAAAAAGAGGACTGATGGGATCTTGGTCGGAGGGAGTGGGGTGGAGAGCGAAAACATGGGGCACAGTGGATGAAGAATGACGTTTAGTTTTCTGGTTTGGTGGCCCGGTTAATGGAGGTGCCACTTCCTGAGAGGGAGGACAGAAAAGAAGGATCACGAGTGTTCTTCCTTAAGGCGATCTCCGCGGTGGGCCTATTCATTGTGCCTCCAGGACATCTAATGCGACAGCGAGCAGATGAAGATTCGGATGTGCAGTTCTGAAGCCGGACTAACGTGGGAATTACGAGTCACAAGCGAGTCGACAGGAACTCGATCCTTGGAATTGGGTGCGGTGCCAGTGAAAACCGTGAAGTGAGGAAGACGGGGTTAGAGCTGCGTGAGAGATGGGCACGGGGAGAGGAGCCCACAAAGCAGCTGAGGAAGTCGGACCCACGGGGCAGAGAAAATGCAAGATAATGTTTATCCTCTCTACTGAGACTTCCTAAATGACATGTTCTAGAACAATCGTTTTTCAAGCATTAGATGTCTCTCTAAATCACCTGGTGCTTGTCAAAAATTCGGTTTCCTGGACCCACCTCCAGAGATTCCTAGATAGCAAGTGCAGAGTGGCAGCCATTTCTGCAGTTTTAACCGCATCCGCGGTGATTGTAACGCAGGGGATCCTGGAAATGCACCTTGAGAAACGCCTTTCCAGGAGACAGTGTGACAGCAAGGCTTTGGAATCAGACTTAAGTTAGGGTCCTGGCTTTTACCACTTCCTGGTTGTGTGGCCATGAGAAAGCGGGTTACTTTCAGGCTTGTTGTCCCGTCAGTGCCGGAGATATAATAAAAACCTCCTCTTTCCGGATTATTCCAGGGTGTATAGGAGATATACCCCATTAAATTCCTGGCATACGGAAGGAGCTCAGTAAACGTCAGTTGTCTTGTTGACACTTGAAAAACCCAGAACACAGCTGTACACCTCAAAGCGGGGGGAAAAGAAGAAGGAAATAGCTATCATCAACCTCATGCATTTTTTTTTAAGAGATCAGAGCCACCTGCTTTTTACCTTGAGCCTACTGAATTAGAATTGTGGAAAATTAAGTTACTGACTTAATAGATTTCATTATCTAGGTTTCTCCTGGCAGCCTTTCGCTCTATAGACATTAAATCCCAACAGCATGATATAAGCAAGGTTAAAGTGTGAAGTAGAAACGGAGGGAAATTTAATAGAAGGACAAACACCTAAAAAGTCTTGAGGGCATCCATGTGTTGTAACAGTATAAAAACTAACATTCAGGTTAATACTACCAGATCATCAAGGCACTGTTAAATTATGTTTAAGAGAATCGTTTGAGAAGTGGGCAGATACGTATTTCAGAGAGATTTCCATTATAATTACTAACATTTTAGAGCTTGGGCACTCAAAGGAATAACCTGCTATTTGGGAAGTTCCCTGAAATGACATATTTTATGCATCTTTTAAAGTCTGGGGAGATTAACTGATATGACCCTATTTCTCTGTGATTGGCAGGTTACTATTTTTAACAATCTGCCTCAAGTCAACAGGTGACCTTGAAACTAGCCCTGCACTGGGGAACTGACCTGTTTACAGATGATTATGAATTGCCATGGAATGCTAAGCTTTCTCCTTTGCCTCTGCCTCAGAGAGAGGCTGATGGGAAGGGAGAAGACCAGGGTCTGATCGTAGCCATATTTTGCTCATTTCACGTCTTGAGCTTCCTGTCTCGCACTGGCTAATTGGAAATATGGCTACTCTATGGTTATGCATTTGCAGAAGCGATTGAGAAAGAGTAATGAATGTCCCTCCATTTTCTTCAGCCTTTCTGGTACTATACTCCTTCCCCCACGTGGATGTTTGTATGATTATTTATTCTCTAATACTTAACCATCAACTGAATAGGTCTAGGTATAAGTTGCTTCTGACTATTTTCCTATCTTGTAGTGAAAATGTAATACATTTGCAGTCTAGTGGATCATTAGTTTCTTGAGCACTTAAATCTGTATTAAGTGAGTGTGTGTGTGTATGTGTGTTTCAGTGAGAAGGCAGAAAAGGTCTGGCAAGGTGTTACTAGCTTCTGTCTCACTTCACCTATAATGCTACCTCACTGGTTTTAAGTGTTCAGTATCAATTGGATGAATGAGTGGATGAATGACTTAGTCTTCTTTGAGAATATTAGAAGAACCAACTGTGCTTAACCATTTATTATTTTTCTTGTTGCTGTTCCCCAATATTATTGTTCTCGTTGGGTATTTTGCAAAATGTGTCCTGGGAATACCATTCCATAAAATGTTCTGTGAAAAAGGGTTCCATGGACAAGCAATTTTGGGAAATGCTGCATTTTAAATCTTTCTCCTGGAAAGTCAATTAATAGTGAATATATTCAGGACCTCAAGAAGGCCTGCACTAATAAAACCTGTTTAAGTTTATTTAATTCAGAATTTCCCAAACTTACTTGATCATAGAAACCTATTCATATCCCACAAAGCATCCTTTGGTAAATGCTGCATTAATTTTTAGAATTTTTCTGAGTTCATTGTACACTGTTTCCACAAAGCAAACTTCAAATTTTTGAATCTGAATTGTTTATTCAATCAACTAAAGAGATGTAAATTATGAATAAATATGATTACAATGTCCAGATTTAAGTCAGGAATTGCAAACTCAGATGATTTTTTTATCTGATGTTTTGAACAAGATGGAATTCCAATAACCTTTTAAAAATGTATGTTACTTCAGGCATTAAAACTTATATGCATGTGTATAAGCATAACCAATGGATACAAGACACTAGGTGGGGGGCAGGTGAGGGCACGTACTGGGGGTAGGAAAGGCCGAGGGAAGGTTAATAGGGGCGGGGAAAGGAGACATATGTACTACTATTTGTAATACTTTAAACAATAAAAAATAAAAAATTAGTATATTTAAGAAAAGAAATTATTTGATACATTGAGCTGCGAGAGCCATCACCCCAAGATATGGAAGCATTTTTATATTTGCCCTGAGTTCATTAAGGAAGACAGCTGTCCTTATTATCTAAACTAGGAAATAATCTAGGAAATAAACCTATAGCTGCATAGCTTTTCTATGAAAATGACATAACTCAGTGAAACGGGAAAGCTAATTTTATTAGATCAGAGTATCAATCCGTTGAATTCCTGCTTGATTTTTCTTTAATATTTGACTGAAGCTCAACTCGTCTTTTCTCTTGACACTTCATATGAGATTCAAACGTGCTTTGTTAGTTTAATTGTTCACTGACTGGTTAAGAAACCTACTTCCTTTGGTTTGGTGTTAGTAACTAAAGCTTGTCTACTTTCTTTACCTTCCTCTTCATCCAAATACTTTGTTTTCCCCTCACATCTTTAAATAATTAATTTTGTTTTGTTCTGCTTTGTTTTTAAAATTTAGAGTTTAATTCAGGTGAATTTAGGAATTTTTTTAGAAGAAAACTGCATTTTAGAGGCTTTAGGGGGGCGGTGAGAGAGGATGGTGAGGAGAAGAGATAGTGGTAAATAAGCCCAGCCTTCTTCATCTAGTCAGGTTCTCACCGGTTTATCCAGTCTGAAAGAACCACGGGTTTGTAGAGGAAATTCAAGAGTTCCAGTTCTTTGAAAATTTTTTTTCTTTTTTAAAATATATTTTATTGGTATTTTACAGAGAGGAAGGGAGAGACATCGATGCGAGAGAGACACATTGATCAGCTGCCTCCTGCACGCCCCCTAGTGGGGATGTGCCCGCAACCAAGGTACATGCCCTTGACCGGAATCGAACCTGGGACCCTTCAGTCTGCAGGCCGACGCTCCGTCCACTGAGCCAAACCGGTTTCGGCTCTTTGACATTTTTGTCCATAAAAATGTCCATAGATGCTTCTGAATAAGACCTCTTTCTCCAGTTCACTAATATATCTTTTTTAAACCCAACCATCCCAATACTTACGTGCTTGTAGAATGAAAAGCGATATCTAGAAACATTATTCAAGCATTAGGTTACCAAAGCAATATGACCAAAAATGACTCCCAGAATTGACAAAGAAAAGCTGAATACAAGCTAATTGGCCATTTGTACGCAACTGTCCTAAATGAAATTTTGACTTTCTCTTTGTCTTCCGCAGACAAGCAGCAGAAAGGTGAATTTGCAATTGATGGCTACCACGTCAGGATGAATAGCACTCTTAGGAAGGATGCGAAGAAAGATTGCTGTTTTGAAGTCTCTGCTCCCGATAAACGTGTCTATCAGGTCGGGGTTTCACCGTTGTTTTGAAATTAAGTTGATAAAATGTTCCGATTTCATTTATACAGGCATTAACATTGTGTGGAAACAACTCTCCCTGACATGTTAATAATAAAAAATATTGGTTTTTATGCCTTGAACATTCACGGAAGGGGTAATACATTTTAAAAAATTCAGATTAGCTCAAGTGATACCTTCTTGAAAGAGAACAAGCGAATATGTAATTTATCAGTTACCTCCCATGTTGCATTTTATGTCTCTTTTAATAGAACTGTGCGATTTCTTAAAAGAATTACCTGGCAGAAAGAGGAAAATTATCAAAAGAAAACTATCAGAGTGTTAATGCAAATTGCAGGGCTTAGGGTGGCGGGAGCAAATGACGGTAAGGGCACGAATCAGCTCTGCAATTCAGGAGCTATCAGCGAGCATCAATATGGAATGTATGTTTAATAAGTTTTAAATATCTGAGATTGCAGTTGAAAGCCAGTTAATTAAGTTGTCAGATAGTGTGTTGGAATCTGACAAGAACATTTTTAAGAAAACTATACCCAGCAGTCTAAAGAAATTCATGGGTGTCTTCTAATTGTCAAGGGCAAATTTTGTTCATCAGTTCTGTCTTTGACATTGATGAAGAGAAGCAGCTTTTTTTCCTGCACAGCTGCCAGCTGCTGATCAGAGTTTCAAATCCATCATCCTCTGCTTCAATTACGTAAATTTGTCAAAATTAACTGTACATTATAAGAAGCATCCTTGCAAGAAAAGTAGTACTAGACATGAAAAGAATTACTAATGGTCTTCAAGAAATGATAAGAATGGGACATACTTTCTTTTCTACTGTGGTGATTTTTCTTGTTATTGTTTGTTTCTTATTAGTTCACAGCATCTTCTCCCAAAGAAGCCGAAGAATGGGTACAGCAGCTGAAATTTGTGTTACAAGGTAAGAGTAATCAATTGAACAAGTTATTAAAGTCTTTAAATACTGAATAACTGAAGGATTTAGATTTTCGTATGTCAAACGCTTATTGAATGTCTGTGAGAATGACCAAGGGAACATGACTGGTATTAATTCAGACCATTGACTGCAGATTTAGAAAAGGATTCTGTAAATTCCAGTTGCAATTTGAAATTCCCATATGTATGCACAAATCAGTTTTTTTAAAAAATGTTTTAAGTTAAGGATATAGCATATAATGATATTGTGATTTTGTAGGGCTACATTCATGTAGAAAATAAGGTTTCGAAATCTCTTTTGCATTGTTTACAAGTCATAAACAAGTAAGAATTAACGAGTTTAATGGCATTATACCTTCAACATATTTGCTTCCCAAAATGTGTTGTAGATCTGGGATCTGATATTATTCCTGAGGAAGATGAAGAAGGAGGAGAATTATATGATGATGTTGATCATCCTCTACCAACCAGCAGTTCACCAGCCAGCAGTCAACCAATTGATGATGAAATTTATGAAGAACTTCCAGGTATTTATTGTCTGGTTATTCATTTAGGATTTGGGGACTTTTATTTATTTTGAATGTCATCAAGTTGACAACTTCAGTCGAAAACAATGAGCTATTAAGAACAAGGACAAAGAGAATCTTTAAAATTCTATTTTACAAAAAGGGTTCTGCTTGAGGTATTTCAAGGGAGTGGATTGTACACTTATGAAAAGTGAACGGAATGTTAAAATGAAGCAGATACAGTCCTAATCTCACGGGACTTTTGGCTCATTAGCATTGTTTATGCTACATAATTTTTTAATTAAAAAATTGACTTGCTTTACAGTTTTTTCCACCAACTCACACATCATTTTTTATTTATACATCTTGGAACTTTTATTAACCAGAAGTTCTAATAACACCCCATATGTCAACAACTTATGCCTCACGTATTCCTCCTCGCTCTGGTGTCTGGCATTGTCTTAGAGGAATATTGTTGAACTATAAACAGGCCCTTGAAAGCTTGGAATTTTCTTGTTTCATATTTCATCGGTATGACTGTTTTCTTATTCTACATTTTTAAGCATGCGTTAGTGTTTGTATATCTTGGTATCTGTTACATAACAAAATTAATTGTCCATCACTTAGAGTTTTAAGGGTCAACCTAAAATAGAAAGATAGGCATGTGGAACCTAGGATACTTAGAATATGAAAACATTCAGGGAATTATTGCATTACTCTAGAATGAAATGAGCCCTTTTTCTGGCCATTAAAAATCGGCAGAGAATAATAAAAACGATTATAAGCAGTATAATCCTTTAATGTCATCTAGAGAGGCTATTTTTCTCTGAATAGAACAATTTAATGACATAGTGTAAATCTTAAAATTGATTTCAAAAATACTTAAAATGTTCTAAATTAATGTACAAATGTCATTTTCATTGAAGTCAGTAGAGCATAGTAACTAGCACATGGACCTTAGAATCAGAAAGTTTAAATTCTGGCTGTACTATCTAGTCCATTGACTTTAAAAGTCAATTTTTTTCACTTATAAATGAGAAGAATATCATGGCGGGGGTAAGGGGAGGGGAGCTAACATATCTAAAGCTCTCAGCACCATGCTTGAATCATAGAAAGTCCACACTAAATTGTACATCACTACTATTTTCATTATTGTATCTGATAAATTCTTACCAACGCTTATATGAGGTCAAAGAATAATTTTCTGAACAAGTAAGAATTAGTGATATTTTAAAATATATTTTTATTGATTTCAGAGAGGTAGGGAGAGAGAGATAGAAACATCAGTGATGAGAGAGAATCATTGATCAGCTGCCTCCTGTACACCCAACACTGGAGATTGAGCCCACAATCCGCGTATGTGCTGTGACTGGGAATCAAACCGTGACCTCCTGGTTCATAGGTCAACACTCAACCACTGAGTCAAGCAAGTTGGCAAGAATTAGTGATTTTAATAGTATGATACATTCAAGATATTATAAAAACTACTCAAAATATATATCTGCATATTGTCTTTCACTACCCTAGAAGACGACGATTAGTATAAAAGCATACTTTTGTGGGGAATAGTAATCTGTATATTTTTGTTAATTTTAATGAGCTATGTGTTGATAGCTCCACCTTTCTGATTTATCCTAAGGAAATGACATCTGCAATAGTCATCCTCAAATAGGGGAGAATATTCTCTGCTTGCTTTCATCACACCAAATCATCAATACAATTATTTTAGTTTAAAAATGTTCTTAAGAGCCTTAGCCGGCTTGGCTCAGTGGATAGAGCGTCAGCCTGCGGACTGAAGGGTCCCAGGTTCGATTCCGGCCAAGGGCACATGCCTGGGTTGTGGGCTCGATCCCCAGTGGTGCGTGTAGGAGGTAGCCAATCAATGATTCTCTCTCATCATTGATGTTTCTATCTCTCTCTCCTTCTCCCTTCTTCTCTGAAATCATTAAAGAAATATATATATTTTTTAAAATGTTAAGAGCTTGTGAGAATGTACACTGGTGTCAAATGGAAGAGAATAATCTCTTTAAATATATTATTGTCATATACACTTCACTACTTTAAAACCCTGCAATGAGTGAGTCACATGACAGTTGTTGATTAGCTGTTCATTAAGTTGTGTTTCTTCAACTTGATCGTTCTCTCCTCACGCTCCCAAATAAAATATTGGTAAAGAATAGAGATCAAATACTCATAGTCATGTTTGTAATAAAGGCCCAGTGGAAGTAGCTTAAAAATCTTAAAAATAGGAAACCTCTATTATTTTCTCTCACTTCAGATGTTCTTCTCCCCCTCCCCCTTTTTTTGGCCTGAGGCCATATCTTGGTTGGAAAAATCTGGTTACTCTGTAGTCTGACTTCTTGCTGGGGTTCGGGAAGAAACCCAAGCTGCTCTGGGCCTCCGTGGCCCCTGCCTGGGTCCCAGTTGCTGTACAAAGTGATGGAGCTTGTAGGTCAGCGGTTCTCAACCTTCCTAAGGCCGCGACCCTTGCATACAGTTCCTCATGGGGTGGTGACCCCCAACCATGAAATTTTGCTACTGTGATGCATCGTGATGTAAATATCTGCATTTTCCGATGGTCTTAGGCGACCCCTATGAAAGGGTCATTTGACCCCCAAAGGGGTCACAACCCACAGGTTGAGAACCGCTGTTGTCAGGCCTGCAACTGGGCCCCCAGGAGGGAAGCTGGTGCCGGCAGCCGAGGAATGGAGTCTTCTTTATTCCCCAGAGGAACCCAAACCCAGACCCGCCTCAGCATCTGCCCAGTTCAAGTTTGTCAGGTTTCAGCCAGTTGCTACAGAGAAGGGGTTTTTCTTAGTAAAAGCCCTAAAGGTATCTCTTAGAGTGAGAGCTTTTGTTTAATGATTCAATAATTACATATCTCAATTTAATTTCATAATGAAATAGCTAAATCTAGAGAGGTAACTCTTGTCCTTTAAAAAAAAAATCCTATCTCCAGGATAAAAATGAAGCTAACTGCTTTCACTTAGGGTGAAATAGGAATATAATTCGGAGTGGAAGCGAAAACAGTGGAAAAGCAGTGAATGTATTTACAAACTGTTGGTGTTTTTCCAGTTCTGTACAAAGAGCGGCATTTCTCAGAAATCTGACTGGTTAAATTCCCAGAATTAATAAATCTGACCGTTTCAACACAACTAGTTGAAAACTAACCCCCTTAGTTGAGAGATAAAGCCTATAGTATGTTTGAAGAAAAATCTAAGCATTCAATATATAGGTTACTTTAAATCACAGAGTTGTACTGAGAAAGCACAGCTCTTATTCTAATAAATGTAAAATAAACCTGCAGAGTTTAATTCTCAAGAGGAAGAAGAAGAAAACACTGTTTAAAAAAATTGTATTGCAAAATATTCCTTGAAAAATTTTTATAACCTATGGGAGTATAAGTAGTTTCATTGTAATTGTTTTTCAGTTAGAATATTCTAACTTTATTACAGCAGCTTCTCTTTAATTTCTTGTTCATTAATTTTTAACTAACTTCATAAAAGAGTAGGAATAAATTTTTAAGATTTCTTTGCATTTAGGGAATTTTTACATATGTATAGAAGAGTTGAGAGTGCGAGATTTCTGGGGAATATTAAAAGTATGTACCTTTTCTTGAAATACCCTACTGTTTTTGACACCTTTTAGATCTTAGGACCTATTAGCACAGGCCAAGTCAGTTTTGCTTACATTATGATATAACTCTAGCATGTCTGTGTTTGCGGAGCTAATGTATTGACCAAAGGCGTCAAACTGTTCCATAACACAGTCATGAGTTCATTTGGCTTAGCACGAATTTCAGAAGTAATTGCTCATTTTTTCCATTAGAAATACGGAGGAGCATTTTTTATTTGATTTTTGAATCTTGAAAATAGAAAACAGTATGTGAGAAATTGCCCCAGAAATTAACCCAACTTGATCATCTTTTCTAGTTACCATGTCACTTGCTTTTTAATTTTTTTATTTTTTATGTCAGGAAATTATACAGAAGCAACAGACACAAAAAAGATTTTTCTAGATACAGACTGAGTAGAATTAGCTCAGTAACAAGAATGGAAACCACTCATTGGTCTATTAATCTGTAGCTTTCAGGAGAATTGCATTTGAAAACCCTCTGGCAAGTGGACTAGGGCAGAGGGGGCAACATTAAGCAGGAAGACAAATTTTCAGTTCCATTAACCTGTTTTTTAAAAGTGTTAACTCATTCCTTTTTAAAAAATGTAATGACAGATTAAACTATTCTGAGCCAGGAAAGGATGTTTTTCTCCTTTGATCATTCAATTTCATTTTAAATTTATGCAGTCCAACTATCTGTATTGAAAATGGAATATGAAGCAAAGGCACTGTTAATTTTTTTTTTTTTTTGGCAGTAAAACTCTTCTGTATACATAAAAAAGAACAGTTTGGGTATTTAAATTTGGAGTACTCTCCAGCAAGTGGACACAAATGCTAACATCATCAATAAGTAGTTAAAACCCCTAAAATACATTCCAGCTCTATTTTCTTGCTGAAAGATGATCAGTCATATTTCCAAGTTAATATATGCCTCTGGGTTTAACATCATTATAAGTGATGGTAAGTTCTGATTTCACCAAAGAATTTTTTTTCATTCCTTCTTTAGAATTCAGTGGGAAGATCCCAGTTGACTTTCATAGAACCACATATATTCATCATTTTAATATGTTAATTCAGGCAGTAGGCTGGCATTCTTTTTTCTAAACTATGGCACTGAATGATAAAGTTATAATATATGGTGTGATTAATATTTTTATCACCATATATTTTTCACACCATATAATGTATTATATGGTGTGAAAAATATTAAAATGGATGAGAGTCCATTTTTTGGATTGGTTTAGCTCCAAACTCTGCTGAGAGGGTTATCTGAAGTTATAGAATAGAAGGAAAAACGTTCATAAATTAGGGTCATTGCACACATCTAATTGTTTATATTTTTATCTTTGTTGAGTCTAATGTGGTTTTAGTGGTATTATAGAGTTGCCGATTTCATCTAATTTATCTAGATAAGAGGATGTACTCTTCATTACATACAGAATACTCATGGAAACTGATGATATAAAAGTTCACAATTGAAATCTCAGCACATTTTAATGAATCTGTATCATACAGACTATGTTCTTTAACTACAATGAAATTTAATTAGAAATCAACACTGAAAAGATAGTTAGAATTACCACCACCACCCCTATTTTGGATGCTGAAAAACAATCTTTTAAAGAGCTCTTGCGTTTAAAGAGGAAATCAGAGTGGGAATTACCATGTATGCAGTTCTGAAAGACAATGAAACAGTACAGATAAAAACTGGTGGCCTTGTGCTTCACCCACAGTTCCAGGGAAGTGGGATGAATAAGACATAGGAGAATTATCCTTAACGAACAGGAGACCAGGGAACAACCAGAAAAAAAGACGATAAAATAAATGTGTTTAAAATGATTAAAGACCACAAAAGAAGGCATAGAAACTTCAACAAGAGAAAGGGACTGTATGAAAAAAGATCAGATTTTTCTTTTTAAAGAACCAAGTTGAATCACTAGAAATTATTGAATGTTTGGATCAGTTAGCCACCAAATTCTAAATTTGGGGACTCACATATTTATGTTTACATTGCCAAGGGTACACAGTAGAATCGTATTAAAAATTCTGAACCAAAAGGTAAGCAACTGTCTACCACTCTAATCAGACAAAAATGCTAATGTTCACAAAGCAAGAAGAACAATTACACGAATGGGGCCGGCTCTGAAGATTTTTCTCCGAACCTGGAATGAAAAAGCCTAAAAAGGTGCCACGCTTACTCACACTGTAGGTCTCGTTTCTGTACCTAATTGAGTCCTTTATCTGTGAGCCCCAGAACTCTCGACAGTCCGTTTCAAGGCCTTGCTTCCAATCGCCTCTGCCCCAGACTTCGCAACTGGAGTCTTCATTCCGCAGAGGATTTGCATCCCATGCAGAATGTAAGCAGCTCAGAGCCTGCTTTTGTTTCCAGTCCCTTCGTGCTTTCGGAAGACAGAAGATGATAAAGTTTGTAGAGGCTTCACAAAAATGTATTTTTTTTTTTAGCTTCCAGAACACACACACACACACACACACACACACACACACACACACTCCAGGAACACACTGAGCGTGCAGCAGAGAGCAGCAGGCTCCACTATTTTTGCAGATGCGTCTGCTGGGAATATCAGCTTCCTAAGAAAACTCAGCTGCTTACTTGAAAGCCATGATTCATAAGAAGGGACAAATTCAACAAAATGTCAGTGATAAATACAAACGCTCCTCATAGCTGGCCTCAGCAAGCGCTACAGTTGAGTGAGTACAAAGCCTTCAGTAAAGGGTGGGGGAACCCAGTCTGACTTAATTAAGCTTCAGGGAAATTTCACTTGGATTTTATTTCAGATAAGACTTTTTTTTCTATAGATTTGCTCCTCCTTATTAGAGCTTGCTCCTGCTCACTCCCTCACCCTGGCGCTTCCTTATTAGAACTCTTACCTATAACATCTTCAGGCATGTGGCCCGTTGGCTGCGAGTTTGACATGCTTGCCGAGCCCCTTGTTCCTTGTTCCAGAGGAGAGGTGGGGCAGACGTTTTTCTCGGAGGTGAACGAGGATGCAGAACCAGATCCCACATCTCTCTCCATAACCCTACAACTCAGTTCTGTTTCTCTTTCGCATTAAATTTGTGGAGGGCCTAGTTCGGTCCCTGTCTTCCTGGTGTCTCTGCACCCTGGCCCTTCCGTTTTCCATCCTTACCCCTTAACCTAAACAGCTTCCTCGGAGCCACCAGTCTTCCAGTCAGTGGTCTCTGTCCTCAGATTCATCCCTGGACATGTTCTTTCCCTGGCCACCCCTTTCTTTTCGGAACTGTCTCCTCCGTTGGCCTTTCCCATTTTGTTTTCTGGTTACTACAGTTAATATTTATAAATAAAGACTTTGGCACTATCTTATTTATTTTAAAATTTATTTATTTCACTTGCCTCCCATTCAAACCCTCACCAGGGGGCAGGGGAGAGGGAGAGGGAAGAAGGGAGGCAGCGAGGGAGGGAAGGAGGGAGGCAGTGAGAGAAGGAGGGAGAGAGGGAGGAAAAGAGAAGGGGGGTAGGGAGGAAAGGAGGGGAAAAGAGAGAGAGAGAGAAACATGGATCAGTTGCCTCCCATACTCATGTCAACCAGGGATCATCCATCCCACAACCTGGGTGTGTGTCCTGACTGGGCATTGGACTCCCCACATTTCGGTGTGTGGGATGAGGCTCCAACCCACAGAGCCCCCTGGCCAGGGCCCCTGGCACTGTTTCAGATTTCCTCTTTCCTGATGCCTGCTGCTGGTCTCAAATGGTTTTTCTACTTACCCTTTATTTCTCTAACAGCGATGCTTTTCGTTTCTACTCTGTCTTTTCTTCTCACTGTTCGTTATTATTATTACGCATTTAATGAATTGCTTCAACAAATGCTTATTGAAGGTTTAGGCATAAAAAAGGCAGGCTTGGTGGTCTCTGAAGATAAAGACAGATTATCTTATCTACGTGCGATAAAGATGAGAGGATGGCATGAAAGGAGGAACTGTTACAGATTCCACGGTCAAGGAGGAGGTGACACGTACACTGAAACCCCTGAGATAAAAGTAGCAAATGCACCAAACCCAATGAAGTACTTTCCGGGCACAGGGACACCAAGTCCTGCTGAGGCCCCGAGGCTGGAGGAGGCTGGGGGTTCCAGAACCAGAGAAGAACCGCAGGGAGCCAGCCATGCAAGGAGAGGTGAAAGTGAGAGGGGGAGATGGGAGGAGCCAGACCTCTGTTGGACAGAACTGATCTTTAACACAGTCCTTCGAGCACAGATGACGGTCGAAAGGTGTGTGCTGAATTAATACAGGGAGACTGACATCGGTAATTATGTAGGGTTTCCCACGGGCATCAATGCCGCTTCGTGGTCCCAGTGATGACAACATTGGACTTGGAGCCCTCTCTCTCTTGCTCTCCTCTCTCTCCAGGCAGCTTTACACCGTCAGGCATGGCCCCGTGTGCATGCAGGTAGCTAGAACAACGTAACCAAGTACAGCATCTTCCCCGAATAGCCAGTTCTACAAAAGCACTTAGAACATCGGTTCTCAACCTTCCTAAGGCCTCGACCCTTTAAGACAGCTCCTCATGTGGTGGTGACCCCCAACCATAAAATTATTTCCGTTGCTGCTTCATAACTGTAATTTTGCTACTGTTATGAACTGTAATGTAAATATCTGATATGCAGGATATATTTTCAATTGTTACAAATTGAACATAATTAAAGCATAGTGATTAATCACAAGAACAATATGTAATTATATACTGTGAAATATTTATTTCTAATGACAAATAAATGAAATTTTGTCTTGAATCGTGGTGTAGCATGGGTAACAGTCTTCATATGACAACAGTAAACTACATTGCTACACTTTGCTACACCGAGGAGCGGTGTGTTGGTTCCTAAGACCATGGGAAATAGGTGTTTTCCAATAGTCTTAGGCGACCCCTGTGAAAGGGTCGTTCGACCCCCAAAGGGGTCTCGACCCACAGGTTGAGAACCGCTGACTTAGAAGATGATATAAAGGTCATTAAAACCATCATGGCGGGCACTCGGTGCCAGGCAAGTCCTTTCCTAAGTGTTCTCTCATGTAATAGGCACACGTATTGTATGGCTCGGGTCCTGCTACTTCCTCTCTTTCACAGGTAAGGAAACCAAGGCACACAGGGTTCAGTGACTTGTTCAGGGTCCCCAGCCAGGAAGTGGTGGGGTTGAGGTTTGAACGCAGGCATTCTGGCTCGAGAGTTCAGACGTTTAGCCAATAGCTGCCTCTCCAACAGGAACGTGGTAAGAATCACTTTGTCCTCAGCTGTCCAGCAAGCGCTGACAGGCACGCATGTGCAAACATCACAAGAAGACCGCATCGCATTCTCATACCCGTTCTCCGCTGAGCTCTGGCCTCACATTTCAGGCGACTTTGGCACTCACGGCACACGAGTACCTAAGCTCAAAGGTAGCATCCTCCTGACTGACCGCTCTTCCTCCTTTCCGTTCTGTTTCTGTTAATGGCATTCATCATCACGCATGTTTATAAAAGTAAAGCAAGGGAGGTGGGGTAGGAGGAGATCAACCAGTGAACTTGTATGCATCTATGCACAACCCGTGGACAGAGACAATAGGGTGGTGAGGTCCTGGGGGGGGAGGAGGAAGGCAGGGGGCTGGAAGAGGTTAATGGGGGTGGGGGAAGGAGGACCTATGTAATAAAGATTTTCAAAAATAAGAATAAAATCAAGAGTGAAACACAACTCAAAACTATCCTCGATTCCCATCCCAGTCCAGTCAGTTGCCTGTCGCTGCGGATTCTGCCTCTAACGCACAATCCCTGCTACCTTCTGTAGCACCGTTAGTTTGAAAAGGAATCACAACAACAATGGGAGGTTTTACAGTAGATGATGCTTGGGGGTCACCACAACATGAGGAACTGCATTAAAGGGACGTGGCATTAGGAAGATTGAGAACCACTGCCCTAAGGGATCCCAGACTGGGAGAGGGCACAGGCCGGGCTGAGGGACCCCTCCACCCGCTAGTGCATGAATCTCGTGCACTGGGCCTATAGTGTAACTATAAGAAATAATGAGCTTTATGTTTAAAAATAAATTTAGATATGGAAGGTTGAATCAGCAGCTTTAAGAGCAGCAAAACAGAGTTTACAAATCAATGATTAGAGTGATACGGGGTGTGGGGGTGTTAAAAATTACCCTTCGAGCCACTTCTTTGATTCAGGGGGCACGGAGGAGTCCCTGGAGGGTTCAGAAAGCAGGAAGGTTGTGGCCAGTCTCCGCTTGCTCACCCCTGGTGCCAGTCGTGGCTTACGTTAAGCCCTTTATTTCCTTCCCCACCCCACACCCTTTCCTTCGCTGGGCAGGCTCCCGTGCTCACCCCTCTGTTTACATGTCCCGCTCCTGATTTCACATCCCTCATCTCCCTTCCCTGCTCAGCCCGGGTTTCCTTTCAGAAATTACCTTCCATCTCGGTTCCTCCTGGAGAGCTCGCTTGATTATGTGGGTCAAGGTAAAGGTCGTTTACACCCATAATAAACTATATCTCCCTATGTTGCTTAAGACATCACTAGAGACAGACATCTCAAAGTATGTAAACATACATGGGTAGACGCTTTAAGATATGTGAGTTTTGAGCCTGGTTGCTGATTAATATTTCCTCAGAGCCCAGCACTAACTGAGAGATATTCTGAAGAGATCACCTAATGTTCTAATAAATGCACTGAAAAGAAAGGATGAAGGAAATGAAATGAGAAAAAAAGAAAAGCCCCACATTATATAAGTAATTCAATGTTTCATTTTTCACACAAGTTATTATTAAATATTCATGTCAGGCACCGTGCTAGGCACAGGGGGATGCAGTGTTGACCAACAAAACTCAGAGTTGGTTAAATAGAAGTAAAAAATATAACAGATTCTTAAAAAGAAATCGTTTTGAAAAAGTCATCAGAGACCGATGAGAAACAAAGGTCAAAGCCAAGTCTATGCCAACAGATGAGATATCTGAAAAGAGCTATTCATTCAATGCTGCTCATATCCCACGAGCAAAATGCCGCTCAGAACAGCCCCTAACGTACATTCCGAAGATGAAAGTAAAAATGATCAAGATTGGGGAGTTCATTACAGGAAGACCCTTTAAAAAGTGTTTGTATCTACCAAAGTAGAGGCTAGCTGATAGTCTATTCATGTCCTAGGGAAGGAGGGGAACTTATGTTCATGAAAAGATTTCAGAGTTAACCAGAAAGGGGACGACTTCTAAAAATAATTGCCAAGTCCCCTGAATATTTAAGCCTTTTTTCCCCCCAACAAACAACAACAACAAAGACCTTGCAGAGGAAGTGGCGGAAGAAACCCCATTGTGTGACACATCAAAAACCAGATAGTCCAAAGCCCCAACAGTTTCACGAGGGGGATCCATCCTTCACCGGTGCAGTGTGTGTTTTGCATCTCCACTTAGCGGTGCCGTGACAATACAGATGCGCGTTCCTTGGACTTTGGCTGAAGTCCCTGGCTCTCCTCTGTGCTCGCACAGTATTCGGGGTTCACTGCCGCTGAGCTGGCCACACAGGAATTGCCTGTTTACTTGGGCGGCTCCTGCTCGATCCAAGCGCCACGCTTATCAGGGTCTCCCGGCCCCTGTGGGCGCGCTGCGCCCCAGTTCTGGGAACGCTCCTGCACCCTGGTCTTGCATTGGCCTCTGCCAGAGCCCCAGGAGTGTCACTGTTTTCGTGTTAAATTCCTTGGCTTCGGGGACACCCCACTTAAAGCATGAATTTGGATCACACACTGTTCAGGCCTAGAACCCCTTTCCCTCCCCCTCTGACCCCCACGTTCCAGAGCCCTGGGGAGACACAAAGCTTTCTCGTGACTTCCATGGGCTGGTGGGGGTCTTACTTCCAGCTCTCTGCTTCTCATTGGCTGAGGCCTTGTCTTCTGGACCCAGGAAGAGGTTAAAACTCCAGCCTCCACCCCGCCCTGCAGATGGTCAGTATCCCCCATTAAGTAAGGGGGGAGACATTTCTCTTTCACCTTGGTTGGCCATATTGCTGGAGATTGAATTTCTCATCCTAAGTAATCGATTATTGCAAAAACACTACAATACTTAGCATAATTATACGTGCTTGATTTATAAACTTTCATTCAAGTAAAACAAAAATTTGCGAATGTACTAAAGGCAAGGCTCTGTGCTAGGTGTGTAATATCCCCTGTCTCTGGAGTGCTAATTGGCTTTAGACTCCTAATATTAATTACTTTTTGACAAGAAGAGATTTTTGTTGAACTTATGAAGGAAGAGATCTTAAATGGGTGTTGAATTGATTAAGCAAATGGTCCTAAGTGGCTGCTTATTACTACCTGAGGGGGAAATGACATTTGAATATACAAAGGATTATTCAAAAGTCATATCCAGGTAGAGATCCATCCAGATCCAAATGTGCACCTGGGCTTTATAAGCCCAGACTAAAACATATTTGCATTGGAGGTCATGTCACATGAGGTTAATGTGGTTCCCTGAGAATATATCTTAAAAATAGGCTTGGCATTCCAATCAAATGAAGTCCGTCTGATTTACATAATGGATTTTATTTTCTCTGCCAATCAGTCATTTTTCTCTCCCAGAAAGTCAAACCAGTTTTTGCACTATTAATTTGTGAAACTTACATGACATAAACAGTATGTGACAGAAGTTGTTTGTTATTAAGAGAGAATATCATCTCCCAGAAACTTGTCATCTGGAAACAGGAACAGTCGCATCACGTAATTTTATTTGTATCATGGCTTTTTCGCTGTTGACAGCTGATTTCATATTAAATATTAACAATGTTTTGTTTATGCTTGAATGTGCTACCGTGGGATGTAGATTTTTACTCAGAACCTTCCTGGTTAGAAAGTGTAGCCTTCCAGTTAAATGATACACATGCGGGCTAGTTATGAAGGGCATAGACATTATGGACCTATAAAAAAATTGGACTACCACCTTGGTGTCAAAACGTTGAAGTTTCACATTACCCTTGAATCTTATAAAGTTACTGTTTTTGGAGGTCAAACGTGGTAATATGTTGGGAATTTTATTTGCTTCAAAGGAATAGAAACAGTTGTTAGCAACAGTATGGCTTTCAGGAAATCATGGATATTAACCTAAGTTGAATGATGTATCGCGAATGAGCTCCGGAAATAGTTCAATCTATTGCTGAAAAGCATTGTTGGACTTTTCGTGTAGGAACCAAATGAGAGCTTATACTTTTTCATGTCCAAGAACATTGTTTTATTTGACTTTCTGGCAGTGGGACATCAAGTCTTGCTCGTACATTTTGACGTCATTTTGTTGACATCTGCTTTTAAAAAGCCTAACGGAAGAGGGCTGCATCTTTGGGCTGGCGAGGCGTGCCTCTGATTTCTTTTGTTTTGATCTGACTTTTCAATCTCTGAAAATGCCCAGGAGACGGGCTCCCGCTGAAGGTCTGCTCACTGCGTCGTCGGTGCTGTGAGCGCGCACTGTCAGTTGTTTAAACATCGCTGAGTCCACTGCGGGGCCCACGAGAAGCATCTGGGAGCCAGACTTTCCCGTGGACACAGGCCAAGGAGCGTATTACATTTCCTCACGAACGGGAACTATATTGAGATGATTTTTCTTCTTGGGCTATTTTAATCCAGGAATTATTTTCCAAAGCTCAGGGAGGATCGGATGCTAAAATGGTTTATAACTACCTGAATTCTGTCACAGCGGGTTGAGAATTACTTTTATTTAGCTAGAGTAGGTGAAAAGAGTCGGGAGTTGACTAAACTACGTTCAGATCATGAACATTATTCTCCTAATGAGACCATTCAGGGAAGGTCTTGTGTCATTCTTATATTTTCTTTAAATCAATGATTTACTCTTAAGGAGGGACAATAAACACGGAATGACCCTTTCATTAAGTGCTATAGTTGGGTGTGCCGTTAAATATACACATGTGATTGCATTATTTAATTAGGGGGAAATAAACCCTAAATTGCAGTTTGATATATGCAATTAGAGCATAATACTTACGTTAACTAAAAATGCCAGGGAAGCCAAGACCAGTTTGGCTCAGTGGATAGAGCGTTGGCCTGCGGACTGAAAGGTCCCAGGTTCGATTCCAGTCAGGGGCATGTACCTTGCTTGCTGGCACATCCCCAGTAGGGGGTGTGCAGGAGGCGGCTGATCGATGTCTCTTTCTCATCGATGTTTCTGACTTTCTATCACTTTCCCTTCCTCTCTGTAAAAAAATCAATCAAATATATTTTTTAAAAAAGAGTAGTTTAAAAAAAAGAAATAAAATAAAAATGCCAGGGAAAGTGTATAAAATGCCATATTTAACCTCAGACCATCTGAACGGCTGTGGGTTGGGATGAGAAGACTTTGTCCTACTGGACAGCAGGCCAGGGGTCAGTCTTGGAGGCCTGCCTCTGCCCAGATTCACGGGCCCGGAGGTGGCCAGGTTTTGTCTTCGCAGCTCAGATCCGATGGCTCCATCTGCCACCCTGGGCCACTGTGGGTTCGACCTTGCAGAGGGAAGGCCTGGCTTCCCCCCACGTGCACTGAAAACCCCCTGGCTCTTGTACACAAGAGCAGACATTTCGTTTATGTTGGCTTTCTCTCGAGACTCCCAGTGAGAGACACTTTGCAAATGAGAGACTTCAGCCTCTCCCTGTAGGGGCCAACGCTGAGCAGGGGTATTGTTTCTTAAGCTCGAATTTTTATTCTTACGAACTTGGAAGAACATCACATGCTATTTTGCAGGAAGGAACATCAAGACCTCCATCAGTGGACGTCTGGCCCTTTCCTCCCCCTCTAAGTCTTACCTGGCGACTCGTTTCTGCAGAAATATCCTGGTTCTACAAGGTCTTGCACTTTCTCTACCATCTTTTCATCTCTCATTTTCTGTAACGATGGCCTGTTTTACCGTACATGTGTCTGCATGTCAAAAAGCTACCTCTTACTGTCGAATGGAAAATGCCTTACAATCATGATTTTGCAAGTCTCAGCACCGGCCCTCGGAGGTCCGTGGAAATTGGTATTTGGAGAGCGCTGTTCTTTTGTAGCGAATCAAGTGTTTTAATTGGCTGCGTTTGTCATGTCTGGCTGCAGTCGGATCTGCGAGGGACTCTGGCTGTCTTCTTCAGGGTTCATCCATCTTCTGGGGCTCCCGGCTGGGACGGAAGCCGCGCTCGGCTCTGCGGGCTTCGGGGCTTGGCCTTCCTCTGTTTCCTCCTCCTCCTCCTCCTCCTCCTCCTCCTCCTCCTCCTCCTCCTCCTCCTTCTCTGTCTCTGAGAAGGAGGTTCGGGGAGCTGATTTTTCCATGTGCAAGCTGCCTTCCAACCGAAAGAAGAAGGGAGGGGGCAGATGGCAAGCTTTTCACTTCCCGTGGCCATGACCTGCGCGACTCTTCTGCTTCTGTGCAGTGACTCTGTTTTTCAGGGAGCTATTTTTTTTTTTTAAGACGGTCACAGTTAGCCAAGTTATTCTGTCGCTGAAGACGGTTAAAAATAAGAATATATGGCAGTGTGACATCATGAGTACCGGGTTTCTCATTAGTTGCGTGGATGGCAGGAGATGGAAGTGCTGTTTCCTGAATGAACAAGTGGAGGGTCAGGCGATCGCTGGAAGGCTTTCAGCGGAGGAAGGGCGTCCAGCTTCAGGCCTGGGCTCTGCGGGCAGACCGCCTGGTCCCCGTCCTGACACTGCTCCTGACGGCTGTGTCAGGCGGAGCAAGTGCCTCAGTGTTTGTGCCTCCGCTTCTCCATCTGTAAAATGGGAAAACAGCAATGCCTTCCTCACAGGGTGCTGAGGGTTGAAGGAGGTCTGTGTGCATCGTGGCAAGCATGGTGCTTAGTACAGTGGTACCTCGAGATACGAGTTTAATTCGTTCTGTAACCTTGAGGCGTGGGAAACTATGAGACGCTCGAGTCGCGGTAAACTGGTGGGTCGTGTGCAGCCGGCCGATCCGCTTGATTACTCGTATCTCAAATGTTGCTCGTATTTCAAAGCAAAAATCGCTAGCTCGATGGCTCATATCTCAAAAATCTCGTATGTGTTAGGGCACTCGTATCTCGAGGTGCCACTGTAATAGGGATTACAATAACAACCTGATTATTTACTCTGTACGTATTATACATCTTCAATGCACTTTATCCTCATTTTATCACCTCGTTTTATCCTCACAGTAACTCTCTAAAGTAGATTTTGTTTTCTGATTTCCAGACTGGAAACGGAGGTTGGGAGAGTTTACTCAGCTGCTCTGTGTCTGTCTGTACAGGGAGTAAAGGAGGACTCTGAACTTCTGGAGTGTGGGTTTTGCCCTTCTATAGCTCCATTGAATCTTTGGTGTCAATAGGAGGTTAATTTCTGCTTTCCTCATTTCATTACAATTAACTTTACATTAGTATTATTTAGGGAGGCACACCTGTATTTTGACACTTCAAGGCAAGAGGCATTTGAAGATACAGTGTTCTAATTCATTTACATTTTAATAATGACGAAACAGCCATTGGACGCCCGGGTAAAAGAAATCTGCCCGAGGTGCGGCTGTGGTCATTCATTCTGGGTGTTGTCCCAGGCCCAGCTGCTTGGGTGCGAACTTGTCAGCAACGCACCTTCTGGTGCTCACCCCAAATCTGCTGAGTCAGAAACTCTGTGGGCGGGGCCCGCAATCTGGGTTTGAACCCACAACCAAGCCCCTTCGCCTTCCCCCCCGCACCCCGTGATTCTGATGCCTGCTGAAGTTTCAACACCTCCGCTTTAGGCAAACAGCAGGAGACGGGGTTATGCCAGGGATACCGATGTAGCTCATGATACCGCTCCCCAAACGGGAAGTTGTCTGCGGCAGAGGGAGCCTGTGGAGGTAATAGAGAAGTACAAGTGGGTCTGATATTGACAATTGCCTATAAATATTCAGTATGCAATACTGTGCGCACGCGCGATCCCTTCCATTCCTTAGATTTAGGGCTCCTAGGCAGGTGGTAGAGCATTGCTTTAGGCACAGCCACGTGAGGGCAGATGCTGGGTCACCACGAGGCGCTGCCAATGCTCAGCTGGGACACACACAGCCGGGGACCGGGAGGGTCAGTTTTTCTAGTGTTTGGCAACTAAGGATCTTCAACTACGAGGAACCGATGCTAAGAATGTGGAGAGAAAGAAAAGCAATAAATGGTCATTGCCATGCATCTTTTTTTAAAAAAGTATATTTTATTGATTTTTTTGTAGAGAGGAAGGGAAAGGGATAGAAAGTCAGAAACATCGATGAGAGAGAGACATCAATCAGCCGCCTCCTGCACGCCCCACAGTGGAGTTGTGCCCGCAAGCAAGGTACATGCCCCCGACCAGAATCGAACCTGGGACCCTTTAGTCCACAATCTGACGCTCCATCCACTGAGCCAAACCGGTCTCGGCAGCCATGCATCTTTTTTCTCTTCAGATACAGTGTGAGCGTGGAAGTAGCATATTAAAAGGTGAGGCCAGAGATCTAGGAAGTAAACAGGGATCTGCTGCTATATCCAGGTTTGATTGTAGGAAAAATTCGACGAAAGCAGTTGTCATCTTAGAATCCATCATAGCCAGTGAGGAAACACTGCCCTCAGCCAGACTCATTTGCCTCGACTATAGTAGGAAGCAAATTCAAGAGAAAGAATAGGCACAAATGTATGGTATTAAAGACAAGTATTTAAAAATGCCATTTAATCTGAAATGATCCCAGTGAGGAAAAAAGGAAGATAAGTGAAAAGATGACAATGTCCTTGTGCTAGAATCTGTCCCATGAATGTAGCTTTAAAGAGACCTATATTAACCATTGCAATGACCAGATAGCCAAAGAGCATATGAAAATGGCTGACATTTGTAAATTATGCTAAGTACAACAGAGTATGATTGCTCTGTGGCTTTATTTGTTTTTTGAAATTCACTAGGGGCAATAATTTAAATAAAACAATTCAGTTTTTGTTTAGTTTTTTTGCTCCTTTTAGTGTTTCTGTCAAGAATTGTCTTCCACCTAATAAGATTGTTAAGAGGTAATAGAAGCGCAGGATGGCAGAGGGATTCTAACAGAACACCTGGCTGGCCAAAACCTGCTGAGTTTTCACTCCTGGGAAACACTCATCTGCTCCTCGTGTGTAAGGCTGGGTCATGCAGGTGTCCCCCTGGGGAGCCACACTGGGAGGAGGAGGAGGCGATGAATAGACAGGGTCGGGGTCCTCGGTGAGGAGCGCTAATGAGGCTGGTGCTGGGGTTTCAGGAGGCCGGAGGGGTGTGGGAAAAGCACAGGGAGGCATTTGAGCCACCCCTTAAAGATGAGTAGGAGTTGAGTTTGTCGTCTGGCTCAGCGGAGCCTACATCACAAGACAACTTGTGGATGAAGTCAGTGCCCTGCCACCACGGATTCTGAGGGGAACCTGGAGCAGCGGTTCTCAACCTGTGGGTCGCGACCCCTTTGGGAGTCGAACGACCCTTTTACAGGGGTCGCCTAAGACCATCGGAAAATGCAGATATTGACATCACGATGCATCACAGGAGCAACATTTCATGGTTGGGGGTCACCACCACATGAGGAACTGTATGCAAGGGTCGCGGCCTTAGGAAGGTTGAGAACCACTGACCTGGAGGGTGAAAGGGATGAGAGAAGTGTGGAGTCTAGGATTGAATTGTGAACCTTTCAAAACGGTAAATAACTGTAGGATCTTCAGTTGGGTTCCCTGAAGCCCACTGGGAGGCAGCTGTAGGTAGAGATTCATTGGTGAGTCATTTGGGGAGACACCCTAGTACAAAGCGAGGAAGGCACTGAGCCGGAGGAGCCGACCCACAATGCAGCGGGGACGGAGGCCTCAGCTGAACTTGCTTTCAGGGACCTGGGGACTGGGATGACTTCTCAGGATTGTGCCAAATTGAGGCAAAGGGCCTGTCTTCCAATCCCCGCACCAGCTAATCAGTGGCTCCCGGCTGTCCTCTGGGAGGGGTGTGACCTTGAGCGAGGCAGTGTCCTGCTGCCAAGGCCAGTTGCGAGCAGCAGTGAGAGCCAGCAGCAGTCTGAGGCCCCAGTTGGAGGAGGGCTGGGTGGGCTGGAGAGGCCCACCAGGGAGGAGCACCCCATGACCCCCACAGGTGCATTCTGCAACTTCTGGACTGGACTGCAGACCATCTTTAGACAGAGTTTGGGGACTTCGAGGTGAACTCCAGAGAAGCTACTAAATAAGGCACCGAAGAGTCTTTTATGAAGCCATAGTGGTGGGACCAATGCAGAGGTGGTTAGGGGTGATCAGGCCAGGATTGGGAGGGCAGTTGGGGGTGATCAGGTGGGAGGAGCAGTTGGGGAAGTAGTAGTCTGAGACCCCAGTTGGAGGAGGGCTTGGTGGGCCCTTGGAGAGGCCACCTGGAAGGAGCACCCTATTACCCCCACAGGTGCATTCTGCAACTTCTGGACAGGACTGCACACCATCTTTAGACAGAGTTTGGGGACTGTGAGGTGAACTCCAGAGAAGCTACTAAATAAAGCACTGGAGAGTCCTCTGTGACACCTGGAAGTCATGATTACTAGGAAGCAGCATGGGTTCAGAGAAGTAACAGACACACAACTGGACTTCAGGAAACCATTTGGCCAGGATTCTCCCGAGAGCTTTATAGATATAAAGACCACTGGATAACCGATCATACAGCTGTGCGCTAAAGGTGTTGATTGATTGATTTTATGAATGCCTTAGGGCTTAATTCTCAATACTGTCATATCATATTAGTCAATGCCTTGGATGAAGATACACAGGCAAATGCTCTCAATATACCAAATCATGGGTCAAAGCTAACAAGGTGAAATAAGAGTGGACATACTTGCTCCAAAAATCTGGCTGCACAAGTATGAGAAAGGAACAACTTGGCTCAGCAAATGGGAAAAACACATAAGGATTTCGGTCAATAGCTCACTATGAGTCAACAATGTAATGTAACTCATTCCTGAGATGGTGTGCTTTGGGGATATAAAATAATTGTCAGTGTTATGGGTGAGCAGAATATCAGTTCTTCGAGGCTGTGGATCAACAATCTACACTAATAAAAGGGTACTATGCTAATTAGACCGTGAGACCTTCTAGACACCCTTCTGGACAAAGCCATGGTGGTGGGGCCAAGGCAGAGGGAGTTAGGGGGGATCAGGCCAGGATTGGGAGGGCAGTTGGGGGCAATCAGGCCAACAAGGGGGGCAATTGGAGGCAAGAAGGCCAGCTTGAGAGGGACAGTTGGGGGCAAACAGGCCAGCAGGCAGAGTGGTTAGGGGCAGTCAGGCAGACAGGCAGGTGAGTGGTTAGGAGCCAGCAGTCCTGGATTGCGAGAGGGATGTCTGACTGCTGGTTTAGGCTCAATCCCACAGGGCCAGGGATAGGGCCTAAACTGGCAGTTGGACATCCCTCAAGGGGTCCCAGATTGGAGAGGGTGCAGGCCCGGCTGAGGGACACCTCTCCCTGTGCATGAATTTCATGTACCAGGCCACTAGTCTCTATATATAAAAGCCTGAGCGACAGGCTGACCCGCCCTATGACATGGGGGCAGATGCTCAACACAGGAATTGCTGAGAGACAGCAACTTTGCAGAGTGCCCTTTCACACTCCAGGACCCCTCGGGGATGTTGGACTGCCGGTTTTGGCCTGATCCCTGCAGGCAAGGCCTAAGAAACCCAGCTGGCCTCTTCTAATTTTCTTTCAATGTGCACAAATCTGTGTACTGGGCCTCTCGTATTTAGATATTTACTGTATCCTAGGATGTACACAGTCATGATTCTCAAATTTTTTGTTTTCAGGAGCCCTTTACAATCTTAAAAATTACCGAGAACCCCATAAAGCTTTTGTTAATGTATTTACTGTATTAGAAATTAAAACAAATATTTTAATGCATATTAAGTAACTAAAATTACAATGATAAGCATATTACCTGTGAACATAAATAATGTATCTTTATGAAAAATAGCTATATTTCCCCAAAATAACAGTAACAAGAGTAGCATGGTTTCTATTTTTTGCAGATCTCTTGAATGTCTCTCTTAATAGAAGACAATGAGAATCTCTTATTTGCTTCTGCACTCACTCTGTTGTAATGCTGTGTTAGTGTGAGTACAGTCAGCAGATGAAGACAATCTAGCCTCACAGATCTGTAGTAGGAAAAGGGAAGAATTTTCATAGCTTTTGCAGGTAATCGTGCATATTCTTCATTGATACTGAACTCAAACTTGACAAGGGGCAAAGCTCAGTTGCCAGGTACAAACCAAAACCAGATCAGTGAAGTTTCCATACTCTGTTATGTCGACATTCCCGGGCCTGTCTTGTCCTTGGGTAACCAAGTGTGTTTTTGTAACGTATTTGGAAAATTCCGGCTCACAAATACTGACACAATTGTGTTACCATTAAAAAACCACATCCGCTAACTCATCAGAAAAGTCTTCAGATACTGGGGGCTGTCAGGTTCCCTGTGGCAGGTGTAAGTTTCTGAAATTCCAGTTTTTACTTGAAAGCTCAAATTTGATGATTGGCAATAAACAACCATCCGTTGTTTTCTGGGAAGTAAGAAGCTCGTTTAGTCCACTTTTGAGGAACATCTGCCAAATTCCCACATCCAAGCGAGCACCGTTGGTCCGTGGTTCTTTGAGGGAGAGCCACATCCCGTGGGAAAGGCGTGGCTTCAGCTGGCCACTCCTCCTGCACACCTGGAGATGCGGCCGAAACACTCTGACCCGTCCGTTCTTCCCGCTTTATCACAGGGAGCACTCAGAAGACATTGCTATTAAATGGAAAGAACAAGATTTGCTGCTTTATCGAGGCCATTCCCAGGTGAACGTGGCTTGTTGGTTTCTTCTCGGTGCTGGTGCGAGGCGGTGAAGAACAGGGTGACAGTTCGGTGTCTCTGCTGATTGATGCTGAGGTGTCAGCAGTTCACCCATCATTGCATCGCAGCGTCAATGCAGATGTTAGCACAGGGAGAAAGGCAAATACCTTTATTTTATTACGGAAATCGTGTTGGCCTCCTAGACCCTCCAGCCCCCCAAAAGTAACTAGTGCTGGTGCCAGGGGTGTGGGATCCTTAACGGGTGATGGTTCCTGTTGTGGGTCTGTCTGTGCTTTTGCTTTCTTGGGTTCCTGATCATGTGGTCCTTCCTGTGAAGGGGACGAGTGTGTCTGCATCATCCAATGGAGGAGGCCAGAGCCAGGCCTGAGACTCGAAGCTCTGCATTGATAGCTCTGCTTTCCCCCTCGGGTTGGAGTTCACAGTTGTAGGTTCTTGTACAACAGCCACGTTACAATGAAATGGCCTTAATACCAACCTACCCTGTTTCCCTGAAAGTAAGACATCCCCCGAAAATAAGACCTACTTCCAGTTTTGCCTCTTGCTATAATATAAGGCATCCCCCGAAAATAAGACCTCAGAGGAATATAAGACCCCCCGAAGTACCGTAAGGCATCTGACTCCTGATTTAAAGAGACCTCGCACTGCCTGAACAGCTCCGGCTGCGCTGCGGCCCATCAGTGAGCTGGTTTGTGATGACAACGACTACCGTACCATATACAGGTCATAAATTTCCTTTTTTTTTTTTGTTCAACAATAAATGTGTACCCTATTCTTCTTCATAGATAAATAAGACATCCCCTGAAAATAAGACCTAGCGCATCTGTGGGAGCAAAAATTAATATAAGACACTGTCTTATTTTCGGGGAAACAAGGTATCCATCATTAGGTGGTATTTTTTTTTACAGATTAAATGTTAAAACAAAACAAACTCTAAGTTGAGATGAAATATTTTACTTTCTGAACAGGGATTCAAAGCAGTTTATAATAGAATGCATATACATTTGGGATATTCTTATTTAAGTTAAAAATGAAAACCCAGGAACTGAATGAAGGTTCTGGAAAGACGTTCTTCAATGGTCATGGATAGATAGGTCTTGGATGATTTTTAAACATTTTTATTTTTGCTCATCTCTATTTCTTGATCTTTAGCAATGAGCAGATACGATTCTTCCTAACAAGAATAGTATTAAAAGGTTAATTTAAGTTTTAAAAAAAGAACTTACACGAAGCAAACTATAATCGTACCAGAAATCCTGCGCCAGGTAGCAGTTATTTTGAGGAGTAATTTAACTTGAACTTTCTTGGGTTAAAAGAATTTTAACATTGCAGAATTCATTATAACTTTTAATAAAAAAAAATTCTTAATTTGAGCTTTAAAAAAAATAGCTAAAGGCATTTTGTGCCGTAGCGGATAGTGGACTTCATACCCTGGGACAAGAAGATGCCACACACCATTAACTGCCCCTTGTCCAGCATCTTCAGGAGGGGGCTCGTTTTCTGACTCACAGTTAATACTGTCCCAGTCTGGCCTATTACAATCTTACCTTTCACCCTCCAGTCACTCAACTCCCCTGTCCGTTTCCCCTGTAAGGAAGGAAGGAAGGAAGGAAGGGGATTATATCTAAGGTTTTTTTCCCCAAGCTCTTCCCCTGAGCCTGTCAAATGAGGTCCTTGCTTGACTTTGAGGTTTTTCCTGACGTTAATTGTGGGATCCCCTTTCACGTCCTGTGTAGTTCAGGGTTCCTGTTCAGGGTTCGGGTTCTGGAGGAGGCCGCACGCAAATGAAAAGAGAGGCTGGAAAAGTATTAATTTGGAAATATTGGGGGGCCAGGCGGGAGCCGTCCTCTAGTGGAAAGACTACCGCCTTCCTTTGACCTTGCCATCCCTTTTATTCAGGTTTGGAATACACCCTTTGCCCTGAAGCAGGCAATTCCAGTAACAGGTAGATTATCTTCTCAGTAAGGACTGACATGATTGTTTGGTGGGGAAGTTGCTTTAGCTACCACTGTCTCAATTAGATAGGCGGTGGCTGGCTCTGACCTTTCAGAGCTTCAAGGTTGACCAGCCTTCCGGGTTCCTTGTCCACACTTTCTATTAGTGAGACAGTGATTGGTTTCTAGCAGTTAATAAGTTTAATATCTGTAAAAAATTATTATTTTTGTACTTTCAGTCATGTACAAAGTATTAATTTTAATACAGTACAGAAATGTACTATAATGGCATTCTTTCTTGCTTTTGAAATGCAGTGGTAAACCCTACAAGAATAAATGTCAAAGCTGAAAATTAGACTGTATGATTGCACAAGTATTGCTTATTTTGTTGCCTTTTATATCACATTAACTTTCCTGTTTGCTAAATTAATACATGGTTGCAAAACACCTACTCCTAAGATTATTAACTTGCTATTGCATGCTAATTGTACACTTCTTTTCTCCTGAGAAATCTGATGATCTCATTGTCCTCCCCAAATCCTTTTGCAAAGTGCCATGGGATATTTTTCTCTACTTTACAAAGATGACACTGAGCAATAGAGACAGGGTCAACGTCATATGAGCAAAACTAGAATTGGACAACAGGCCTGCTTGTCTAGTTTCCAGAAACGTAAACATGAAGTTTTATTCCTAAAAGGCACATGTTTTTGTCTTTATAAGAGTACATTTATTATTGCTGTAAATTATGCCAATCTCTTAGAGAGATGAGAACTCTTTAGAAATGGCATATTTGAAATTACCAGTGGTGCATGGTTTATGGGCCTTAAGGAACTTACCTTTCCTCATTGTCATAATTTGAATGCCCTTGTCCATACCCCTGACCTCCACTCTTCCACTTTGCCAGCCCTTCCAGAACCTTCACAGCTTGTCCAGGTCTTGAGAGAGAAGAGGAGTCCATCTTCTCCCTCTCAGGGACAGTGCGCTTGCAAGGCCCCCTCCACACGTGAGCCCCGGGTGAAATGTTCAGAGTAGCCTGTGGCTCTGCGGCGTAGGTGAACTTCTTTCAGATCTGGCTTGTAGAAAGCCTCACCTGTCCCGTCTACATCCAGCCACGTTTTCCTTCTTGAAATGGAGAGAGAAAAGCTGGCTGGCCTAGAAGTAAATCCGCTTTCAACGACAAGTTTACATTAGAGACCTTTCCCAAGCCTCAAACACTGAGTGCTGGCTTTCGGGGGGCTGGCGCCTGTGGAGCGTTGGAGGCGCGGAGGGAGAGCCAGGAGGACAGAAAGGAGGAGGTTCAGGGCATCCCCACGTGAAATTCTGTTCCTAACTCCTCTCTAAAAGGATCACTTAACCCAAGATGTACTTCCGGTCTAGTGCTTATGGGAACATGTTTTCCAAATTCAGAGACAGCCAGTATTTGAATGAAACTTTAGGAACCAATCCATCTATAAACTGAAGATGTTCATGGAAATCAAGGAAGTGGCGCTATGATGAAGAGCTGGGGCTTTGGAGGCACGGGACCCAGTTCGAGTCCCAGCTGCTGTTCTAACTAGACCTGGAGACCCGGAACAAGTTAGACACGCTCTGGAAATTCCACTTTTGCATCCTTAAAATGATGGTACCCTATCAATCAGTCATAAATATTAACTTCTTGAGACAAATATGTGGTCACATAATCCAGTGAAGCTCTATTTCAGAGCATAACGTTTGATTCTGTGTTTTATGTCTTTTAAAATACATTGTAGCCGAGACCGGTTTGGCTCAGTGGATAGAGAGTCAGCCTGCGGACTGAAAGGTCCCAGGTTCGATTCCGGTCAAGGGCATGTATCTTGGTTGCGGGGGCACATGCCCAGAAGGGGGCGTGCAGGAGGCGGCTGATCGATGTCTCTCATCGATGTTTCTAGCTCTCTATCTTTCTCCCTTCCTCTCTGTAAAAAATCAATAAGATATATTTAAAAATAAATAAATAAATAAATAAAATACATTGTAATTGTGCAGAGCTCTCTTCTAAAGGTATTCCGTGTGAAAGGGGGTCATTATGTGAGTCAGAGGTTTTCTCATGTTGCCATCCTCTTCTCCCTGGCAGATCTGATGAAAGAGAGACAGACTCATCGATACCGAGAACAGACTGACAGCTGTCAGAGGGAAGGGGAGCTGGGCGACTAGGTGGGAAAGGTGAAGGGATTAATAAAATCAAAACAACAACAACAACAAAGCACCTTAGAGACACAGACTACGGTATGGCAATTGCCGGAGAGAAAGGTTTTGGTGGGGGGAGTGAGAGTGCAGGGGTCGTAAGTGGTGATGGAAAGAGACTTGACTTGGGGTGGAGGACGCAGTACAATGTACAGGTGATGTGTTATAGACGTGTATACCGGCCAGTGTCAGCCCAATAAATTCAATAAAAGTGTTTTTTAAGAAATCCATCCCCAGCCCTGAGGTGAACCTCACACACCCTAGCTTTTCCCTAACGAATTGTCCTTTGTCTTTTTATATCAGTGACACGGGCCATTCGCTTGGTGTTGTTATTGTTGTTGTTCATGCTTACAAAAAGAATATCAGTAAACCAGAAAGAGCCATTTTGTAAAACCTGCATAGCTAGGCAGATTTGTGATCCTTATTAGGGTAATAATCCATCTGTTATGGAAGGGGATCGATTTGTAAATTAAATTGATTCATCTGGCAGGAGAAAAAAAAGGTCTTGACTTTTCCCACAACAGTAAGCATTTCCTCAAATAGTCATCATTCTGAAAAGACCTGGGAAAACTCATTTCTCTGCTCTTCTTCCTCTCTTTACTTCGCTCAGAAAGAAGGCTTCAGTGTATATTAGAAAGAGGAGTGAGAGGGGAGTTCAAGCTTTGGATTCTGTCGGGTCTGCTTGCTCCTGGAGGTCCCATATCTTGGACAGGGTTTAATGTTCAAAACCTTTCAGTGACTGCAGAATATTTCTGATCCTTATTGATGGGTTTAGCACCCGCAGAACTATATTTGAATTATAGGCGGCAATTTCACTTTATTATTTTCATCTTCTCTGATAAAATCTCCTGCTGATCCCTCTAACAATGTGTGATTGGAATAATAACTTCACATGTTGAAGAGTTTGTGCTGCAGCTGAGAGGCATGTAAATACAAGCTGCTTATTTGCAAGAAGCTTCCAGATTTGCAATATGATTGCTATGGAAACCACATAATGAAAACCTTATAACCATCTGTGTGGTTTGATGGATTTTACTGCATAGCTGAGCTGTTTTTGTTTACTGTTATTAAAGTGTTGAATGGAATATATTAACTCACAAACGTTTGACTATTTGAGGTATTAATTAGTATCGTATAATGACATCTTGCTTCAACACCCAAATAAAATATGTTTAATAATAAGCCTAAATAAAGCATGTGTTCCTATTTCTAATATATTGTGAAGGGGACAGTTATCTAGAATTTTAGTCACTTGCCCTTCTATGTATTTTTGAGGGGTGTGGAGAGATTTGTTTGTTAATAAATGCATATAGTAGAAATTATTTTCAGGATTTTTGAATCCATCTGTTCACTCAGTGTATATTGACATCTCCCTGGTACCATATTCTATTCAAGATTCAATCTGAGTTTTTTTATCCCTAAGATTAACACCACCCCCACCCCCCACCCCCGTACACACACACCAGATTTGATTTTGTTGTCGTTTATGTGGAAGCTGTTTTATTGTTAGATCAAGACGAAACGAGTTGTTTAAACATGGTTAAGAAAAAAATTACTGTATGAAACGCAGAAGGCTTTGACCTAAAAATATCAGTCCTCGGTTGGAAATGAAGTGTTTTTAATGAGCCTCTGATCCTCTAAAATACTGCTTATTAAGCATCTCACATGGATTTCAATTTACATATTATAGTAAATATTGATATTTTTAATATCATTCTGGCAATTTAAAAATACACATATGAAAGGCACTTAAATTTTACTAAGAGAAGAATACATTCATAGCAATAGATTCTAACTTGTTAACTTGGCCAAGAGTCAAGTTTTTACTTATTTATTATAAATAAAATATCTCAACACCAACTTTAGGTGGTGAGTCTAAATCCTATAGCCTCTTCTCAGGAACCAAGAAGGATGCTTTCTAGATGGAGGGGGCGAGGGCTTTTGATTGAGGACAAGTGCCCCGACCTGTTTTTGAATTTACCTCTGACTTACTGCGTTTGTGACCAAATCGGAGGAGAGGGAATGCTGGGAGAAGAGCAAGTGGGAAAAGTAAGGACAGTTTTCTCTCACCTTCAAAAATATCCCCGCCCGTAAAATGAGCAGGTTCGACTACATGACTGTAAACGTCCCTAATATCCTTAAAATGTGATGCAAACCTTCCTCACACCCTAAAGGCTAGTGTGGTCACTAGTCCTTGAGGTCTGAGACACCGTCGTTGCAGAGAAAAGAGACGGGGTTCAGTACCAGACGTTTTATTAGGTCTTTTATGTATTGATTATTACTTGACTGAACACCATTAAATTGCCAGTGTTAGTTTCCAACCTGCTCTGTATAAGGTACCAGCTATGTCCAGCTGTTCCTGAGGTTGGGGCTTTTATTTTATTTTTTATAATTATTATTTTTAATATATATTTTATTGATTTTTTACAGAGGAAGGGAGAGAGATAGAAAGTCAGAAACATCGATGAGAGAGAGACATCGATCAGCCACCTCCTGCACGCCCCACAGTGGAGATGTGCCTGCAAGCAAGGTACATGCCCCCGACCGGAATCGAACCCGGGACCTCTCAGACGCTCCATCCACTGAGCCAAACCGGTCTCAGCCTGATGTTGGGGCTTTTATTGTTTGGTTTGAACTGAGTTAAAAAATTCCAAACAGTGCTAGTTGTCTTAGAATCACAGTCATTCCCAAGCTTGACTTGGATGTGGGTTTTTATGACTCGCCCCTTTAAAATCTGCCCGAGTCGGCCACATCCCCATGTGCCGGCCTCACCCCTCCACCCGCCTCTCCAGTTGCCCCTGGACATTTCCTCTGCATCCCTCTCCTCCCCCACATTCAGTCTCTCACGTCAGAAACACATCTCCTTGCGTTTCCTCTGCAAAACAGCTTAGCCTGGCTGTTCTCCTCTTAGTGAGCATGTTCCGCCTCTCAGTTCCCTCCGCGCAGAACCTCGGCCTCCTGCGATGCTCTCTTTCCTCCCCTCTTAGCCCTCCACCTTCAGTCAGGCTCAGAGTTTATCACCCCCAGTTCCTTTCCCTCCAGACCAGCTCCTCTCATTTCCTCTGCCCCTTCCCTGCGGTTCAGCACTTCCTTCCCCTGAGCCAGACCCCCGAGCGTCTCTCTCCCCCTTCCACCCTCCCCCCCCACCCCGGTCCTGGAGAATCTAACACAGTGGGATCAGATGACCATCCCCCAAGCATCACTGCAGCCCTGTCCTTTCTTGGCTCAGAACCCTCCTGGGGCTCCTATTTCCTGCCAAGTACAAGTCCAATGTCCCCAGCAGAATGTCCGTGGCCCTTCAGCGATGGGCCCAGACTCCCCGCATAGCCTACCATGCGACCCTCTCACTCCAAGTGCCGCCTTCTTTGGCTGGAATGAGTATGATGGCGTCTTGTTCTTCTGTTGAGGCTTCTCTGCCTGGAAATTTCCTTCTGTCTCTCATTCAGATTCTCTCCTTCTCTCGGAGCCTTCATGGTATATTCCACTGCGGGGTGCTTTCTTCTCTGCCCTCCGTCATGCCAGGGCCTCACGTGTCAGGTTTTATGCCCACCCCCTTACCCTGAAGATCAGTGGTTCTCAACCTGTGGGTCGCGACCCCTTTGGGGGTCAAATGACCCTTTCACAGGGGTCACCTAAGACCATCGGAAAATGCAGATATTTATATCACGATGCATAACAGTAGCAACATTTCATGGTTGGGGGTCACCACCACATGAGGAACTGTATGCAAGGGTCGCGGCCTTAGGAAGGTTGAGAACCACTGCTGTAGATTCTGTCTTCCAGCCCTCGAGGTTGCCAGCTTCCTCAAGGCAGATGCTCCCTGCATCCTTGCCTACCCTGCAGAATCTCTCTCTCGACTGTAGTTAATACTCAGTGAAGAGTTACTGGGTGAATTATTTAATAGTTCTATTTCTATATTTTTCATATTTTTCTTCAAAGTTTTGGATTTTTTTCTGTGAAATTATTCCTTTTGAACCCACTTTTTCTTGCTTTCATATTTCATTCGTATGCCCTGCCTTAAATGTTTCTAAACTGTATATAAATCCTTAGGTGAGGAAAGTGGTAATGTAGTCAATGTTTCTTTGATGTGAAGCATTAAATAGTCTACCGACTCTGTTAAAAACTGTTCTTGGTTCATCTTACCGTATTTCCTCCTGTACGTGGAGAGGGAATGTGGGGGGAGAGTGTGGAAACAGGGAAGGTGCTTCGTATGGGCCGGATAAGGAACATGGACTTGATGATCACCATCCTAAATTTGAATAACAGAAGTTAGAAATTGCTTCATCTTTTTAGTCACCTGAAAAATGAGGATGGAAGAAGTACTTATCTCTGAAATCTTTACATGTACTGTCGTGTGTGACACATAGTAGGTTCTCGGTATAATGGGGGTGGGGCTTGTCAGGTAAGGATCCTTCTAGTGCTCTGCTCTGAAGATCAAGTGAGAAACCCTATGAGGTCTCTGATACTCAATAAATGACTTTCATGTCACACGTTTCTCTCTTCTACATTGACGTTCTGGAGACCTTGGTTTTACCTGTGGTTCTCCTGCCACGGTTTAATGTGGCTTGTGTAGTGCTGGGTATCATTTTCCTGGATTTCAGGGCCTTTCTGGATCTGAGTCATCTCACGTGAGTTTCTATAACTATTTAAAACAACGAAGCACCGGTACCTATCTCACCTCCTATTAAGCCAACTGGGAAGGTTGCTAGTATTTGGGGGTAGCTGGGGGTTTGTTTATTCAGCTTTAGATTATTGAAGAGGGGATGTGAATGTGGAGTGGTTTCCTTCTTCAAAAAGGAATCTTTTTGCGTTATCTGCATTGTGCTCTTCAGATGGGCTGAGTCCTGTACTGTTATCCCGAGGAAACCCTTCAGTGAGCCCTTTATGTTGTTTGTTTCCAGATGAGGAAGAGGACGCTGCTCCCGGGAGAGCGGAGGAGCCGAGGACGGCGAGTCAGGACAGTGGCCACCACGGCACAGGTACGGGCGCAGAGCCTCCCGGGGTCGCCGGTCTGGGCGGTGTCCCCTTTCTCGCCGCCCCGAAGGCGCTGACACAGCTCCCCCAAAGCGGGCTCCTTCGGGCCGGCTGTCTCCTGGCTGCGAAGCTGCTTGAGCCCCATTTAGGATGCGCGAAAACCACTTGAGAAGGATTTATAAAGTAAGCCAATTTATACAAGGTATTCCTTCCTGAATTACTTTGTAATGACTCAATTAGCTTTCATTTCTGCACCGAGGAGATTTAGTTGCATAAATTAGCTTATCATCATTGAGGAAGTGTCACCGCTAAAGGACAGCTTATAGATACAACATGCAGGGGCTGTCAAACCCATAAGAATGTAATATAGACATCTGTGTATACTTTGTGCCCGGGCAGAACAGACTCCTGCCATTCAGAGACTAACGGGGGACAACAAGTGGCCCAGGGGACCGGCGATGTAGACGTCTCTGAAAAGGTCAACTTGACACAGGCTCTGACAATCGACCCGCCGCTCTGTCTTCTTTGATAAAAATCAGATAAACTTAAGACCGCTAATTGATCCGCAGCCCGTGTAAATGTTGGCCATGCATATCTTCATTGCATACGATTAACGCGGAAAGCGGACCGCCCGGCCAAGAAATGCCAGGGTCCCGTGACAGCAGCTTCCGCACAGGAGAAGGACACCCCGGTGGCCGACGAGCCCGGGCAGGGGGGTCCCCCTGATCCGTGTCCCCTGGCCACGCCGCCCCAAGCCCTCAGGATGACCGGGAAAAGGACCGCACGTGCCGCGCAGCGCATCCCATGCCGCGGGCAGCTGCTCCGGCTGTTTGTTATTTCCAAACGGCGGCAGATAACGCCTATCTGGGCCGGTTTTGATAAACCAGCAGTCATTTTACACGACAGACGAGGAGGACAGCGCCTTATCAGGCCTTCAGCCTCTTGGTGGCCACACGGCGGCGGCGGCGGGGGGCCAGGCCCGCCCTGTCGTCCCGTGTCCGGTGCGAGCTGTAGCCGGGGTCACCTGCCCCGCTCCGATCCGCCCATACATCACTCTCGCCAGCTGTCAGGGGCCGGGCGGACCGGGAGTGTGTGTTCAGGAAGTCGCTTGGCAGAGTCCTTCCGACGGCGACATGTGGAAAGGAAACGCGGCCGCTTTCCGGCCCGGCAGGAAGGCGGGAGCAGGTTGCTGCGGGAGGCGGGGGGGAAGGGGGGTGCTTTTGTCAGAGAGGAAGTGAGGCCGGAGCCAGGAGCTCTTAGCACTTGGGCCCGGGAGGTGCAGCCATAAAACACGGGCGGGGACCGCGCTCCGTAGTCATTTGCGGAAAGAAGTTTTATTGCGTGTCAGAGCCTCCGCCGAAAGCACGCCGCTTCCTTTTTCTTTTCTTTTTTTAAATATATTTTATTGATTTTTGACTGAGAGGAAGGGAGAGGGATAGAGAGCTAGAAACATTGATGAGAGAGAAACATCGATCAGGTGCCTCCTGTACACCCCCTACTGGGGATGTGCCCGCAACCAAGATACATGCCCTTGACCGGAATCGAACCCGGGACCCTTCAGTCCGCAGGCCGACGCTCTATCCACTGAGCCACACCGGTTTTGGCTTTTCTTTTTAAAGGTTTCCGCGCCGGGGTGGGAAGAAGACCCCATCCGGCTCTTCTTGCCACGAATATACATATTTTGGCTTCAAGCACCTGTGTTTTTCAAACCCCTCCACAGTAACTGGCTCCCACATGTTTGCCTCTGGGGGAGGGGAAGAAATCAGGCCTGCCTCCCAGGAATGCATCCAGTAGGTGCGGTGCCTTATGCAACAGCCATAAATTAGCCCGGCAGTAATTCTTCTCTCCGGGGACACGAAACTCTTTTCAAGCAACAGTTGGCAGGCTCTCGCATCGCGGCGACCTCTGCTCTCCGGGCCGTCGAGGCGGTAACCCTAGACGTGGGTCTGCCTCGCGGGGGCACGAGCTGACAAGGGCACTGCTATCTCGCTGCACATCGCGTGATGTGAACTTCTCACCCGACTCAAGAATGTTCTGCAGTTTTCACATTGACTGGTTTTACTAAAAAAAAAAAAAAGAAAAGAGAAAAGCAGACGAATGTAAGATACATAAGCGAGACAAAATTAATCACGGATTCCTTACGAGTTCTTTCATGTCCGTGCTTCTAGATCTTGCTTTCGCTATTTATCACGCATTCATCTCCTGAAGATCCCCACGTTGTGAGCACGATGCTTACCTCTCTCAAGTTGTTTTTCACTTCTGACACTCCTCCAGGAGAGACTCCATTGTTTTCTTATTGTGCGTTTCCTCCATTGGCATCCTTTTTAAAACCTGTTCACTTTTTGCAAAAGTGTCTCCAACATTTAGATTATAGTTTCATAAATAATTCTGCTCTTCATGCCCAGTGACCTGTTTTGGTATTTTTTGGAAAAGCAAGTAGCAAGTGTATTGTTTGAATCTGTCACAGGCTGGCTAGTTCAGATTTTTTTCCCTACTTTTTGAACCATTCATGACAAGAAGCATAAATAATGAGATGACTTTTTTGAGGGGGTCATTTTGAAGATCATGATGTGGCTAGAAGAGGAAAACCAATCCGTGCGGACTGTATTCAGAATGTGTGCCTCGCTGTGGTTGGTGACATGATGTGGCCCCCCATGTCCGGTTGTGTTTTAAAAACACACACTGCCCGGCCTGCGTTCCCGGGATGGAGGTGTGACTCCTGGGAGCCCCACGGCGCTTCTGAGGCCACGTCTGGGCCCAGTTTCCTGGTGTCTGTTCAGCCACAGTTAACATTTTCCAAAGTAAACCGGAGCCGCCAGGAACACGACGACCCCTCATCTCATGTCGAGGAGGATGGACCCCCGGGACCCGAGCACCCCTTTCCCGAGGAGGCCGAGGCAGGCAGCTTCACAGCCCCTCCGGCGCAAAGAGAGAGGACGGTCAGGTGTAGGCCCATGCGGCACGTGGCACCCACACCTTGTTATTCCTCCCCGGAGCCCACGCGGGGGGACCCCAGAATGCGGTTGGCCTTTGGGTACCGTCGCCATCAAGGTTACAGCAAGCGCCTTCGTCTTCCCGGCGGCGCCCGCACTGCGCGGCGGTGAGAGTTAATGAAACGGCCCTGATGCACATCCAGGGAGAGATGCATCTCGCGCGCGGTGGGGGGCGCGGCGCCCCGCCTGTGCTCCTGGAACTCCCATTAGCGATAATGGGAGTTTCGCCAAGCGCAGCGAGGGGGAGAGAGACCCCAAGTGATGAGGATTATTATGCATTAGAAATGATCATATACTTTTCTTGTTCTTCCTTCCTCTCCCCCCTTCCCGCCCCTCTCTACCTCTTGAAAACCTATGGAGTGAGAAGCTGTGGTGAGAGGGTCTGGGAAAGGGACGAGCAGGCGTTGGGCTAGGCAGCTGGGAGGCTGCTGGGATGCCGTCGTCACGCCGCCACGTCCACTCTCGTGTTCAGCCCCAAGTTTCGTTCCTCCCCCCCCTTTTTTGGGGGGGATCAGGCCTAAGACAGAGCGGCCCAGGGAACGCACGGGAGCCTCACCTCTGCAGAGCCTTCTACCTCCTGGCCAGTGTCCTCCGGGGGAGGCCCCGCCTGTGCCATGATGTCACCCTCTCTCCCCGCTCCGATCCCTGGACTTCTAACCTGACACTGACGGACGGCCCGGGGCGCCACATTTGACCCACGTAGCAGTTGATTTAATCTGACTGGGATGTTTCGGCTTCTAAATCTCTATTTGTCTAAATAAGTGGTTTTTAAAGGAAATCAGTCACTTTATTATTAAGTAATTTTTTTTAAAAAAAAAAATGGGCAATGTTTGGAGTGATCTGTCCGGCCAGAGTGCCCTCTAGTGTCCATGGGATTTACTTTCAGATCCGCTCTAGGCCTCAGGGGGAGAGATGCAATGAAGGCGGCCCCAGCATTGTTAGTTCTTGGTTGGATCCCGGGGCTCCTGCACAGCCCTGCTGGCACCCGTGAGGGGCGCTCAGATGCTAGAGCAGAGGGGTCAGCAAGGTTCGTCTCTCCCTGCCGCCCGCCCTCCCTCCTTCCGGCCCTTCCTCGCCGCCTCCCCCTCCCCTTTCCCTCCTCCCCTCCCTCTCTTTGTTTTAATTCTTAGAAAAAGAGAGAGAAGAAAAAAAAAAACTAATAGGATTTTACTAGGTGGTGTATTCTAGTCCTTGTCTACTGAAAAGCATAACTGAAAAGTAGCATCTTGCTTCCTAAACATCCAGCCTCCCTATGGTTCCCATGTTCTCCTTGGCTTAAAAAAAAACAAAACATTGCCACCATGAAAGAGAATTTTTAAAATTTCAAATGAACACGCCACTCGGGTGCGTCTCCCAAACCCTGGGCGGTGAGACGAACGCCCTAATGACACGCTAATGTGACCGGTGGCCTTGGAACTGCCGTTGGAGAGCCATCTCACAAAACCGGGGTGACAGCCCCGCTCCGGCCTGCGTCTCTGCCGCCGTCACCCCCTCCGGACGCAGAGCGGACCCTCAGTGGTGGGAGCCGTCAGCCCACCGACGTTCCGCCCGGTTGGCGGGTCCACGGACATCCCAGCGACGCTCGCATTCTTTCGGCGTTCACTCACCCAAACGCCATCATCGTGAAATTAAAAACAGGAAGCGGTGCCCTGTGTCACCAAAGCGTCCCGTGTACTTAACTCTGTGCGCTGGGCTTCGGGAGAGCCACCGGGTGCAAGTGACAAAGCATTTATTACCCGGTTTATGGTGGCATTACAGCGCGGAGAGCGCTAAATAATCAATCAGTTAATGGGCCGAATGGCAGCTTGAGCACCTCGCATCCATTGTGCTTATGCTGCTAGAAGGATGAGCGGATGCCGCCAGGGGATGTTGCATGTTTATTCAGGGCCTAATGTCCTCCGCTGGGGCTGACGGGGGTCTGGAGGGATGCCGCTGCAGCGCTGACAATTCCTCGGTCGCTAACACGTTTGTTAAAATAACGTGGGAGAGGTTTGGGGCCCAGAAGTCCCCACAGAGAAGAGCTGGAATTACCCTTTGTATGATTCCCACTGTATCCTTTTTTTTTTTTCCTTTCTTTCTGAGACTAGCTTTCGGTTTCAGGGTTTTAGAAAAGCGTTCCCTCGTGTGGGTTAGATTGGCACCTCCACTCCTTTGTTATCAGGAAGGGTCCCGATTCTGTAAGGGCGGTTACGTGGCACATAGCGTGTTTCTCACGCTCCCGGCTGTTGCTCCCTCTGCAGTGTGGGTCCAAATGTAAAGCATGTTGCCAGAGGGCCGGGGTGCGTCTGTGAAAGGAGGGGGAAGTAACTTTTAGGCGCTGGTTTGATGAGAAAACAGGGCCAGGACAGGTTTTCGATGGACAGCACAAGAAGAGAAAGAGAGAGAGAGAAAAAAGCAGACATTCAAAATCAGGTCCTAGGTGAGATGATCCGAGAAGTAGGATTCTCATGCCGAGGTAATGAACGCTTTCTTCGAGTCAGGAGCGAGTGTTTTAGAACGTTTTGGCGGTTTGGGTGGCTCCTTCCTTGCTCTTGGGTCATTTTTTTTTTTTTTTAAATGAGGGCCCGGGGCCTGAAAGCTCGAACTCACTTTTTCTCTCCCTTCCTCCCAGGAGACAGAAGCACCGACTACGCGAACTTTTACCAGGGTTTGTGGGACTGCACGGGTGCTCTCTCCGATGAGCTGTCATTTAAGCGCGGGGACGTGATTTACATTCTGAGCAAGGTAAGAAGACACCCGAAAACCACGGCCACAAAGAGTGAAAAGGCAACTCCGATGGTTACGCCTTTGGATGGCAACCCCAGTGAAAAGGCCGCTCGGAATTCTTCTAGGTCCTTGCTAACAATCGGGAGCTCACAGTAATTCATTAGTTTGTCAAGTGCAATATAATCAACATTTAAACACAATCAGATAACAGGATTCAACTCGGCCGGGTGTTTACCTATCACTTGAGCCATTGGCTCCCATCCACACCGCCTTCTCCAGAAACAATACGCTTCTGGGCAAGTGAACATTGTAAGGTATTAGGTTATTTATTATGTTTTTCTTTCCTCTTCCTTTTTATTCTTCTGTGTGCTTATTCTGCTTTTGCCTGCCATTCACTACTGGAAACACCGTGTTTATAGAATAAGCTTTTCATCTTTATGTAAATACTCGGGGTGTTCCGACAATTTAAGAGCAATGCTTTTCTATTCAGACAGGTTTAGGTAGTTTCTTTTTAAGGGCCTCGTTTTGTTTTGCTTTTTCCTAGTTCTTTATTGATTTGAGAGAGGAAGGAAGAGGGAGAGAGAGAGAGAGAGAAACATCAGTGAGGAGAGAGAATCATTGATCGGCTGCCTCCTGCACCTTCGCTACTGGGGATTGAGCCCGCAACCCGGGCATGTGCCCTGGACCAGAATCGAACCCAGAGCCTTTCAGTCCACAGGCCGGTGCTCTATCCACTGGGCCAACCAGACTAGGGCTGGGTAATTATTTTTTTTAAGTTTAACATAATTGTGTTTGTAAACATAATAGCAAAGTGTGGTGCATGAACTCAACTCTATATATGAAAAGTCGTGTCTGTGCCTCTTTAAGACACTGGATTATCCAAAATCTTTCTGTCCTTCGATCTAAAAGTTTCTTTCTGTGATTACGCTTCTGATGACGTAAGTGAGCCCCTCAACCTTCACGTTTTAACTCTCCCCACTCTTAGTGGGCGTTAAAACAATTCCATGCGGCTATTTTAAAAACAGGTGCTGCATGGAAACTGTGAGTAGGAAGAGGTCGTAGAAATCTTAAGCCTAGAAATGTCATGTGGTTTCTTGATTAGAGCAATATTCTGGACTTCTTAGAAAGATGCTATGATTGTTAAACATAGAAGAGAATTTTAACATCTGTTGGCTGGTGCATAAAATCATAGCACAGAGACCCTGAACGACTGAGCGAGGGATCTTAGGGCTCATCTGTGTGTTCGTGGCTTTTACAGGAAAGGGGCTTGGGTCCAGAGAGTGCCAGAGCCGGTACTTCACAAGGCATCTCGACTTCCACATCAGGGCTTTCTGCTGTTTGCATCTTGTGCTTGTCTCTTCCTTCCTTCTGCCATCCCTCTCTCTTTTTTTCCTCTTCTCTCCCTCTCTCTCCCCCTTTTTTTTTCATTCTTGTGTTTAATTTGAAACCATCATAAAGTACTTATAAGGAACCAGGTCTTACTCTAAGCATCAGGAATGCAAAAGAGATACAATATAACCATTGTAGATTATTGGCGGAAATATCTGGTGACTACATACATAGAGCCAACTGTGATCATTGCTGGTTGAGCTGCCCAAAGCTAGGAGTTGTCTTTTATTTCTCAGTCCTCTGCTCATTATTGTGAAAGACACTGTCAGTTCTGGGAAGCTCTAGATGGCCATATCACCACTCTCGCCTTAAGCCTATTATTAAGCACTTGATTGTCTGAGTTAAGACCACAGTTTTTTGAGTTAATTACTTAATATAGGAACCAAACTGATTAGTTTCAGTTCTCTTTAAAAATGTTTTTTATTTATTGATTTTAGAGAGGAAAGTAGAAGGAGGGAGAGAGAAATAGAAACATCAATGATTGGCTGCCTCCTGCATGCCCCACACTGGAGATTGAGCCCGCAACCTGGGCATGTGCCCTGACCGGCTATCGAACCTTGACCTCCTGGTTCAAAGATCGTCACTCAACCACTGATCCACACCGGCCAGGCTGGTTTCAGCTCTTGGCAAACTTCCTCGGCATCATTCCTCAAATTTACTTAGCTCACAGCGTCTTTCACCAATTTAGCTGCAATTGTGTATCAAATTAAAAGGTTGATTAGCTGTCCCTTGGAATCTCATAGTAGAGGAGCCAATGGCAGGTGCCCATTATATTCCTGCTAGAGGCCCAGTGCACGAAATTCGTGCAAGGGTAGGCCTTCCTTTCCCCGGCTGCTGGCACCGGCTTCCCTCCACCACCAGCAGGCTTTCCTGGCAGCACCGGCTTTGTCCGGAATGATGTCCGGTCTAATTAGCATATCACGCTTCTATTACTATAGGTGGTAAGATGCGAAAGGCATGAAGCCAGGCGGGTCTGTTCTGAAAGGCTTCCCTCCGAGCCAGGCTGTCTTTGTCACTGAGAGCCTCAGAGAACCGGCCTCCAGGTGGGGCTGTGGAGCAGGCAGCATCCCCACGGGCAGGTCTCCGTCCTCCCATTGCCTTGGCAACCGTTTCCTGTTCCTATGAAAGTGAAAAGATAACCATGTATGTGTGCACACTCCCGGATCCCCGGGGAGTAATGCCGGTGCTCCCAGAACCATTCGGTGGATGCGGTAATTTCAGCTGGGCAGCCCGATTGCAGAGCCCAGGTCAGCGGCGGCCCAGCAGAGGGGCTACCACACACACACCCAGCACCGCCAGTGGCTGAGCGGCTGTCCGGGTGTAGCCAGCTGTGGACCCCGGGCATCGACCCGAGATGTCTCCGTGAGGTGGTGAGGGTGCGAATGAAGGACACTTAGCTCCCCCCCCAGAGGCGTGTGGAGGCATTCTGAGCCACTGCTGGGTGTCCCGGGAGTTGGTGGTCGGTTGCTTTAAGGGGGAGTATCTGGGCAAGTTCAGATTGGAATCTCTGGAGACCGCGTTTGTATCTGGTTTGGCTTCCAGTTTTTACCCGAACTTGGCAAGCAGAGACCATAAGTTAATATCATCAGTTCACTTAATACATGAATGATGACAGCAATTTAAATTCTTGGCATGACTGTAAATTCAGAACTCGCGGCCCTTCGTCGAAGAGAGTGACAAATTGCTCAGAGGAGTTTGTTTCTGGATCAAAGTAGAGCTGATCAGATGTATCGATAGATTTGTTAAAAGTAGAAATTAGTGTAGAAATCAACGAGTGTGGTTATAAGTCTGGAAATTTGTTTAGTCTTTCTCGGAGTCCTATTTAGATGCCCTGATGATGGAATGAAATGTTGCCGTTTTAATTTATTTGTTACACCATCTAGTGGCTCAGAAGGAGCGGTGCAGGTAGCTGCGGCTAATGTGCACCATCAAAATGATGTCATAAATCCGACTTTAAATCCAGCCATGGGCTATTACTTTTGTATCTCACGTCAATAAAAGATTAGCATTCATCACGAAATTTTCCTTCATCCTTCTGAATTAAAAACATTGTATACATAAGGGAAGAACACATTTTAAGGAGTCTAACACGATATTTATGGAGACATGGAAAAGGTAGGCTTGATAAAGAAATTGGTGCCACAATTTTTCTAAATAACACCCTTGAAACGATTTTAAAGATAGAGAGCTGGCTTTTTAATCATTAACTGATCTATAATCTGCAGCATTTAATGATCTGTTTGCCTTGCCTTCCGGGAGGTTGTGAGTCCTGAAAACACTTTTGTCAAAAAGGCAACACGAGATGGTTTTAAGAAAAGTGGATTCTTCCCATATGAATAAACATTGAAACGCATCCTGAAGTAAAACGGCCCCCGTGATAATGAAGAGCGTTTTGATTTTGCAAGTGCGGTGACGGAAAAGGACCTCACTGGTTTGTGATGAGGCTGTCTTCATTGACAGTCACTGCAGAGACGCCGCTCCATTTCTTGTGTCTCTGCGAGGAAGCCGAGATGGGTGTCAGCTGTGCTCTGTCAGCCTGGGGCTGATTTATTTATTTGGGGCCTCTTCTGAGAGTCACACACATCTTAGCCCCTCTCTCTAGATTTTTGGTGAAAATCAGAGGCTGCAGGAAGGGAAGAAGAATAGGCAGAGACCCGGTTCTCCCCCTTTGCCTTTTCAACGTTTTCCAATGGCCGCTGTCACATGACCCCTGGCCGAGCTAGCTCCTCCCTCCAAGAGTCCCCGCATTTTCTTAGCTTTAACCTTTGAACCTCGCTAATAATAAATCTGAATCCTGCTTGCCTAAAAAAGCAGGCCGGTCGTAGCTTTCTTTTTTTTTTTCGGACAGTTCTTTTCATAAGGGCTGCTGTTGTTTTTTTATGTGTTAATATAAACACTTTATATGCTTCAGTCGTTCAGTGGAGATTTAGAAATCCTCCCCACCCCCCAACCCCAAATGGAGCTCTTTTTCTGGGGTGAATAAAACTGGGATTTGTCATCTTAATGACGACTGCCTTGTTAGTGAGTGAACTCTGAAACAAGGCCTGGTTTCAGATTCATTTGGTAGTTGGGGGGGAAAAATCATTTTTGAGTAGAAAATCTTTTCTTTTTTCCAGAACTGGGTTGTTTAAAATTGTGCTAAATTCTCTTACCAGTTTGCACTTCAATTGTATGACCACCTTAAACCGTTTTAATTTATTTGTCACACCACCTTCTCATCCTTAGTAGCATGCCCCTAGAACTGTGATTGGGACATGTTATGATTTTAATAGCAGGGCCCAGGGTGGATAGCCATAGGCGTGTTCGTGGCCCCTGCATACCTTTCTGGTATGCTATTCTACTTGCCGTTCTGGATTTCACATCTTTCTCTCCGTTTATCTTTCAATCTGTGCTCATCGGTAAATTGCTCACCGCATTCCTCTTCTGACTTGGAAAGCAATAAATTAGTCTCAGAGACCTCGTGACAGGAGGGCTACGCTTCAGCAGGAAAGAGGCATGAACTTCGTCTGGCACTCGCAGGAAAGCACGAGAGCCAGGAATCCTGGGATATTTGATCGAGTCGAGGGCATGGGACTCGAGCTTTACAGCTTCTTGAAAGATGCTGGTGAAGTCAGAGACAGGAAATGTGGGTGGGCGCTGCCCACTGATGTCCAGTAGAAGAGCTTTTAGGGTTTGTGTGGTTGTTGGTGTTGAGTGTGCCTTGGTTGGAAGGCCGAGCCGTGATGCTTTTCCCAAGGACGGGCGGATGGATCAGGACCGTCTGCTTCTCCTTGTGCAGATGGAACGCTTCAGTCCCTAGAAGGTCTGGCTCCAAACCTCTCGGGAAAGGAGAAACAGCAGGAGAGTCTTGCTGAGTTGTTCCTTGGTGACCATTGACCCACTGGCCACAAATAGCACCGCCGGCCGCGGGGAGCAACCAGGCCACTGCCATGTAGGACACAGGCTGTCTGCAGCCTTCCGGAAGGAGGAGGAGGACAGAGAGGAAGGGTCCTTGTGGCTGCCAGTGTGGGGGGGCGCTGGCATCTAGTTCCCATGCTGCCCATGGGGAGGTTGCTGTCTGGGGTCCAGGAAGCAGGAGCCGGGCAGACCCGCTGGCACCCACCTGCCTCCCCGAGGAGAGAGGCGCAGTCTGTGGAGACAGCCTGGTCCCCCTCCTGGGACCCCTCTCGTCTCCTAGCAAACAGCCTGCGTGAGCTCTCCCCTGTTTTCTCTGGTACACGGTGGAGGGCACAGTCCAGGACCGCTGGCAGGTGGAAGGGACGGTTTGTTCGCTGGCAGGCAGCTGGCAGGCCGAGCCCCTGCAGGGGATGGAGGGTGAGGAGAGACCAGAGGTGGCGTCAGAGGCCAGCCCAGCTGCCATTTGCAGGGCGGATGTGATTGAATTCTACCAGGAATGAGCGAGCGTTTGCCAGAAGCACAACAACAACAGAAACACCTAAAACACACACACACACACACACACACACACACACACACTCTCTGCTGGTCATTTTTTAAAAATCCTAAATTTAAAAATCCATCATCACTTATGCCCTCTACCACCTCTCCCCTCCCCCCCGCAAAAACCAATTGGGACCCCCTCCATGTACACGTGGCACATTGTTGCTCCTTCGGGATGTCTCCCCGCTCCTTCCTTTAAAGGTCAGAATCCCTGGGGCCTGGCAGGAGAGAGAGCCGCTCCTCCAATCAGACTGCCGTAGGTGCTCGCCAAAACACCCTTCTTTTCTGTTCCCCGGGTTTTTGCTACGGCAATGAATAGGGGGGTGGGGGGGGAGAGGAAGAAATGGATCAAAAAGGTCCAGAGACATGGATACAGAGAGGGGAGGAGTAGGGAATGGAAAGAGATTAACCAACAAACTTACATGCATATTCCATGGACACAGACAACAGTGTGATGTGATGAAGGCTGGGGTGGGGTAGGGGTTGGGTGGAGGGGGGCAGAGGGGAAAGTGGCTATTTAAAAATATTACCGCATCTGTAATACTGTCAGCAATTACAATTTTAAAAGAACAAGGAGCTGAAATCGAGTTAGCTCAGTGGATAGAGCGTCGGCCTGTGGACTGGAAGGTCCCAGGTTCGATTCCGGTCAAGGGCACATACCTTAGTTGCGGGCACATCCCCAGTAGGTGTGCAGGAGGCAGCTGATCGATGTCTCTCTCTCATTGATGTTTGTAACTCTGTATCTCTCTCCCTTCCTCTCTGTAGAAAGTCAATAAAATATCTTTAATTAATAAATGAATGAATGAATGAAAAAGGATTTGCTGCATGCCTGCAGTGTGCTGCTCTGGGCACGCATGTGCCCTCACCTGTCTGATCCGTAAGCCAGCCTGTGAAGAGTGCGGTGCGATTGTGCAGATGAGGAAACTGAGGCTCCGTGGGTCACTGTGGGGATTGCCCGAGGACACCAGCTGACAAGTACTTCTCTGGCGTCTGCACAGGAGTGGCCTACAGCCTTTCTCTGCCGGCTTCCTGCCTCCGTGGCCGTGACTGGGCCTGTCTCTCTCTCTCAGCTCTGAACTTGGAATAGACAGTGCGTCCTCAGTTTTTCTATCTCCAGTACCTAACCTGTGGCAGATAGATGTTGACTATGTCATGAAAATGCAGCAAAAATGGGAAATAATACTGAACCTAGTAAAAAGAATTAGAATCGGAGAATTAGCTGAACCTTCGTGCTAGCCCTTCACTGTAGAGGTGAGGAAATCTGGAGGCTCAAGATAATGGGGAGCGGGGGGAGGGGGATAAATAAAGGGATACAGAAAAAAGGATGACCTTAAGATGCAATGGAGTTTGTGCACTTGAGCTTCCAACTCCGCCTTGAGCTTCTGGGAAACCAAACGAAAAGAGGGAGAGCCGGGGAACTAATAACTTCCCTTAATCATAAAGGACAGATCTAGGTTTTTTCCCAGTACTGGCTACTTAAAAAAAAAAAATTATCATGAATTTCTAGAATGTTCCCTGATTATCTAACCTCAATCACTTTATATAGTAACTAAAACAGTGGCAGGTAATGCCCTCAATGCAAAAATGTTGTAATAAATATAACAACAGATTTCATTCTATGAAGTCCAAATATACAATAATTGGACTTACTGCTTTATATTAAATACGTAGCTGGATTATTGTGGGGTCTCAAAAAGTGAGGTATTTAAAACAAAAAATCATCCTGAAAGGACTTGGGGATTGCCCAAGGTCACAGACTAGTAAGAGCTGGGATGAGACTGGGTCGTCCGAGAAGATAACCATAGGAGTGAGGAGGAGCTGAAAACCCAGTACATTGTCCCTTTCGTCTGCCACCCTGTTTCTCCCATTGCAGGGATCTGTCTATAGCTCCTCCGTACTTACAGTGAATTCAACTGATCTCATTTCTTCAAAGAAATGGCATTATTTGCTCCCAGTTCTGCAGGAGACAGATATATTTCTGCTGCTGGCATTCAAGCTCTTTAGACAAGTATTATTTATAGTGCGTGCCTGTTTTTATGCCAGTCTCATGCTGTTTTGATTATTATGGCCTTGTGATATAGTTAGACATCAGATAGCGTGATTTCTCCAACTTGGTACTTTCTCTCAAGATTGCTGCGGCTATTCAGGTTCTTTGGATATCTCATATAAGTTTTTGGAATATTTAATCTAGTTCTGTGATATATGCCCTTGATATCTTAAATCTATAGCTTGCTCTGAATAGTATAGATAGTTTAATGATTTCTTCCTATCCATGAATGTGCTTCCTCTTATTTGTATGGTCCTCAGTATCTTATAGTTTTCTGTGTACAGGTCTTTCGCATCCTTGGTTAAATTTATTTCTAGGTGAGTTGGTAGTTTGCTTGTTTTTTTATGTAGCTGCAAATGGGATTATTTTCTTCGTTTCCCTTTCTGGTAGTTCATTATTGGTGATTAAAAATGCAACTGTTTTCTGGATATTTCTTTTGTATTCTGCCACTTTATTGAATTCATTTTTCAGTTCTAGTAGTTTTTGGTGGACTCTTTAGGATTCTCTATACACAGTATCATGTCACTACAAATAATGATAGTTTTACTTCTTTTTAGTGTGGATGCCTTTTATTTCTGTCTTATCTGATCGCTGTGGCTAGGACTTTTTGTCTGATCGCTGTGGCTATGTTGAATAGAGTGGTGAAAGTTGGCATCCCTGTCTGGTTCCCGATCTTAAGGACAAGCTTTTCGTTTTTGCCAGGTGAGTCTGAATGTGGCTGTGGGTTTGTGACATGTGGCTTTTCTCATGCCGAGGTACAGTCCCTCCATGCCCACTCTGCCGAGACTTTTTACCAGAAAGAGGTGCTGGATTTTATCGAATCCCTGTTCGGCAGGCAGCTATTGATATGATAGATAGTGATAAAAAGAGATGTTCCTGGATGATTCACAGGTCCCGTCAGGCAGAGAAAGATCAAATCAGGCTCGGCAGAGGTGGGCTTGGTGCTCCGGGCATTTCACTAACCACCACACAATCTGGTAACTGCCCTCAAACTCCCCCACTCCTGCGCAGCCTCCTCACCTCTCTGGGTCGGTTCTGCCGCTCTCTTCCTCTCTGGGCGGCCTTTGCCGGCTTCCTCCACTGCCCAGAAGCTTCCACCAGCTCCTCAGTGCACGGACCGTGGACTCCTCCAGTGGCTGTCCCCGCCTGCCAGCGGTCAGTGCGTGGGGAGCGGGCGGAAGTCCCTGAGAGAGGTAACCCGAAGAAGGGGTCTCCGGGTGTTAAATAGTTTCCGAGCGTTCCTACTGTTGCCGTGTGTATGAATAATCTGGGAAATTGAAGATATCACCGGGAATCCTGGGAGAGAGAGGCCTGTTTGCAGAAACGGCCTTTCGAACACCTGTCGCTTTCAGGCGGATTGGTGACTAATTTCTGCAAGGAGCAGCACACCGCCACCTCCCATTAGCGTTTCGGGTTTCTGTTCGGGCACCTTTCCTCTGCCAGGCGGTTAGCCGCACGTGGATGAGCAGGCTGGGGCGATGAGCAGGCTGGGGCGATGAGCATCAGAGGGCTTAAGCAGGAAGAGATGGGCCTCCTGTATGTACGTGTAAAACAACCATGGCACAGGCCGAGGCGCGGTCCCTGCGTGAACACGGGCACATGCTCCCCGTTTCACTCTACCAAACCAGCCCCTTTTCCTTCCTTCTGATCCATCACTTTCATCGATGGCTTAATACCTGTTAATGGGGCCTACCATCTTAACTGCACCATAAAACCGATCGCAGCGATGGCTGCGGTCTGAGAATGGAAAGCAGGAGTCGGCGCACCACCGATCGGGGCGGCTTTACGACGATTGCCAGGCACCCGGCTCTCTGCTGTGGCCGCCACCTCCCCTTCTGCCTCGAAGCCGTCCAGGTGGCAGATACTGAGTTCCCTCTGCGCGCTGTTGTGAGACCGTCCGCATCCCTCCACCTCCGGCCGGCGAGGGCCCGGCCGCAGGAAGAGCGGGCAGCTTTGTGGCGGTAATTACCCCGCGTTGTCAGGAGCTGACTGCAGGCCCCTTCCCGGCGATAACGGAATAAGCGCATAATGCAGCTTTATAGCACATGATTAATAGAAAATAATTACACGTCCTACAAAGGGATGCAATATTTCTTATAAATGGACTAGAATGGTTTCCTGTAGATTAAAGGACGCTTCATTATTTTATCAGTCCCGCTGAAGGGCAGTCACCGGCCTGGGCTAGCGGCTCAGTTGACGTTGAAGAGCGGAGGAGGGTGAGGGGGGGACCGGCTGGCAGATCCTCTGGTCCCTGAGCTCTCGTGAGCCCCGAGATGACAGGGAGGCTTTCGGACTCTTCAGAGAGGCGGATCGGCAGCCTGCTGCGGTTCTGTCTCTTTATTTTTTGTTTCTGCACGAGGTCAGGCTGGAGAGTTGCTGTTTTTTTAACGACCCACCTGTGACTTTTAGAACACCGCTGTCTATGCTCAGTATGTGGACCGCCAGACGGGATTGGAAGGATTGTATTGTGTCCACTGTAAGTAATCTAGCATTCGTCATCACGTGTGTTGGGGGGAAGGCAAAGGAAGGCCGATCTTCTCCTTCACCCTTAAACGACAGTGCATCTTCAGGCTGAAGCAGCGAACGCGGTACTCCAAGAAGCATCCTCCCCCCCTTGTAGAGGCTGCAAATGGTTTAATTGGGATTCATGTGGCTCAGGAGGCTCGTACCGGGGACGGTAACGATAACAGCAACAGCCTCCGTGTTTGCCGTCTCGTCCACGCGCTCTCGCGGCCGCGGTGTAAACCCATAAATTCGCCTGCTAGGTTTTTACCTCCCCGTATTTCATCTCGCCTCTTAATTCCACACAGGAGTGTTCTCCGGGATCCTTTACGGACGCAGAGCCATAAACACTCTGGTGTTTTTATTCAGGCCTTTTTCTGATTTAAACCGGCGATATGTTAGAGGGCTTTTATGAGGTGTGTATTTCAAGTGGTTTTCAAATCATTTTAAATCAATTAAGTGAAGCAGTGAAGAGGATTTGGGTCTAGAACTTTATTTATTTATTTTTTCCCTGGAATGTGTCTTTTAAGGGCCCCGTTCACGGCTGGGTAAGCCCCTCCCCGCTGTTGGCTGCTGAGTCTCCCACCGAATGAAGCCTCCCGGTCACGGTCACGTGCGAGGGATGCCGTCGGTCCTTGGGTGAAGTGATGGGTGGGAAATCGATTTCCTAAATTTGGTTGAAGTGATCGGTGGGAAGTCGATTTCTTAAATTTGGGTATGAGTCAGCTTCTTGAGAACAATAAAGTACAGTGGTACCTCGAGATACGAGTGCCCCAACATACGAGATTTTTGAGATACGAGCCATCGAGCGAGCGAGCGATTTTTGCTTTGAAATACGAGCAACAGTTGAGATAGGAGTCATCGCGCGGATCGGCCCTCGAGCGTCTCATAGTTTCCCACGCCTCAAGGTTACGGAACGAATTAAACTCGTATCTCGAGGGACCACTGTGTCTTCCGTGGAGAGCACAGGGTGTGACCACAGCAGAATGTTGTAACTTTCCGGTTTGTCACGGAGATCTAAACTTTGAAACGCAGAGGGCGGGCTCTTCTCTGAAAGCAGAGAGCTTCCGGCCTTCATTTCTCTCCTCTTCCCAGATATCAGGGGTGAGAACAGACCGGCGTGGGGTCAGCCGCCATGCTGACGTCCGCCCCATTAACCGTGGAGCTTGAGCTTTTACAAGGCCCGGCTCTGGCCTCCGAAAGGTTAAAAGCGTCTGTTTGGTTAAGCATTAGGCTCTAATTGTACGCATTGCCTTAAAAATTGGAAAGGGCAGTTTTATTAGGTACCGACTAGGGCCTAATGGTTGCTAATCTGAGCTTTCAGGACGCGGGTGTTTTCTTGGTCAGTACAGCCCCCGTCATTACCGTCAGCACCGGGAGTTCTGGGCGTCAGACTCTGGTTTCTCAGGCCGTTTTGTCCACGAAGCTCCCGCTGTCAGAGAACTTTCAAACTTCACATCCCGGCCACGTGTGCTCTCCTTAGACTCAGAAGCCCTTGTCCCCTCTCCTTCCAGGTTGTACTTTTTTAAAAAAAATATATTTTATTAATTTTTTACAGAGAGGAAGGGAGAGGAATAGAGAGTCAGAAACATCGATGAGAGAGAAAAATCAATCAGCCGCCTCCTGCACGCCCCCTACTGGGGATGTGCCCGCAACCAAGGTACATGCCCTTGACCGGAATCGAACCTGGGATCCTTCAGTCCGCAGGCCGATGCTCCATCCACTGAGCCAAACCGGTTTCGGCATCAGGTTGTACTTTTATCTCAAACTGATTTAGGTACTTTGGGGAGTAAACCTCGTTCTGGGACGTCACAGTTCAAAAAGCACAAGTGGACTCAACCCCATGATCTCTCTATGGACAGACTACCTTTCGGTACACACTGCGCGCTGCTACATTGTCTCGAAGAACTGTGGCTTCCTCTCTGCTGGTCAGGGCCTACTGGTCAGGGCCTACTGGTCAGGGCCTACTGGTCAGGGCCTGCTGGTCAGTACAGATGCTCCGCCTGTGCCTGGATGAACCCTCCCTCCCGTGTCAACCCATTTATCTGGGCCTCGGATGTTGGGAAGTCAGAGCCTATTGAATTACTCTGGGGATTGATTTTCAAAATTTCTCTTTAGGAAAAATTAAATTTGGGTCCTCCCATGCTTTTGTGGAGCATGGCTTTGGAAAGATATTATTCTTGAAACTTGTAATTCATTTTACTTTGTTTTTCTCACGAAACATAAATAAGTTTGAGCTAAAAGTCCATTAGTCAACCTGGCAGGCCCCTGAGTCCGGTTACAGAGAGCTCACAAGGCCCAAAGCTGAGGCTTGTCTGCCGGGGAGGCAAAGAGGTGGAGGTGCGGCCTTATCTCTCAGGACAGGGCAAAGGCGATGCGGCCCTCCCCTCACTCGCTTTTGCAGCTGGGTTAGTATTTCGCCTTTATAACTCGGGATACTTTTATTTCCCATCGCTCTCCTCCCATCAGGGAGAATCTACCACCATCTTTCAATTCCTTCCGCCCCTCCGTTATCAACCGCAATTAATGATCAATAAAAGCCAACAGATGCCTTAGAAGAAGCTTTCTTAAAGGAGCCCTTTTGTGAATGAATGGTTTTATAAAGAATTGGGGGCGGCGGGGGGTGTTTTTAGTGTTTCCTTATTTTCTCTAATTTATCTGTTTAAAATGTCCATGTGCTTATACAAGATTCTCTTAAGAAGAGGCATACCTCTGTATATTCTAAATCATTTTAGGTCCTAAGAGTTTAAGTAGGAATGAAATAGTTTATTGTGAAAAAAAAAATTCTATCCTTGCTAGATGGTAAGCTTCTTGAAGGCAAAGGTAGTATCCTAAGGATCCTGTAGCCCCTAGCAGAGGAGAGAGAGGGAAAGAAGGAGGGAGAGAGGGAGGGAAGGAAGGAAGGAAAGGAGGGAGGGAGGTTGATTCACTTGTTAGGTTCTTCTAAGTGACTGTTTCTGTGTTCTACACCCAGTAATAAACAGGCGCTTTGTCTTATACTTTAATTTAAATCTCTGCCTCGCAGCATTTTTAAAGTGTCCAGAAACCGAAAAAAAAAGTAGGAAAATGTTTCAATTTGCAGCTCAAGCTCTTGTAACTTTATAAAAAGAAATAACATTTCTCAGAAGTTGCACACAAAGGACATTGTACTTCTACCCGCCTAAAGGTTAATATTGCATATTGTTTTCAATTAGGAATACAATAGATACGGCTGGTGGGTAGGAGAAATGAAGGGAGCCATTGGCTTGGTGCCGAAAGCCTACATAATGGAGATGTATGATATCTGAGAGTCCGGGGTAAGTACATTTTAATCCAATATCCCGCCATAGCTCATATGTTCTCTGGGTCTCTGCGTTATGAGTCTTTGCCGTTTTCCAACTCTTGGTAGTTTTCTGAGACCACGGAGATTATGCGTCCAAATCACCATCGCCTTCTTTTTCACAAAAGGAGTCTAGTTCAATTGCAAAAATCATTTTGTGGAGTTTAGTTTGGAAATAGATTATTAAGAGAAAGTCCCTGTGATCAGACAGACCTCCTCCCCTTTAGGAAAATGCCACTTTTTGTGGCCTTTCTGAGGAGCCCAATGGACAGGAAGAAGGTGGAGTAAACATTCATTTTTTTCCTTGGCTAAAAAAAAAAAAATGTAATTTTGTTTCTAAACAGGAAAATCACGCTTTTGGATGAAGAGAAAAATCATAATGCAACTTCCCCCTCTGCCCACAGCCGAGGAGGGGTCTCCTGCTATCTATCTGCAAAGGCCGTGGAATCAGAATCGTCGAGAAGGCCTGAGCACAGAACCTCCCTCTGTTTTGTCGAGCATCCATGTCTTCACTGCTTTCTGCACTCGCAGCATCCCTCTGACGTGAGACTGAAGGAAGGGTCTCAATGCAAACCAGGTACAAGCTGTGCACTTAGACCTGTTGCTGTTTTTCAAAGAAATGATTGTAGTTTCTTTATTCACTCTTTGGCTGTGTGTGAAGAATCCAGCACTGTTTTCATATGTTCCACGTGGTCACCGCTACTTCTGGTATGAGATGGAGCTTCTCTCAATATTGGCCGTGCGCTATTTTTGTCCACTCTAACATATAGTTTCATAGAAATGTAAACCGCGTACATCATGTAAGCTTTGGGTAGATGCTGTAGGAAAGCCTTCAAGAATAAGGCCTTATTAAAGCTTTAGAGATGTTGTGTGTCAGTGTTTATTTCCCACACATGAGCAACATGTTTTCCCGACAGAATGTTTACCCTTGGCGAGCTTGCTTTATGGTAAATCTCCCCACAAGACAGGACACAGGACCGAATGGCGAATGGTAGTTTCTACCACACACGCTGCCTGGAACCGTGGTTCGTGTGAAGTTCTGTATCAAGAGCAGATACCCTGGTCAGAGGATGGGCTGGCCAGCGTCTCCTGCCATCATTTTGTTTACATTTAATGAAATAAAATACTTCCTAAGACCCACCTCCCACTCTCCACCACCCTAAGAGAACACGGCCTCTCAGTGGCTCAGAGAGTGAGTGGGGGACCGGCCCTCTTCCCCTGTCTGACCGGGCCTGTGCTGGGACCCCACCGCGGGGCGCCTCCAGCGGGCGTCTGCTCGGGCTCCTGAGAGCAGAGGCGGGCGCAGGGTGGGCACCTCAGCGGCACACACACCAGCAGGGGCGCGGAAAGGCCGCGGCAGCCTGACCCGGGAGTCCCACGCTCCGCTGCCCGAGCCAGACGTGCAGAATGACGTCATCCCCTGTCCACGAATATTTGAAACCACAGGCATTTGTTAAAAAAATGTATTTTATTGATTTCTTACAGAGAGGAAGGGAGAGGGAGAGAGAGTCAGAAACATCGATGAGAGACACCAGATCAGCTGCCTCCTGCAGGCCCCACACTGGAGATGTGCCCACAACCAGGATACATGCCCTTGACCAGAATCGAACCTGGGACCCTTCAGTCCGCAGGCTGATGCTCTATCCATTGAGCCAAACCGGTTTCAGCTAGAACCAGAGGCATTTTAAATGCCTACCAGGTACCGGTCTGCTCTTAACGTCTAGCACAAGGTCCTGCTGAGCGGGTAATCATTCGGAGCAGCTCTGATCTCCTCAGATTGAATCCCTCATCAGCATATACCTTTGTTGAACTTTTCGGACCTTTGCTTTATGAAGATAAAGATTCCAGCCATGCAAGCAAGCTGGTAACATTTAAAAACCTCCATCATTGACATAAACTGTTTGCAGGCACGGCTTCAGAGTGCTCATTTACCATGATCCCCTTCCTACCACGGTCATGTGATCTCAGAGGTAAAAGAAGATTCATTTCCGGGACTGGGAGGAAACCCTAGTTTCTATAATAAATTATATAAACCAGAGCTCAAGCTGTCAGACAGGGATTGGGGCGCTTGTTCCTCTGGTCCAGTGGTTCTCAACCTTCCTAATGCCACGTCCCTTTAATGCAGCTCCTCCTGTTGTGGTGACCCCCATCCATAAAATGATTTCTGTTGCCACAACAGGAGGAACTGCATTAAAGGGACGTGGCATTGGGAAGGTTGAGAACCACTGCTCCGGTCCTAACGGAGAGCGCTGGGGTGGAGGGAGGTCATCGTGGGAAAGTGAGACAGACAAAGAGGAAGGAGGCTACCCGGCTGGTGAGCCCGAGAGGTGGGGTGAAAGCAGAAGCAGCCGTGGGCTTCCACAGAACGTGGCCTTGCTGGTGGCCTTGCTGGTGGCGCGGGCACGGGCTTCCTGCCTCTGGCCTCAGCCGAGAGTGTAGGCTGGGCCAGTAGGTGGCAGCAGCCTGTCACTGCACACCGGCCGCCGGCAGCCCTCCCCCACCCGGGCCCCAACCCCAACCCCAACACAGAGAGTGGAGGATGTCGCTGCCTCCTTTTACAGTTCGTCCACGAGAGGGAGTCCTTCGCCAACGGATGGCCCGTGATGGCAGGCCAGGCGGCCAGGCAGACAGTCTGGGTGAACGACAGGGAAATCTCATGTGGCCTCTGCCTGAGCTCCTTCCTCTGGCCTTTGTTCTTTGGAAACTGGAATCCAGGTGGGAGATGGAAAAGAAAACCAGGGAAAATCATCGTCGCTTTCCCTTCATGACAGGCTTATATTCGTTGGGTGAAACCTTCTGCATTCTACCGGGGAGAAAGTTTTCTTACCAGCCTGACAATCTGTCACACACTCTCTTCCAACCATCACAATATAATTAATGCGCCTCTACACAACGCGGCTTGTTAGAAAACGTGCTAATGGCTGTGTTCTCATTATGTTTGCTTAGCTTTTATTTGTTTTTCTATGAACAGCGAGAGAGCTGGGTGTTGTTGTTGTTTTTTTCTCCAAAGGTGATTATAAGTCATATTTTATATCGCATTCTTCTTGATTATTTGCACTGTACTGAATTTGTACTCTATTGCCATTAGATCTTACAATAATGTTCCACTCTGCAAATTTTTAAGGTTCAAATAAAGTTTAATTGTTTGCAAACTGTTATGATGCTAATAATTCAACAGCCTGCTGTGTTACTAATGAAATTACTTTGTTATGATTAATTTGGAAAATAGTGTGTTGATTGTCGTAATTAAGCACAACAAGGTGAAGTAAATGATCCTAATGCCATCTGGCCTCCACGGCGAATGAAGAAATGAAATAGGGCTGTCACCCGAATTTATTCCAGGAAGTAAGGGTAATATGGATGGCTTTCCTGGCCGTCAGGACTGACACTTAACCACAGCTCCCTCTGTTCTGTTTCTGCCACTCTGTTGGCTCTGACACTTCCTTTCATAAAAAAAAAAAAAAAAAGCTATTTAGCCTAGTAATGGTTATCAATACTTTATATTATTTTAAGTCAATTATTTTTACCCGGCACTAATCTAATTACAGGTATTTACGTAAAGTATTATAGGATCAGAGGCAAGCACTTTAACCCGTCTGTAGGTGAAATATAGGTAATGTGGGGGAGGGGTTGCCACTGGTGTGCAAACACGTGGAGTGTAGCCTTCCATAAAGAGTGGAGATCCCATTCAGTTGTTTCTGAGATGTTTCTCTTCAAGACTCTCACGGGCCTATTTCTGTTTTCTCTACGTCCTCCGGTCCCGCTGACTCCCACCCACTTCAGAGAGTCAGAATTTATTCAGAGAAGTAAGGATAGTACAAATGACTTTCATGGCTGTAGGGACTGACAGTAACCACATCTCACTCCATTCTGTTTCTGCCGCTTTGTTGCCTATTGCACTTCCCTTGCAGGGTCATGATTAAAAACAGGGGCGAGAACCCAGCTATAAATTAGCCCTTCGGCCACTGGAAGGAAACGGGCCCTCACATACGTGTTGTTTAAAAGCTCGAACTTCATCAGGGAGACTGAGAGTTTGGGGTGGTAGTGGGGAGCGACCAGCGAGACTGCGCGAAGCATTGTGGGTAAAGTTCTTCTAAACTTCGGGGGAGTCCATGGCTTGTATCTCCATTGTTGAGTGGAGATACAGACACAAACTATAGAGAGAGCCTTTTCCTTCTCTTGATTCCCATAGATTCAAGAATATTGAAAATTGATCTATATGGTAAAGGAGGAGGCGCGATGGAGATTCAAACAGGACTCAACCATAGAAAATACAGCTTCACTCAGAGGTTGGAGGAATATAATTAATATACAGAACATAAAAACATTTGCTAAGCCGAAACCCGTTTGGCTCAGTGGATAGAGCGTCAATCTGCAGACTGAAAGGCCCCAGGTTCGATTCCGGTCAAGGGCACGTATCTTGGTTGCGGGCACATCCCCAGTAGGGGGCGTGCAGGAGGCGGCTGATCGATGTCTCTCTCATGGATGTTTCTAACTCTCTGTTCCTTTCCCTTCCTCTCTGTAAAAAATCAATACAATATATGTTTTAAAAAAAACATTTGCTAAAATGGCCTGAGTTGTTGGTAAAATCCTGAGTATTCCAAAATACAGAGAAACAAAAAGTAGTAGATGATGAAAGTGTCTTTCTACAAACTGCACTGCGCCACACAGATGATCCCTGGATTGGGAACCAGGAATTCCCAGACGTCCTCAGCTTCAGCCAGCGTCACCATCCCCGTCTTGGGGGCTGGTTTCCTCTGGAATGCCTGTTAGAACCCCTGACAGTGTCACGTTTTGCTGTGACGAGGTAAATACTTGTAAGAAGTATCTGCTCACAGTAACATGGAACAGCATTTCACTGATACTGCGTGGAAGGGGCTTTTCTGGCTTTCCCCGGTAGAATCTGCTCTGTCATCACTCGGTCACAAATATATGACTTCGTGCCACCAGGGTACTTCAGACTAGATGGTGCGTATCCAGTGAATAATTTTTAATCAACAGTTTGCAGCCCTGCCCCCCAGTACGTCAAGCCCCGAGATTTAAGGAGAGTTGACGTCTGTGTCTAGCAGGGAAAATGCCTTCATCGTTGGTACGTTGGCTCTCTGACAACATTCTCTGCGTCAGAAAGTCATTCCTTGACCAAGACTTCAAAAGCAGCTTGCTTGTCCCCAGAATGCCATCAACAAGTGGTTTGGGTTGGGTGATTGGTGACTGTGTTGAGGGAGATGGTGCATAACAAGGTGGCAGTTGGTGTGGTGTTTAGTGTTGTCACTTTCAAAGAAGGCGCCACAGGCCACTCCCAGCCACGGCTGGCCCACTTGCCACCTGGACACCCTCTAGCTGTCACCCGGCATGGACCAAAAAGGAATCTCCCCAAATGGGAGGTTTCACAGGTTTTGTGGCCAAATCCAACCATAATCCAACTTCTGTCTTTTTTTTTTTTTAACCTTTCCTCCCTGTCATTATATTAACTTGAGCACTTGGAGTCCCCACGGTGGCAGGAACTAAGGGACCAGAAGTAGCTTCGTCACATCTGTGCACGGCTCAGGTCTGCGGGACTGGGAAGGCGCTGGAGGCTGAGCCAAGAAGCATGTGACCGCACCATCGCCCCAAAGCCCACCTCCCAGGTGCTCCCCTTGATGTAGGAACCATGGGAAGTGTCCCTCGGTCTCTCTCCCCAGCTACTCGCCATTCCTCGGCGAGGTAACACAGAACAGCACGAGGCTGTGGTCTATATGTTGGCCTCCACTTTGTTCTATTTTTTTTTAATATATATATTTTTTAATTTAACAGAGAAGGAGGGAGAGGAATAGAGTCAAAAACATGGATGAGAGAGAAACACCAATCAGCTGCCTCCTGCATGCCCCCTACTGGGGATGTGTCCACAACCAAGGTACATGCCCTGCACCGGAATCAAACCTGAGACCTTTCAGTCTGCAGGCCGATGCTCTATCCACTGAGCCAAACCAGTTAGGGCTGGCCTCCACTTGGTAATAGAAAAATGCCACTAGAGTAAAGGCAGGTGCCATGTGGTACCTCGAGCAGCAGCTTGCCTCTGCTTTAAGGAAAGGGTCACAGGGGGACTCTCGAAGGAGGAAATGAAGGACACCAATGCACGCCAACTAAGACCGACGGCTTCAGAGGACGAGAAAGTGCCAACAAATAAGCAGGTTCCCGTATACAGCCTCCCCTCCCGGGTCCCCTGAGAGTCTGCCTCGGAAACCCCGTGTCTTTAACTGCCAGTCAAAATGAGGATAAGAGTTTCAATCAGACCAGTCATGGCAATGGCCAACACTAACTCCTCACTACTTGTCATGCTGGGCGCTTTTCACTCCCTCTTCTAACCGCCCTCTGAGGGAAGGTGTTTCTTCCCATTTCCTGATGAGGGAGTGGGGGGTTGGGAGAAAGTTCCTCACTTATCCCCGGGGTCCAGGAGTAATAAGGTCCCCAGCCCCCTCCCTTGAGGTCAGCACCATTCTGCTCCCCAGGACTGTGCCACATTCAAATGCTTCATTCCATTCTTTGCAACCAAAGCTTATTGGCCGCCCTTAGAAAATAGTTTGGAGCATGTGAAGAGTTCAAGGACAGATAGGCAGCCTGATTGCCTCACTTAGAAGTGAAGGCACTCCAAGGTGAATGTCAAATCCGCAGCAGCTGCTAACCCGCAAGGAGGAGACACTTCACCGCAGGAAGTTATCTATCCGTGAACTTGGAGTCTCACTGAAAACAGGAAGTCCATCAAGGCAGCAGAGTCAAGGGAGGTGACCAGGCCAACGGGACCTTTTCCTCTCCTCTCCACCTTCTCAAAGTCAAGTCCAAGCACCTGCTCAGGAAGGCTGGGAGAGGACCTTAGAGCTGGCTGCCTCTGTTTAGGAATAGTTTTCAGTTACACAGCTGCTGCTTTGGAGGGGCGAGAGAGGGCGTAGGGTTTAAATTGATCGGGGTTTGGGTGGGTGGTGGTGGTTTTTATCAGTTTAAAAGATGATCATTTAACTGTTCGGACCTTACAATCGATGAGCAAACTTCATTATAAAACTTGTATAGCCAAAACCGGTTTGGTTCAGTGGATAGAACGTCGGCCTGTGGACTGAAGGGTCCCAGGTTCCATTCCGGTCAAGGGCATGTATCTTGGTTGTGGGCACATCCCCAGTAGAGGGCATGCAGGAGGTGGCTGATCGATGCCTCTCTCTCTCATCGATGTTTCTAACTCTATCCCCTTCCCTTCCTTTCTGTAAAAAAATCAATAAAATACATTTTTTAAAAAGAAAACTTGTATAATTTTGTAACCGGCCGATGGCAATGTCTTCCCTTAAACTTACGCTTGTGGAGATAGGAATTCATTTCAGGAGGACTTTTATGGCACCTCCGGCATTCAACTACAAGTCTCATTCCTTGGGCACCTGCTTATGCCTTGTCCAGGGCTCCATGATAAGTCTTCTGCTGTGTGTGTGTGTGTGTGTGTGTGTGTGTGTGTGTGTATAAACAAATCTTTTTTAAAGAACCCTTTTTCCCCTCCTCAGTGATTGGAGGCTGGTGGGTGGGGTACAGAGACCTGTCCCATCCAAATTGGGAGACTCACTCCTAATTCCGGGTTCAAGCACATGTGGGCCATGGAGCCTGTGGTTCCCTGTTCCCATCTCCCCCTCCTCCCCCTCGTCCTCCTCCTCGGGTTTCCCCACGGAGCTAAGTCACACGAGGCATACACTCCTGGCCCCTCTGCAGAGTCATCAGCATCAGCCTTCTCTCTGCTCTCTGTGGCCCCGCAGAAGTGAGGCCTGTCTCTCTGTGTTTACACTCTCCGTGCTCCCGGGGGGAGGACTGGCCGCCCGGCTGTCGGGTGCGTGTGCAGGGCTGTCTGGCTGGTGCTTTGCGGCCGTCGGTCAGCGTGTTTGCTTTCTTCTTTGTTGTCTTCCCGGGGCCGGCTGCTTCTCTTCCTTTCTAATGAAATGATTCCACTCTGAATAATTGCGTGTAAGTGCCGACCGTGGGCGAGGGGCATTTCAAACGGAGAATTCGACACCGTCTCCCCTAAGCAGACTCGCCGTCTAAATAAAACAGGCAGGACATTAACTCCGGGAAGGAGCCTCTCCTGGTGCCGTTCCTAGCAGGTTTAATCACTGGCCATGTCCTAACACAGGACAGGGAGATCCTCAAACGCTGTTACCTCTGAACCTAGCGGACCAGCTTGGAAACACACCGGGGATCCTCTCTTCTGTGTGTGTGAAGGTGGAGAGAGGGGAAGAGAGGGTGTCAGTGGTTCAGACGAAAGCATTGATTTGGGGGAAATCTGTGAAATGCTCGTAGCTACTGAATTAAGGGCCAGGGGAACCGAATTGCTGTGTGTGTGTGTGTGTGTGTGTGTGTGTGTGAGAGAGAGAGAGAGAGAGAGAGAGAGAGAGAGAGAGAGAGAGAGAATAATGTGAATCTTTTGCAGAGTTGCTGCCGATTGCGGTAAAGCACAGTTCTGGAAGCCGAAGCTGACCCCCACCTTTAGAGCTCTTCCTTCCAGCTGCGGACACAGCTGGACCAGTCCACAGCGGGTGGAAGGAAGGCCTGCAGTCACCCCAAATTCTAGTGGCATCTCTCCGCGGCATCACGCCTGCCAGAGAAAAGGTTTCCTGGCCTGCGAAATGCGAGAATGTTCTCTCTGCCCACAGGTGTAGTTGGCTCCAGTGAGGCGGTGTGTGAGGTTTCCGGTAAAATCAGGGACGATGCTAACTATGGCTTTCCTGCACCGGAAGAGATGATCATTTAACTGTTTGAACAGTTACAATCAATGAGCAAACTTCATTATCAAGCTTATATAATTTTGTAACCGGCTGATGGCAATGTCTTCCCTTAAACTTACGCTTGTGGAGATAGGAATTCATTTCAGGAGGACTTTTATGGCACCTCTGGCATTCTACTACAAGGTCTTATTCCTTGGGCACCTGCTTATGCCTTGTCCGGGGCTCCATGATACGTCTTCTGGTGTGTGTGTGTGTGTGTGTGTGTGTGAAATGAAACAAAGCGTCAGAATGAAAATTTCTCCTTCACACCAGAAGCAATCTAACACCCGGTACTAGCTGCAGAATTGCTTGGGATAATGTTAGCTGTTGGTTTTGTTATTTTATAACGAGAACCGATGTGCATTATCCTAGAGGAGTTCGGGATTACATTCTCCTATGATCTTGAATACATTTCTGAATCAAGCCATCTGGCTTCCAAGCTATAGTCATCCTGTTAATGGAGAGTTCCATAACAGATGTCATTGCTTCTATTTGTAAAATTTCAAAATAAACTTCCTTTGATGTTGAAATGCTTCAGGTCAATCTGAACGGCTTCGGGGTCTAGGTGGTCTGTTGTTGGTGGGACTTTGCAGAAAATTTCTTTTTTGGAACGAATTACCCTACGGGAAAGCATTGTATAGATTCCCTTTGGCCGTAAGCTACTCCCTTTAGGAAGTGTTTCTCCCACATGGGTTTCCGTGACTGTCTGCCTGTGAGGACAGACTTTGTAGTGGAACATTTTCTTCAGCATCACGTCCAGGACTAAGACAATTTTATCTGATCAAATTAGCCTTGTAATTTAGCACTAATCTCGGCGTGTAGTTTTGTAAAAATATGGGGCTAGAAATAAGGGTGAACCAGAACATCATTACATGTAACCTTAATGCTTTAATGTTATAACTTTGGGCAAAGCTAATAAAAAATGCAAAGGACTCTTAAATAATTTAGATTATCTAAAAAATTGAGCATATTCCTTCAAATAATAATGGCTTTCGTGATCTGATTTTTTAAAATTCATCTCTCACGTCTTGAATAACTTAGAAGTGTAGATATCAGAGGAAGCTGGAGTTTATTTAAGATGATCAAATGTATTTGTTATCATACAGCATCATGGAAGACTCCATTTTTTAGCCTAGTGAGTATAATCTCCAGTGTTATGCGGCATATCATTCCAGTAACATATCTGATAATGTTATTACAGCGCAGAGGAAACTTTCAGCACTTCTCTTTAAAATCGTGCTCTGGAAAGTGGCTCCTGGACTATTTTGAGCCATTAATTAATTCCATTAACTTTTAAAAAATAGTCATTTTGTGTGCCTTTGATTGGCTTTCTAAAATGATATGAAAGCGTCTCTTGCCATCTTCACCTCCATGGGGAAATTGTTACCTCCACAATGTATGTTCATTACTATGCTCTTGGGGTAAAGGGAACTTAGTTGTGACACAATAAACCATGGTAATGGTGATTAAAGTGAAAATCAGGCCATTCCTAAAACTTTCCCCCTCTTCCTAAACGATTGCAGTAGAGAATGTTTACTTCCTCTGGTGCTGTGGTTTATAGCAATAAATACTCTACATTGATTACTACTTAAATTCTAATGGAAGGATCTGAAGGCTAGAAACTCATTACAGCTTAGCATTTAGTGCCTTAATTTTTAAACAGTTTTTAAATTTTAAAAATTGATGTAATTGCCCCCAAATAGGCTTCTGTGATTGGATCCATATCGTGCTACAAAACTGTCCTCATTTCGTGTCTTTTCTGAAGATTATTTTGCTCACATTATTTTCCCTGGCACTTCATTGCTATTTTTGCATAACGGAAAAATCTGTCATTTCCATTTTAGCTCAGTTTGGAAATATGAAAACCATGTCAGAGCAACCCATTAAAGATTAGTATAGGAGCACCAAAAAATTAATGGGAGAGAGCCACGAAGAGCGTTTAAATGTAGTCGAATTATTCGTGTGCAATTTTGACCCATTAATCTGGTTAGAGACTGCTTAAGAGAGAGATTTCTATCTACAGGAGGTTTTTTTTTCTCTTTCAAGAGAAAACGGAAGAGAGAAAACTCATCTAAAATAAATACCGTGGTGCTTTTTCTTTTTTAAGAAAAGGGTGAAGCAAGAGCGTCCCTGATACCGTGTGATCATTTATTCTTAGTCAACACCAGACTGCCATTTACACACCGGGTGTTAAAAGCCAGTTACACTCATTAACGGTGGTCTCTCTCTAAGGCTGGGTTTTAAGATACTCGAGATAAGATTTATTTTCAAGCTATTGCGGGCCCTTAAGGGGAGATGTTTTCCTTACAAAGGGGAATATCCTACATCTGAGTTCATTATTTGCCGGGCTGGGGGTTTCTGTGTGTGTGTGTGAGTGTGTGTGTGCGCGTTGAGATGGTTTGCTCTTTTGTACATAGAAAAAGGGGGGGCGGAGAGCACAGAGCCGGTGTGTCTCTGAACCCTAATACCGTCTGTCTTCTTAATGAACCTGCCCGCCCGTGGCCACAGGAAGGGCTCCCCGCAAATAAACACGCTCCGAGTGATTTAGCCACTGTGTCCAGGCTGTGTAAACACCTAATTATTACAGTAAAATTGTCAATAAATTCACATTACGGCTCCCTTTTCCACAACGGCGACCAGCTTGTCCCCCCTGGCTCGATCGGAGGGCATACATTGCATGTTGGCGTGTGGATGGTTTTGTTTCCATCGCTGCAAGCTGGACAAAAAGCCGGGGAGCCTCAGGGCCCAGGGGTGTGACTCCCGGAGGAAGAAAACCCCTCCAGTTGCTGATGAATGCAACGTGCTGGGATCCCCCTCACCGAGATGGGCCCGGAGCCTTCACAATCTGATCTTTCGTCACCGCATTACAATAAAATAAAATAAAATAAAATAAAATAATAAAATAAAATAATAAAATAAAATAAAATAAAATAATAAAATAAAATAAAATAAAATAAAAAAGGTGGCAGTAAAGCCAGGCCGCAGCCGCCGCAGCCTCAGACACACACACAAAGAACCCAGGCCTCCCCGCCCCCGCCCCGAGCAGGGGGACCTGGGGTGCCCATTGGAGAAGCCGACGATAAAAACGGCGAGAGGCAGTCATTTCCTTGAACCCAGATTACATCCCGTTCTCAGAATTATGATATCATGTCGAACACGATCGCGGGCTCCCCACCGCCCCCCCCTCTCCACTCCACCACCCCGTCTCCCCCGTATTTCTTCCATAACTGGCCCATTAACATTAGAAAAGCAGAGGGACGCGGAATGCTAATGAGGCTGGCCGGGCGCCCCGCGCGCGCGGGGAGAAGAATGAGGCTCCGCGCGCACCCCCGCGCCTGCAGCGCGCGGGGCCACCCTCCGCGGCTCCTGGGGGGCTGCGGGGAGGAGGACGGGGCGGGGGGCGGCGGGGAGCGGCTGGGAGCTGGGCAGGGAGTTCTCCGCCTTCCGGCCGGAGCGGTGGTTGCTCAGGGCGCGGTGGTCCGGTCGCTCGGCCCCGGCCTGGCCGTTACCTGCAGCCCCGCACCGGGCAGACAAAGGGGACGCGGGACGGGCCCGGGGGGTGGAGGTGGGGGTGGTGGTGGGGGGTGGACGGGCGCCCCACACCCTCCGTAAACACGTCGCTTTTAAGGAAACAATGAGATGACGCCGAGGTATGGGTTCATTAAAAAAATAATAATTTAAAAAAAAGGCTGGAAAGCGCTCCGGGTGATGGCAGGCTGGCCGGGTGCCGCGGAGGACACAGACCGCCTCCTCCGCGCGGCCAGAGCACGGCCCGGCCCCGGGGCGCTCCGTTATTTCGCCGGAGCCAGGAGCGGGGCGAGGCTCGGGAGCGCATCGCCACGGAAAACGATCCGCGCAAAAAAATAAAAAAATTAAAAAATAATAAAGAGGCACCGACCGGGGCGGCGGCGGCGCGCGCGCGCGCGGGGCCGGTGCCAAGCAGATGGCCCCCCCCGCTGGGTTTCTGATTGGAAACCAAAGGTAACATTTGCCGCCGCGTCAGGGAGACGGCGATCAGCGAGACAAATGGGCCTCCCCGGGGCCCCGCCGCCCGCGCCGGCCGCATCTCAAACGCGAGGCGCCGCCGCCGCTGCGTCTCTGCGGGCGCGGGAGCCGCCCGGCCCCGGCGCGGGGAGGGCGAGGGCGCGGGCTGGCGGGAGGCGCCGCCGGGCACGGCCTGCCTGCCCAGGGCCCGCAGCTCCGCTCGGCCCAGCTCAGTCCGGCCTGCGAGCTCCGGTGGCCGCCCCGCGCCCGCAGCCAGCGCCCGGGGGGACCCGCCCGCAGCCGGGGGGTCTGCTGCGCGCTCCCCGCTGCAAGCCAGTGCCCGGGAGGCCGCGGCCAGGCGGTGCCCCCGGGAATCAACACACGCACACACACACACACACACATGCACACACACACTCACACATGCACACACACACACTCACACACACACGCACACATGCACACACACACACACGTGCGCCCTCGCCACAAAGGCACGCGCTCCCTGCACTTGAATCCAGCTCCGACAGACACACGTCACCAGGGGCGCGGAGCGTGTCCGCGTGCGGTGGGCGCGCCTGGGCGGGAGGGGGCAGCGTTTAGAGGGAGGGGGGGGTTGTTGGGTGTGTGTGTGTGTGTGTGTGTTTTTTCTTTTTCTGTTTTTTTTCTTCTTTTTTTTTTTTTCCCCCTCATCTCAGCTGGCAGCCCCATTCCGCTCCAGCAAAGACAAGGTACAGCAAATGTCCTTTGGGTGACATTCAAAACTCGATATAAATCCTCGGCTTTATGAGACTGCAGCGCCATAAATTACTTAGCCTAATTGTAGATGTAATGAATTACCATAATTAGTCATGGGCTACATTAAATTAATCAGCATGGTACATTATTTTGCTAAATTACATCTTTGCCTTCCAAAGCCGCCCGTGCAAGCAAGCCGGCGCTTTCTGCAAAGAGGGGGAAACGGGGGAACCGGGGCGCCCCGTAATGAGCAGCTTTCTGCTCCTCGCGCCCGCCGAGACAGGGTGTGCATGCTGATGCTGATGGGAGGCGGGAAGGTCTGGAAACGCCGCCGCCGCTGCAGCTTCAGCTGGCGCCCCAAGGAAGTGTCTGTGCCTGTTAATGACACCCGGTCCTCCTGCAGGGGGTGGAGGGGTGGGGGTGGGGGCTGTGTCTGGCCAAGGTTCTGGAAGATTCCCCTCGCAGGGGAAGAAAAACACTTGGCGATGGTGCTTTAAGGCAAATAATAGAGCTGATACAACAAGTCGCAAAGCAGTGGGGTGGCAGGGAGATAATGTCTCCGGAAATATTAATAGATTTAGAATGTTCTCTTCTTACACGGGTTGATGAGATTTATAGTTACCAGGTATTTCTTTTTTTTATGATGATGATGATTATTCAGGCCGTTTGGAGAAAGCCGGTAGCTATTTTTGTTTTTTACTTAAACCTCCAGCTGTTCAAGATCGCGCTGCGGCTTCACAGTGGGTGATCTTGGAGGCATCAGCCGCCGATCTAAATATTATTCACTCTTCAGGCGAACGCCAGGCCGCTCGCAGGCCCGGCTTTCTGAGAAGAGAGGGGCCTGCTTTGGGGAAAGGTCTATTTTTTCTCTCTCTCTCCTTCCATTGGGGCGGGTGGTGGGGGGACATGTGGTCGGGAAAACCAGAGAAAATGAGTGGATCCGCTGGGTTAACTCTTGGTGTGAAACGCCTTTGTCAGCTCCACTCTTTGGAAAAGCCATGTTCGTTCTGAAACCCAGTGGCCCGAGACCCTTGACCTTCACACGCTGCTGGGAACCAGGGTGTCTGGGAGGGGGTGGGAGGGATTGTCTGGATCCCCGAGCCAGTGCTTTGGGGTTTCTCTCACATGTGCAAGAGCCTCTTGGCTTAAGAGAGGAGCCGTGTGCTACCTGCTCATCTGTGGGAGGGAGGGACCAGGACATCCTTGGTGCTTTGTTTATACATGTGTCTGCCGACACCCAAGGAAGACGGGCTGTCAACCAAGGTGCCAGCCGCCTTAGAGCAGAATGTCGCAGAGAGTGACTACGATCGGCACCCGATCCTTAAGCGGTGGAAGTGAATTAAAACCTAATACCCAGAGAAGCCTGCAAATACAGGTTGGGTCCCAGCTGCGGAAAAATGCAGAGGGAGGCAGAAAAGCCCTGTATTGTAATTTGTGTGTGTGTATGTGTGTGTGTGTGTGTGTGTGTTTTGTCCTGGTGGGAGCCCATTTAATTAGTGCAAGGAGGTATTGGATTTTAGCTTATCGTGCATATTGTTTTCCAGCTGTACTAAAGATTGCCAAGTTCCTAATGGCCTGACCCTGTTCTGTAAATCAGCAGTAAATGCGGCATTTACACCGAGCCAAGGCAAAGGGCTCCTTCTGGCGGGTTTGCGCTGTCACCGGGCCCCGGGCGCAGGGATTAATGGGCTGATGTTAAACATCTGTCCCCTGTCTTTGGGGGGACGTAAACACACAAAGAGGGAATCTAATGCCATCCGCCAAAAGATCCTCAATGAGAGGAAGCCCTTGCTCGCATTTCCATCCGGTGGCAGGGCAGACACATCGCCTCTTTATGCTAAAACCCCACCGCACTAAGGGCCCTATAAATAGTCGCCGTGTGACAGCTCGGAGGAGAAGAGAGGTTTCCTCCAGACATTAGTTGTGCTAAAAGATTCATCATTACCTGCAGTCGTGAAATAAATCTTTGATACTTACAACTATAATATCCATGCTCTACGTTTTATTGCAGATATAGGTAGACAGTCATTATTTCTGACACTTTCTCAGCACGACGGGGTGGACTCTCGGGGGGGAAACCCGGTGTACAGTGCTGCAGAAAGAGATGGATCTAACCACATGGAAACCAGTTACTTTATGGAGCCATTGCAACCAGGACACTATTCCCTTAATGATCTTAAACAATCACATAGATTTCCGAATGCAATGGAAGGCTCCCATCTCAACACAACCTCCGTTATCTGCAAATTAAGTCACCAAGAGGGGGGAAATGTATTGGTTTGACATCACGGTAATTTAGACAAGATCTATTCCTGAACGAGCGCGGGGTTTTGTTAAGCATTAAAGTTTATTATTATTTAGGGGACATTAAAACAAGACAACGGTCAACAGCCGTCACTTTATAGCCCTTGTGGGACATCAGAATTCCGCGTGCAGAGAACCCCTGGTTAAGAGGTCTTGGAGTGGCTGCAGTACAGTAGATACCGGCGTCACATAAATTGCAGCCACGTGATAGATCATACCGAAGAGGTGTTAAAGTTGTCATTGGCCGTGAGCTATTTAAAAGAGAGAGGCTCCTGCATGCCGCTTTTGAGTCCCAGGAAGTGAGTTATGGAATCCTGGAAGAGTCCCCGCTTACCCAGAAGCCACTGCTTTGATCAATCCCGGTCTATTTTTCAAAAACCCCTGACTTAACAGCCAGGGCAAGATCACACCTTTCCTTCATGGTTTCATCGTATGCCCATTGGTTCTCTCCATTTCGATGATGATGGTAGGAGACCAGAGGCTACACTGATGGGGTGGGAGGAGGGGGGGTACTACTTTTCGGGGAGAAGGTGGGCCTCACTCAGGAAGTCCGTGGTTGGGGTGGGATGGCGGGGGCAAGCCCTGAGGCTTGCTGCTCGGGCAGGGATCACGTGGAGCCCTCCCGTCAGTCACTAACCTGGCACGTGTTCTAGCAGCTCTGGGAGGCCATCTGGTAAACCCCGGGACAACCACCTGCTCGCCCAGACCAGTCCCTGGATCCCGGAACCCAGCCAGGAGGAGCCACTTTGGAAAAGAGTCGTCAATGCAAAAGGGATCTGTGTGTTTGCATATTTAAAGCCACAATAATTATTGGTAGACTCTGCATAACAAATGTAATTTCAATTTAGACTGTTTTTTTCTAAATTAAAAAACTATTGCTTGTGGGTAATGAGTATTTCGGGGCGTTGTTGGTTCTTTTTTAAGTGCATTTTTAATGTTTTTATTCTAGGGACGTGAAGCGCATTGAACAAAAGATTTGCCCAGCTACTACGCCGTGCTAACGAACCTGCACTCCCTTCATCTCTGGGCAAGTTGGCACAGCAGGGCTGTGCACGCTGCTTCTCCCCGAGACTGGCAGCACGGAGCTCTGTGGCGCTATATCTGCAGCTGTGTAGTTACACAAGAAATCATTTGGTTTCCAATAAAGCTTCTTCCCGGCTTCCTATCCATAACATTTGATAAACTTGCGTTTCTTAGGTGGAAGTCATGTGGAAACGCCTAACCACGTTTAGGCTGCTGAATAAAAATAAAAACACGATACGGCCTTCTGGTTGTCTATAAAAAGATGGATTGCACCCCCCCCCCCCCGGAATGGGTCAGGGTACAGAGCAGCATGTTAGTGTTTTCCAGAAAATTCTAAAAAGATGGCATTGCATGGAAAAATCAAACCTTGATGTCCTTGCCTTGCCAGCTGGGTTCTGTGGCTTCTGCTGCCTGGGAACTCACCGGCACTTGGTCTAGCAGTTGGGACCCTCATTGTGGAGGAAGAGAAGTGTGTTTTGTTGTTTTGCTGCCATCTTGGATGGAACAGCGCTAGAAAAGTGGCTGTCCATCTGTAATCTCTCTATGGGACACTGCCTCACCGACCTCAGCCTCTCTCTCTCCATGGCATTTGCTCTTTTTTTTATATATATTTTATTGATTTTTCACAGAGAGGAAGGGAGAGGGACAGAAAGTTAGAAACATCGATGAGAGAGAGACATCGACCAGCCGCCTCCTGCATGCCCCCCACTGGGGATGCGCCCGCAACCAATGTACATGCCCTTGACCGGAATCGAACCTGGGACCCTTCAGTCCGCAGGCCAACGCTCCATCCACTGAGCCAAACCGGTTTCGGCGGCATTTGCTCTTTTATAGGGGAGCCAAGCAATTAAAAATCACCTGCTCACGTACATCCCCGATGCTTGCTTCCTGTTTTCTAAAAGCAGGTTGGCTGTTTGCCCTTGAGCCTTAAGAAATGTTGCTGATTGGCTGTTTGTTAGTTTTTAATAATATATGGCATGGATCCAAGTGGGCTTTCCGATGACCTCGACAACAAAACGTGATTCTTGGCTGCAAGGTCTGTTGGGGGGTGGCAGGCTGCCAGCCACTCGCACATCCTTCACAGGTGGCTGTTGCTGGCAGGCCAGCGTCAGTCATTGCAAATGAGTGACAGTCCCTGTAACTCACCTGTCAGGCTTCCTTGGCGTGGCCCAGGGATGCCCGGGTCGCCCGGCCCCTTCCCCACACGCGCTCCTCCTTCTCAGAGACCTACCCTCCGGTGCAGCTCCTGCCTGCCCGGGCTCATCAGAACCCCAAGGTACCTTGTATGTGATTGACGATAATTAGGTTTCAACTGCCTCCTGATGCAGAAATACACACCATTACAGCGCGGCCAATTCCGCGCCTGCAATCTTGCCTCTGAAAGGGTATTGATTCACTCTTTCACGTTTTTAAAAGGTCACGGCAATAATTCCATCTGAGCTGTGCTAAGTGAAAATAGTTTGTAGAAAGAAGACGGTTGCTTCTTGGACTATTGTAATTGAAAGCCACCACGGCTTGTTTTTTTTTCAGTGTGTGTTAATTACTCCTGCCTCTGCCCCATGGTGCCCTGATGAAATGTCCGTCAGGTTACAAAGCAGGCGGCCCTCTGGGTTCCCGGGGTCAGACTTTGGGGGCGAAGGGGACCTGCTTTTGGTTTTGTTTTTCCCACGGCAGGGCAAGGCCTTACCCACCATGGAAGCCGCACCGCTGTCTTCGTTTAGGCATTAAAAAGAGGAGAGCCGCCGAAACCGGTTTGGCTCAGTGGATAGAGCGTCGGTCTGCGAACTGAAGGGTCCTGGGTTCGATTCTCGTTGGGGGCATGTATCCTGGTAGGGGGCATGCAGGAGGTAGCTGATCGGTGTCTCTCTCTCACCCATGTTTCTAACTTTCTATCCCTCTCCCTTCCTCTCTGTAAAAAAAATCAATATATATATATATATATATTTTAAAAGAGGAGATCTCGTTCCCGGGCCCTGTCCCCTGCCTGCCTGTGTTAATGAGAAGGGGATGCATTGGCTCTGGCAAACAGGATGCTAAATCTGCTTACTGGCTGCAAATTTTCATTGTAGCTACACAGCCCTTTCTGAGCTGACGGAAAAAGAGGCTTCTCATTGGCTCTGGGGACCTCCATAAAATGAGTTCGTGATGCCAGTGTGTGGCTCCCAGAGCGGGGCCGCCCTCGCAGGTGACAGGGAAGTCTGAGTGATAAAGCATACGTCGCCGGAATTCTCCGAGAGCAGAGACTTTTCCCTACGTCTTCATCTTTTCCGAGGGGGAAAACAAGAGTTTCAAAGTGCTGGTATGGCATGTTTCATGAAAGTGGGGGCGATCAGATTTTATGCTTCTGAGCTACTTGGTAGATCTCTCCCCGTTAGAGGGCAAAAAAAAAAAGAAAAGAGTCCCAGCTGTTTCTAGTTTCCAAAATGAGCCCGTCATTGTACTTGCAGACGGAGGGGCCCATTCTCATCCTGCGCGCGGGGATTTACGCACATAATTACCATTAATGCTAATGGCATTGATGGCTGCACAGCCCCACGCATCAAGAGGAGAATATATTTTCCGCGTCTCCCCGCTGTGAAAGTCCATTGACTATCATTCATTTCACAACTTATTCTTTAAGAGGAGGCCCGCGTTCTGTCTTGGCGTGCAGCCGCCTCGTGCCGAGGAGGGAATGTGGGAAAGAGGGGGAAAAGGGGTGATCGGCGCTGCACTTGTTCCTGGCGATGAAATATCGCCCAACTCCAATCCATTCAGACGCTCCATTCGGCCCGCAGACGGCTGGCACGCTCTTCACGCTGTTATAAATGTGTCAGCCTAATGGGACATTTTGTAGATGTTTTCCTTTTTAAGTGCTTTAGCGCAGGAAGGTATTCCATTGATCCAAAAATTCATCTGGGCGTCTCAGGCCTCGGACGAGCATCGTGTGTTCCATGTCGGATCAGAAACGAGGTGGGGGGAGGTGCCCTTCAACTCTTCCAGGGGAGGAAAAGAGCTCCCCACCGCCCCTCTGCTCTCTGCTGGCCGCTGGGACCCGCTCAGGGGGTCATAAGAATCCCCGGGAGTTCCATCTCCTCATTGATTCTGTGATCGTCCCCATGCATCCAGCCCCATCGCCTATTGAAAGGCGTCTTCGGGTCTGTGCTGGCCAAGCAGATTCAGGTCCGGGTCTTCATTGATCTCTCCTGGGCCTCGGACCATTAAAGGGAAGGAATGGATCCGTCTCACCTGTCCGCCGTCTGCAACCCTTATCTTTGAACCCAACCCCAAGCAAAGGATTTCGTGTTTCAAGCTAGAAATGGGCCAGGGGGCAGGCAGGCACCAGTCCTGCCCGTGAGGGCTCTCGGGGTCTTCTCAGGGGGGCACAGACTTCCCTGGGGAGCAGAGAAAAGCCGCCCGATGGACCTCAGGTGTCTGCTCGGCGGCTGGGAGGAGCGAGGTCGCTTCTGGAGGAGCGAACGAGGCCAGCCGTGCCCAGCCGGGTGCCTCCAGGCTGGCCACTGGCCCTCTCCCAGCCTGTGTCCTCCGAGTGAGACTGCGCAGGGTGAACACTGAGTGTCTCACCACCTGGAGATTTTGTAACCAGTGCCATGTTGTGTTAGACTTTAAGAATTATGGGGAGTAGGTGAACGACCATCAATAACCAGAGGAGCCAAAACCGGTTTGGCTCAGTGGATAGAGCGTCGGCCTGCAGACTGAAAGGTCCCAGATTCGATTATAGTCAAGGGCATGTATCTTGGTTGTGGGCACATCCCCAGTAGGGGGTGTGCAAGAGGCGGCTGGCTGATCGATGTCTCTCTCATTGATGTTTCTAACTCTCTATCCCTCTCCCTTCCTCTCTGTAAAAAAAAAATCAATAAAATATATTTTTTAAAAACACACAAAGGAAACACTGGTTCCCAAGGGAGCAGTGCAGAGGAGGAGGCAAGACTCCGGAGAACTGGAGGCCCTGGCACAGTACCCGGGCGATGCGGATAAGACAGTCCCAGAGCCCCGCTCCCAAGTCCGCGCCCCCATCCTGATGTGTGGCTGCTTAGCCGTCAACTCGGTGACTTGACTGTCAACGGCCTGTCTGCCGGAGCTGCTGTCAGCGGCCCTGGCATTGATTTCCGGGCAGAAGGCACTGGAACCTGTGAGGAAACTGCCATCTCTCCGGGCATGACAAACAGCCAGCAGCGTGGCCTTACCTCGCCCATCACCAACCTTTTGTGGGCTTTTCCTCCTGAGACTACCATGTCCTCAGGCACAGAACTCTTGAGCTCAGTGGACCTTGCCCTCCCAATCAATCCCTTCATCCTGGGAATGTCCTGTTTTTCCTCACTGCTTTGGCCCCTTCCACGCCACGTGCCTGACAGGTGTTTTCGAAAAGACTGTTATTCCCTTTCATCACATGGGTCACCTTATTCCCATTTTCAGGAACAGGGCTTCCTTAGCATGGATTGAGCGCTCCTTGGGCACCTACTGTGTCTCAGTACAGGGCAGGGGCCTGGGCATCGAGTTGAATGAAACGCTGTCTGTGAAAGGTCAGAATATGGTTCTCAACCTTCCTCATGCCACGACCCTTAAATACAGCTCCTCATGTGGTGGTGACCCCCAGCCATAAAATGATTTTCGTTGCTACTTCCTAACTGTCATTGTGCTACTGTTAATGAATCGTAATGGAAATATCTGTCTTTTCCGATGGTCTTAGGCTCTACAGCAGCGGTTCTCATCTGCCAAGCTCGCCTCTCCAAGTTGTTATGGAAAGCACAGGAAAAAATGTATGGGAATGTCTTTGAACTTGTTAAACACCACAGTACAGATGTTCAAGCCCTAGACAGTGGTTCTCAACCTTCCTAATGCCGCCACCCACAGGTTGAGAACTGCTAGCAGGGTCACGTAAGACCATAAGAAAACACAGATATTTACATTATGGTGCCTAACAGTAGCAAAATCATAGTTATGAAATAGCAACAAGAATAACTTTATGGTTGGGGGTCACCACAACATGAGGAACTGTATGAAGGGGTCGTGGCATTAGGAAGGTTGAGGACCTCTGTCTAGGGCTTGAACATCTGTAACAAGTTCAAAGACGTTCACATACATTTTTCCCTGTGCTTTCCACAACAATTTGGAGAGGCGAGCTTGGCAGATGATACTATTGTTTTCACTTCAGAGGAAAATGGAGAGAAGAAAGGCTAGACCAGTTGCTCAAGTTAGAAGTGAGGGGTGTTACCGCAAACCCAAGTCTTCCGACAACAGGCCTTCTACCTCTCCACCATGCGCCTGCTCAGAGCTACAAGTCAAGACACAGGTGTCCCTGGTAAAGGCTCCTCCTGTTCTCTGTTTCTGAGATGCACCTGCTGTTGTACTTGTAAGGATACGAGGGCCACGGTGGGTCAGAGAGGCTGGTCAGGTGGTTGACCCAAGCCCAGGCCTCGTTGGATTCCTGCCTCCTTCAGATGCAGAGGCCAGCGCAACTCACCTGCTCTCGAAGTTTCCAGCCTCCCTGTGGTGTACTTTTCTGAACTCACACCGTGGAAGAATATCAAGGTCACAACATGATTGAAGAACCTCTTCCTCTCTTTTAAGTCGTCGCGCTTCTATGATATTGTTTTCCACTAAAGAAGGTTCTCTTAAAAATGAGGTTGAGGTCCCTAAAGAAATTGCTTCAATCAGCAGCAGGGCTTAATGACTGTTAATGGGAAGTGGAGATAGGATAGTAAGTGTTACTTTGATTAATAAGAGAACTGCAGAGAATTTAAATTGTGCCACTGATGGATTATTTTCTTCAAGCTTGATAAGCACTTCTCATTTGTTCTTAAATTTGGTCAATACTGTTAAAGGCAGCAAAATGAAGTATAATTAATTCTATTACCGCTGCTCAGACCCCAAGTGTTACTAAGAAACAGATTATGATGCAGACGACGCAAGTCACCGCGTTGACAGTTGGATGCTGCGAAGACCTGTCACTGCTGGTTAGCCTGAAAGAAGGGAGAAAGTGTTTCTGGTTCCCGATTTTGAGATCCCTAGACCTGTTTGGCTTTTCACGGGTGCCCGTCCCTCGGAGCCGATCCAGGAAATATCGATAAGATGATCGCCGCCACGAGAATTATCCCGCCGTGGAAGTATGGAGAGTAAATAAAACACCGAGATAATACATCTGTCAAAGCATTCAGAGCCGGGTGCTCATTTGGATTAATCACAAAGAAAATGGGATATTGATTGGATGTTGAAAGCTTTCCATGTCTCCCCTTTCCAATGATTCCGCCCCGTATTGCGAACCACGCTTTTCTTTACCTTTGCTTTTGATTCAGAACTACAGGGACGCAGTTGGCTTTCGGAGAAAAGATACCTTAATTTAGTAGACAGTCTGGCCCCCTGTGAATACTAAGGCCGGGGATGGCACAAAATCAGACCTGTGTCTGCCTGGTTTCCTGGAAACAGCGGGCCGCACCAGTGTTTCCTGAACATCTTTCATCCCCTTGACCCCTTCTAAGTGTATCCCTATCTATCTATCTATCTATCTATCTATCTATCTATTTATTTTAAATATATATTTTATTGATTTTTCACAGAGAGAAAGGGAAAAGGATAGAAAGCCAGAAACATCGATGAGAGAGAGACATCGATCAGCTGCCTCCTGCACGCCCCCTACTGGGGATGTGCCTGCAACCAAGGTACATGCCCTTGACCGGAATCGAACCTGGGACCTTTCAGTCCCCAGGCCAACACTCTATCCACTGAGCCAAACCGGTTTCGGCACCCCTATATATTTATTTGGGGACACAACTCACGTTGGCAGTCATGCTAACAGCCAGGCCTGCATGTGGATTGATATATGCCAGGTCTTCTCGACTGCCTTTCAGCTTCTTACTTCCGGATCTTTCTCGGTCTTCCCGCTCATTCTCCAGGGTGTCCCTGCTTAACTCAAGGAGCCTTGCCAAGCCTTCAAATGGAAATAAACTTGTTCCTCTTTATGTGGGATTTTCAAAGAGAATGTGCCATGTGTCCGTCCTGCTTCGCTGAATTCACCCACCACGTCAGAGAGCCCGCAGTCCCACTCCTGCGAGCACCCGCCCTGTGGTGTGCCAGCTCTGAGTCATCTTGGATGAATAGGGAACCAGGAGGGGTGGGCTAACGGTGCCATCGTAAAGTTCTCTGAAGCTCCAATTCCGCTATTAAAAATGTAAACCTTAGCTGTTATGGATTGAGGGCTCATTCTCTTGCCCAGGTGTCTCATGAACATAATTTCTGAAGATGGGAGAATGACAGACAGGAAGTGCATTTTCTGCCCAGAATATGGAAGTCATTCTGTTCTGGAAGCTGTTGGCTAGACAGGGCCAGCGGGCTGCCAGGAGCCCAGGCATCGCCAAACGACCTTCATCCATCCTCCTGGGACTAAGTCCTCTCCTCTCTGAGGTGAAGGATTGGTCCACTGACCCCCACACCCTTTCACCCTTGGACATGCTGGTCTTTGAGGAAAACATCAACATTGAGATGTTGAAACGACCCTCTGAAAGCTCTTGGCTTAGAAAGAAGGGGTCTGTCCAGATAGGGAAATAGCCACTATGCTTCAAGGTCATGGCCTCCCAGATGGACAATTGACTCTGCGGATGGAAAGTCTCCCCGCAACATGCCCGGCCCTGGGCTCTGTGCTGGAGACAGGGGGGCGAGCCAGCCCTCCCCGTCTCTGCCTTTTAAGAGGCTCTTCCGCTACGGGGGAGGCCAGCAGGAAGCGGGCCAGGGCACAAACCCTCAAGGAAGTCAGATCATCTTTTAAAACGTGATCGAAGAGATGCAAACCAGGAAATGTTGGCGACAGACAAAGGGGAGCAGAGAAGGCCCCCTGGTGGGGGGAGAATGAGCAGGCCTGCGAGGAGGAGGGGACCCCAGGGCAGAAAGAGGACGGCACCCCGGGGTCGTCTCGTTGCCTTGTCTGAGTGCTGCCTTTCTAGGACACATGCTTACAAGGTGCGCCTGTCAACTCAAGGAGAAGCAGCAGAGCAAAGATGGCTCCATAGCGTGTATCCAGTCATTCTCGCCTGCAGCGACGGCCATCATGTGGACTGTTTTTTTTCCGGGTTGCTGCAGATGAGTCAGATGAAAACACTTGGAGTCGGGTTATTTCCGTGCCCGTTGCATCTCTGTGTGTGCCCGTGGAATCCGGGACAACTTCCGGCTCCGGAATCGCTGTGCGGTGCTCAGAGGTGTGAAACAGCATCTCGATGCTGCCTCTTCTCGGTCACGATAGATCGACGCTGACGGCAGGCGGCCAGGAGACAGTCATCGGGTTCTCTGTGCGAACACGGCCCCCACATGGCTGGGAGCTACAGACATCGCCCGGGCCCCCAGAAAACCCCTGCAGATGGCGAGAGCGCTCTGGCACCCCAGCTTCCTTGTGCCAAATGAGGAAACAGGGGCATGAGAGGCCAACAAAAACCGGGGTGCAGTTTCACTGCCCGTCCATCCTATCCTCCGCTCTGTCTGCTGCCTCCCGAATGAACGCCTGGTTGAGCCAGAAACCTGTGAAACTGGCCCACAGGGGCTCTGAAAACAGAGACCTGCGATCGAAACCAGTGACCCTAGAAGCCAGCTAAAGGGTCGGAGGAGCCATGGATGATTTGATGCCAATGTCCGTGTGGCCATGAGGAGCTGGGCGCTTTAGGGTGGGGGTGGGGGGCGCCTAGCACGTCTGCTGCTTGACTCCCAGGAGGAGAAATGAAAGGAACGGTCCTCTCATGTAGAGGGCCATCCTCCAGGGCCAGAAACCAAACATCGTCTCACTGATAGAAAGAGGTGGACAGGAGACCAGAAGGCTGGTCAACCTTCATTGCTCTGAAAGGTCAGACAGAGCTCATCACTCACTGTTTAGGTGAAACATTGTTAGCTGAAGCAGCCTCTACCTGTTTGTCTCATGTAAATTTCTGTTCTTGTAATTTCCTGCCTAAAGATCATGGGCGTATCCCATAGTCTTAATAAAAGGGAGAAAAAGGCCAGAGCAAGAGGTAGTCCTTCCCACTAGAGAAAGGCTCCCACCTGGCCCCCCAATATCGCCAAATTAATACTTTTCTAGTCTCTCTTTTCATTTGCGTGCGGCCTCCTCCAGAACCTGAACCCTGAACCGGGAACCCTGAACCACGCGGGACATGAAGGAGGTTCCCACACTCCAGGACCCTAGCCTGGTATAGATTTGCAGCTCCGAGGGTTGGGGTACCCTTTCTTCCCGGGGCTCGGAATGGGCTCCGGGTTGTCAAAGACGCCGCTCTGATAATGAGGCTGCACCCGCGTGCGGGGAGCCCTCGGTAATGAGGGAGGAGCACGATTTGTTACAGTTATGTGGTTACTTGGCCATAATATCTTTTTGAGGTTTATTAAATCATATAAAATTTCAATTTACGCTGTAATATTCTATAAAAGATGGAGCACGCCGCCGTAATAAGGAGGACAACATTTCTTTCATTTATGAATCGCATTGTAGATTGTGTTAACACCGCCACATCCAGCGGCGGGCTTATTTATGCTGGGACAGTCATTCTCCATCTCCAATTTAATTCTGTAAAAGTTAATTACAAATTAGAATAAAATGAAGGCAGTTACAGAAGGCGGCGGAACGCCGAGATGGGAGGTTGGGCGGGGAGGAGGGGATACTGACGCGGCTGCTCCCACGGAGGTCACGGTCACAGACACCCCACGCGCGACTGGCAGGGCCCTGCACCCCTGGCGGCCTTGCTGGGAGAACAGCAGCTGGGCTTCGTCACTGGGAAGTGGCCTGTGCTGGAGGGACAGAGGGGACCGCGCCCCTTCCCCTCCTCTCCCAGAGCGGGGAACAGAAAGGCCGCTGGCCAGGGCGACTGGAGGCCGGGTCTCCTGACACCGGGTCAGTCACCTTCCGGTCCCCTGCGTGAGCACGGACATTTGTTTCTGCCTTAGAAAGGGGGAGGGGCGTTAGAGAAGGCAGAAAGCTTCTCCCAATTTCACTCCAAGGAGCCTCAGCGATGGGAATGGAAACGCAGTGTCCTCAGATGGCACCTTCTCACCACCGTCCTTGTCCTGTAGAAGTCGTCGGTGACAATAACGTTTCTCCATCCAGCAAACCAGCAGAAGAGCCAGCTATAACCCTGCGGGGTCCCTCCTGCCAGCCTGGCCCCCAGCAGAGGAAGGAACCACAGCAGAAGTGGAAGAAAGCCCGAGGCTCCACCCAGGGTGTGAACCCCAGCTCTGGGTTTACGTTCCCCAGGTCACTTTTCCACACGCGCTGTCCCCGTCCCGGGACCTGGTCGCGTGCACTGTGCCCTCCATGACTCGTCTTACGGCCTCCTGCCCTGTGATGCCCACGTATCGTCCTCCACTTTCACTCCTCTCCTTCCCACCCCACGGTCTCTTCTCCTCCTTCCTCCTTCCTCCCCGCCCTCCCCCCACCCCTCACCGTACTTGAACCATCGCAGGGCCCTTTGAAATATCAAGATCGACTTGCTAGGCCAAAGACTTTTATATTTAGCTTTTAATAGAGCAAAAGTGACTCCAAATTTGTTAATATTCTTTAGGTTACATAGGACAAATTACAGATAAGTGAATCAGTAATGAAATTTGTAATGAGAATTTCTCAAGTATGAAATGTTGGTGCAAGGAAAGTTAATTGCGGGGTTTTACAGCCATTACAGTTTATATCAGAAACGCAGAGAGGACGAGGGCCATTTAATTACAGCAGGAACACACTAAATTTTTATGGAGTGCCATTTCGTTAAAGAGGTGCTCGGAGCATTAAGAACCAATACCATCCTAACAGCGGGCCCAGGTAGCTCTGGCAACATCAAATAAATATGCTCTCGCCACCAAATTGTTCCTCAGATACTGTAATTGACACGATGACTAATGAGATGGGTTTATTCTCGCCGCGCCACGTGCTCAATTTACAGCGTCTGAGAGTTATCTTTTCTGTCATCCACAGACCTGGAAGGAACCAGAAAAATCCCTCTTGGAAAACACTGTCTTCGCCGCTTCTCTAATTAACCTTCAAAAATGCATTTTGAAATATAGAAGTTGGTGCCTGGCATAGAAATTGGATTGTCTCAGAAAAAAAAAAAAAAAAGACCCAAGTGCTAATTTGTTCCTTATTAAACATCTGACATGTCAAAATCGCAGGCAGCTAATGTTCCCGGGCTTTCAGCGGGCCTGGGTCAGCCCTCTTCCTATGACTGGGGACGGTGGGGCGGTCCTGGGTACCGGTTCTCCCGGTGCTGACCTCAGCAACTCCCCCACCCCCGCCCCCTCATCTACCCTGTGCTGTGGAGTCAGATCCAAGGGGCTCTACTGGAAGGAAGATGTCAAATCGGACAGGCATAGGATCCTGGGGTACCCCCATCCCTGTGGAGTGGGGAGTCCCCTCCTCACCTTCTTACCCCAGGCCTCGGGAGCTTCCAGAACAGAAGAGAAGATTTTGTGGAGAAAAGCCCTATATTCCCTCTGGATCCCTGCACACGTTTCCGCTTGTTCTGGAAACCAGAGCAGTTGTCTCTGGCTCCGTTATCCAGTGAAGTGCCATGGAGGAGATTCTTCTAGGCCAGGGGTCGGCAAACTCGTTAGTCCACAGAGCCAAATATCAACAGTACAACGATTGAAATTTCTTTTGAGAACCGAATTTTTTAAACTTAAATTTCTTCTAACGCCACTTCTTCAAAATAGACTCGCCCAGGCCGTGGTGTTTTGTGGAAGAGCCACACTCAAGGGGCCAAAGAGCCGCCTGTGACTGGTGAGCTGCAGTTTGCTGACCACGGTTCTAGGCAATTTTTCTTTTCCTACCAGAGGCACAGAAAATATATATATGGGGACTCCTCTGTTTAATCAGTGGAACCAAAATTCAGAGGCCGTTGGGTTAGGATTAGGTTAGCATTAGGGTTACAGGTCACGTGTCATTTAACTTTCTCCAGCTCACTTTGTGTTGGGTCCTTTATGTCGGTGTTTCTCAGATGTAAGGGTGCACCCCCACCCCCGCTGACTAGCTCGATCTTGTTAAGAGGCAGACCCTGGGTGAGCAGGTCTCAGTGGGTCCTGAGGCTCCTCATGTCTAATAAGCACCCGTCCTACCGATGGCTCTGGCCCGTGGACCACACGCCACATAGCAAGGCCTTACGTGGTCCCTGTGACTCAGCTCCACGAACCCGTTCCTTTGATGTGGAAGCAACATGCTGGTCCACGCTGTGCAAAAACATCCCCAGAGAAAGCTGATGTATCTCAGGCTCTGCACGCTCCTGCTTACCACACTGTCTAGTTCCTGATCTAATTATAAGGCAACAACTTAGAAACATTAAAGTACGTTTACTGGTGCACCGGGTTCATTACTGAACAAAAGCTTGGCATTTCCCAAGGAGCACAGCCTACGCCTCCGGAGAGCACCTGTGTGCGAGGAATATTCCATGAGGGGATTTGCCGAGCTGCTCTGAGGTGTGCAGGGCTGAGCTGAAGCTAAAGTCCCCACGGCCTCAGTGGGTTCTGATTTACTTCCACCGAGGAGGGCCAATGTGACCTGGGATATCTTCACGGGGGTGTCAGTGTGTACGGAACACGGTGTTGATTCTGCAAACCCCTAGGACCTACGGCAGATTTTCCAAAGTGACCACCTATTCATGCATGCAGAACCAACTCATCGTCACACAATTACTCCTGATGTCTCTAAAAATCCTGTCTAATAGAGAGGGAATGTGCAAATTGACCGTCACGCCATAACAAGATGGCTGCTTCCGCAGTGGAGGCAGGGACTCCGTAACACAAGATGGCTGAGCCCACAGCTGAGTTGAGTTCCCATAATGAGCCTTAACAAGCAATCAGCAGGAACCTGAGGTTACGTGGTGCTGGGCTGGGGCAGGGGACCTGAGGCTTCATCCCCTACCTGGTGGGGCTTGACAGGGGACCTCAGGCCATGCCCCCTGCCCTGGTGCCAAGCTGGGGGACCTCAGGCTGTGACCCGTGCCCAGCAGGGCTTGACAAGGGACTTCAGGCCACACACCCCCACTGGCCAGGGGACTTGAGGTGGAGGCCCCCTCCCCCACCCCGCAGGGCTTGACGGGGAACCTCAGGCTGTGCCTCCCACCCTCACACCAGGCTGGGGGGCTTGAGGGTGAATTGGAGGACCTAAGGCTGTACCCTCACCCGGCAGGAGGAACTGAGGCTGTACCTCTCACCTGGCGGGGTTTGACAGGGGACCTGAGGCTGTGGTATTTACTGCAACTTAACGGCGGAACTGCACGAGGAGGAGACCGCTGGCAGGGAAGTAGTGTTAGCATCAGAGCTGCAGCGGCGGAACAAGAAGTCGCCACGCTCAGGGCTGTGCCTGCGGAGCCCGTGGCTGCTGCCTCCCCGGCCTGCTGGCCCGGCCACGGGCCACCGAGGGGCCCGGCTCTCACCACTGGACGGCAGAGGAACCCAGGGCCAGCAGCGGCTTCTCAAGGACCCCAAGTGGATCAGCGATGCTGGGCGCTTTGCCCACATCTGCTCCTGAGGCCCTGACTTTATTTATTTTTATTTTTAAATACAGTGGTACCTCGAGATATGAGTTTAATTCGTTCCGTAACCTTGAGGCGTGGGAAACTATGAGACGCTGGAGTCGCGGTAAACTGGTGGGTCGTGTGCAGCCGGCCGATCCGTGTGATTACTCCTATCTCAAATGTTGCTCGTATTTCAAAGTAAAAATCGCTCACTCGACGGCTCATATCTCAAAAATCTCGTATGTTAGGGCACTCGTATCTCGAGGTACCACTGTATCCATGATGAGAGAGAATCATTGATCAGCTGCCTCCTGCACACCCCACACTGGGGATCGAGCCCACAACCCAGGCATGTACCCTGAATGGGAATCCCACCGTGACCTCCTTCTTGGTTCACAGGTCGACGCTCAAGAACTGAGCCACGCCAGCCGGGCTCGAGGCCCTGCCTTGAACTCCGTGAACAAGGTGTGCGTGCGGCGAGCAAACCCTGAGCACCAGCCCGTGTCACCAGCAGGGAGGAAGGAGAAGCAACTGTGTTCGTTGCCATTCGTCGGCCTTCTGTTTTTATCCACCACCGTTTCTGGGAACCGGAGACGCCATTGTATGTGACCCACTGTGCTCCCAGAAAAGGAGCTGTGTTGGCCTGGACTACGTTTTCTGTGTTCTGCCTTTTACCGGGTCCACGACACAAGATTTCTCATACGGTCACCTGCAGGCAGGCCTACGTCTTATTCACGCTAGCATACACTTGTCCTTCTTAATAAAAGGACGGACAGAACTCAAGAGGACCCCAGTTCCTTCCTTCCTGTTCACCCTCTTAGTCCACAAATATTTATTGTTGTGCAAGGACTCTATCAAAGGACTCGGTGCCTACCATTGTACCGGAACTGGGGACCCAGTGGACAAATAGGGAGGCATGGTCCCTACCCTAGTCGTGGGTCTCAACTCTGCATTTATTCACAGTCATCTATTGAGTGGCCACTGTCTCTGCCCCCAAGAAGCTGTCAGTCTAGGGAGGGATTCAGGCAAACGCTGATTTGGTGGCTCCGGGGGACTCTGGCAGCCGGCAGAAGCTTCTAGAACAGAGGTTCTCAACCTTCCTCATGTCGCGACCCTTTAATACAGGTCCTCATGTTGTGTGACCCCCAGACATAAAATAATTTTCGCTGCTACTTCATAACTGTAATTTTGCTACTTTTATGAATTGTAATGTAAATATCAGGTTGAGAGCCCAAGACCATCGGAAAACACAGATATTTACATTACTATTCATTACCAGTAGCCAAATTACAGTTATGACGTAGCAGCAAAAATAACTTTATGGCTGCGGGTCACACAACATGAGGAGCTGTGTTAAAGGGTCGCGGCATGAGGAAGGCTGAGAACCTCTGTTCCAGAGGATCCCACGGGGCGTGGCCTGGTCCAGGTGAATGTCTTTGTCCTTGAATTGGCTGAACACAAAGAAAAATGCTAATCAAGGTCATGGGTGGAGGACACCAGTGGGAGAAACAGCCGCCTCGTGGGGGACACAGTCAGGATTCCAAATGTCCTTGATGGTCGGACGCCACAAGGACGAGGGGAGTAAAAGTCCACGCCAAGTCCCACGTCCAGGTGCACGGAATCCGGCACACCGAGGCAGGCACGGCGTTCGCAGGAAAGGGGCCTGCGGGTTTCAGCTGTGTGCACCCAGCGTGTGCCAACCACACCGGGGTTTGCTTCACTTTGAAAAGCAGTTTGGGGCCACAAGCACGTGCCGGGTTCAAACGAATGAATGTCTCCATTGAAAAGAGAAATTCGGGGGATTAAGATGGTGGCGTGCCTGTAAACAATCTGAAAGGAGCGATACTTCACCAGAGAAAGAAATGACCCCAAAGGACCACAGATGGGTTCAACAATGTCAAGGACTGTGAAGTGGAGAACGGACAAGGCAGGTTCTGTCTCTCCCCAGGGCTGAGGTCAGCTTAGCACAAGGTGCCTCGCGACTAGCGCCATCCAATGGTGGCAGAGGGAACAGAACAGAAAGGAGCCGGTGGGGAAAGCATCCTTCTTGTCAGGTGGCATCCAGCAGCCAGTCTGCACCAGATTCGTGAAAAGGATGGACCTGTTTTGCTGTGGGATTTTCTGCTTTCTTATAAGGACACGTTTTAAATTTAAAAATGGAAAGCGCCGAAACCGGTTTGGCTCAGTGGATAGAGCGTCAGCCTGCAGACTGGAGGGTCCTGGGTTTGATGCCGGTCAGGGGCACGTACCTTGGTTGCAGGCACATCCCCAGGAGGGGGTGTGCAGGAGGCAGCTGATCGATGTCTCTCTCTCATCAATGTTTCTGACTCTCTCTCTCCCTTCCTCTCTGTAAAAAAATCAATAAAATATATATATTTAAAAAATGGAAAGCAGTGGGAAAATAGGATTAGCTTTCCATACATCTGCCCTGACATATCCTTAAACGCACAAGTATGTGAAACATGTGTTCAGCACAACAGAGACCCATCGGCACACCAAGCTGTTAGCTCTCTGGCTGGGCTTACGGACCAGACCTTGCTACCGCCGTGCTGTGATTGGGCGGGACCTGCCATTCCAGAAACGGGGGTGACTGGGTGCCCGTCTCGCCCGGCCTGCTCCACTGCCCTGGACAGCCGAGGAGGGGAGATTCCGACGTGCCGGAAGTCCGTGTGGCTCCTTTCTCCTGTATAATAGATGGCTCTGTGGCGTCGTGGGCTTCGTGCTGTGACAATTCATCCCTGCGCTGGTGACAGGGCCGCTGGCTGGTTTCACGAGGCTCAATTAGGAGGAGACGCATATTTTAATCTGCCCCGCGGTGAGGTAGCACTTTGCTCAGTGGCCTTGGCAGGCCGGCCAGTTAACCGTTTAAGCGGGTGGAGGCTGTCTCTCCAGCCTGCCGGTCGGCTGCCAGCAGCCGCTCTCCTCTCGTTCTGTTGCCAACACCTCCCAGGCTTTGGAGTCTAAACAATTACGGGCCACTCCATCATCCCGCGAGCTGTGGCCTGGCCTCGACGACGGCAGTGGCCCGCGTCCAGTCTGCTAGCAACGAGCTCGGTGCGGGTGCACGCACTTGGGATTCCTCTCCTCTCTCCTCCCCTGGCCAGGCCGGAAGCCTGCACCTGGCCTTCCTGCTGGGCCTGCTGTTTCCACCCCCCGGCCCGGGGCAGAATCGGGGCCTGCCTTTGCTGGAACCGGAAAGCTGTGCCAGGCAGCGCAGCACCCACCCAGGAACCAGACAGATGCCGGCTCCTTGCACTGCCCACTCCCACTGCCTTCATGTCCCACGGTCTCCATCGCCCCTGTAGAAGCAAAGTTACCCTTTTTTTTTTCCCAAACAGTGAAAGGGCCCTAATTGGTGTGGCTCAATGGACAGAGCGTCGGCCTGCGGACTCAAGGGTCCCAGGTTCGAGTCCGGTCAAGGGCACATACCTTGGTTGCGGGCACATCCCCAGGAGGAGGTGTGCAGGAGGCAGCGGATTGATGTTTCTAACTCTCTATCCCTCTCCTTTCCTCTCTGTAAAAAAAAAAAGCAGTGAAAGGATCCCTTTGAGAAGTGTCCTTCCGTTTCCCTCTCCCATCTTCCTCCCTCATCTGGCCTTCCAGAGTCCTGAGATCGAGGACACACTCGCGCCTTGGAATTAGGTGGGGGCCCAGGGTGCAGGTCAGAGTCGGCGGTGGAGACACCTGGGCTCCAAGGCCGGGCGGACGTCCACCTGACCTTGGAAGTCCCACTAACTGACCTCCTGTCAGTCATGCTTGTCTAACGTTCTAACGGGGGGAGGAAGCCCCGGCCTTATAGGGTTTCTGGAGGCTGATGCCGAGATGCCCAAAGAGCCCGTGCTAACCGAGCTTCCTCTGTTCCCAGGAAGGCGGGGGAAATGGCACCACATGGGTATCTTACTCCTGATGTCCCTAAAAATCATGGGTCATGGGTCATTCCTTAGCTCCCTCCCTGCTTACCCGCTTTGACAAAGGCAGGGCCCCAGGGCAGGGAGGGCTGAGCACAGTGTGTATGTGTGTGTGTGTGGGGGGGGGGGAGGTGGAAGGAGTAGAGAGGGGGGAAGAGGAGGGACGGGAAGCTGACCCCGGAGGGCAGAATCCCAGAGTGTCCTCAGAGCTAAGCACTTTCCTCTTCCCACCTCGAAACTAGGAAGAATCTCCAAACTTTTCATCATCCCTGATTTTTTTAAACCCAATTCTTCCCAAATGGTGTCCTCTAACTCTGCAATGGACAGCTCCCGCCGCAGCCAGGCAGGGCCCAGTTCTCTGGGTTCCCTTGAGCGAGCGGCAGCCACTGAGCCCTTAGTGTGGACCTGCCACATGGGCACGTGCATGAGCTGAATGGGGGAGGGGATCACGGGGAGGGGGGAGAGGTGGGCGTGAGTTCTGCATGTACTTGTGTGGCACGCCCCTGAGCACCCACCCTCAGAGCCTCCCAGCCCCAGGGTTTTCTTCTGTTGGGGTGCCAGCTCTCAGATAAAGACGCCGCGCACCCGGCTGGCAGTGGCCCCACCAGAGGACTGGATCTGTTTCCACCCCATGGCCCATTCTGTGGCTCTTCCCTTCTAACCCGCCGTGGGCCATCACTCCGCTCGGCACGAGAGGAAGGGAGAGAGGAGGGTCGGCTCCTGGTCAGAAGGGCCCCGAGCTCGCTCTAATCCTGTGACGTGGTCATTTGGAAATGATGAAAAATGTTCCCATAAGGGGCCCCACAAATTACGGGCCTGATCCTGGAGAGACAGACATTTGTTGAGCACGTAATACTTTCTCCCGAATGGCTCCCCACCTTTGCTGCGCATTTGAATCACCTGGGGGAGCCCTTAAAATTCTCCCGGCCCAGCCGCACCCCAGCCCCGGAAAATGGGAACGCCTGGACCTGGTTGCTTTTTAAAGAGCCCCAGGGGTGGGGCGCCAGAGTGCAGGCGGGTCTGGGAGGCTCTGTCACAGTAAGAGGTGCTAACACTTCGCTGGTGCCGATGAGGGAAGGGAGGGCCGGAGAGGTGGAGTGGTGTGCCCCAGTTCACCCCCCTCCTGGGCGACATCAGGACTTGATCCCAGTCTAACCTGGCTCTGAACCCCCGTTCTTCCACCCAAGCACACGACGTCGCCAGCCTCCTCCGCAGCGCCCTCGCTAAGATTGGTCTTTGGAAATTGTCCCGGTTTCTGAGAGAAACGGGCCGGCCCCAGCCCTTTCTCCGCTGAGGAGATCGCTCTGAAGTGTGTCTGTGCTCTCGCCAAGAACAAGGGAGGACTTCGCCCAACTGTCCACACGTACTGGGAATCCTGGGTGGGACACATGGGCAGGCAGACATCCAGAAACGTCTGACAGCCGGCCAAGCTGCAGCCACCGGAGCCGGCTCTGCTCTGAGCAGGAAACGTGTCCCTGTCGACACCTGTCACCCTCTCAGGAGAAGGCACCTCCGTTCCGTGAAAGTCACGGGGCCCCTTCGAGAATGCCCTGCATCTGCCCTTCCTGGGGTCCTGCCCATCAGGCTATTCAGAGACCCTGAAATGTGCAGGACATCAGACATGCCGCAGCAGGGCCTACCTTGCATTTTTGCCTTTTTCCCCAGTGAAGGTTTTTCTCATGTACATATCAATGTATGTTTCAGTTACAGTTGGCATACTGCTTGAGAGTGGGGATTTCTGAGCATGCCCCATTCCAGAGAGACTGTGGACTCTCCCCAGATAGAGTTATCCGTGCTGACATCAGGCCAGGCCTGGAGATACGGTCTCATGGCCCCTTCCCAGCACGTAGGCCTTCTTTCATAGAGCACTGTCTGCTTTCTGAAGAACAGGATGGCCCTGTGAATAACACGATTGTCAATGGCATGACTCTGACGTTGCTTGGAAAACTGTTTTGTCTTGGGTGGTTCACTCTGCAAAAACAGGATGTGGTAAGTGTACTTGAAAGCGGTCCTGCACAAAGGGTCGCTGCTGCTCTCTGGACTCCCTGCATGGAGAAAGGCAGAGCAGTCGCTGGCTGGCTCAATAAATCCTTGCTTGCTTATTACCAACTTAGCAGCCTCTGTGGTCATTTGCAACTGGTCGTGGAAGTCGGTCCACAACAATACAATATTATATGAGTTTCAGAGGTACAACTCCTAATACCTTAGGAAGTGATCCCCCCAAGAAGTCTAGTGCCCATCTGACAACGGACATAGTTGTTGCAATATCATTGACTACACCCCCAATGCTGTCCTTTACATCCTGTGACTGACTTTATAACCAGCAATTTGTACTTCTTAATACCTTTCATCTTGTCCACCCAGCCCCCTCACCCCTCTCCCATCTGGCGACCATCTGTGTGTTCTACCAATCAATACATTTGTTTCTGCTTTAAGTGTTCATTTGTTTTGTTTTTAATATTCCACACAGAAGTGAAATCATATGGCATTTGTCTTTCTCTGTGAGGAGTGATGACTAATATTCCGTTGTATATATGGAGCACATCTTCTTTACCCATTTGTCTAGCCATGGACACTTAGGTTGCTTCCAGACCTTGTCCACTATGATTAACACTGCGACAAATACAGGGGTGCATGGGCCTTTCTGAATAAAAGAAGCCCATCCAATCCCATTTAAAAATGAGCAGAGGGCCTGAAGAGACACTTCTCCGAAGAGGATATACAGGTGGCCAACAGACACAGCAAAAGATGCCCTCATCACTGATCATCTGAGAGATGAAAATTAAAACCACGACGAGACATCACCTCACACCTGTCAGAATGGCTACCATCAGTAAGTCAGCAAACCGGTGCTGGCGAGGATGCAGAGAAAGGGGAACCCTCGTGCACTGTTGGTGGGAATGCAGATGGGTGCAGCCATTATGGAAAGCAATATGGAGTTTCCTCAAAAAACTAAAAATGGAACTGCCATAAGACCAGCAATCCCACTTTTGGGTATTTATCAGAAGAAAAATAAAATACCAAATGAGATTTTTATACAAGACCCCCGAGTTTCCTCTCTCTGCACCTCACGAGCCACATGTGGCTCTTTGGCCCCTTGAGTGTGGCTCTTCCACAAAATACCACGGACTGGGCGAGTCTATTTTGAAGAAGTGGCGTTAGAAGAAGTTTAAGTTTAAAAAATGTGGCTCTCCAAAGTAATTTCAATCGTTGTGCTGTTGACATTTGGCTCTGCTGACTAATGAGTTTGCCGACCACTGGTTTAGGGGCCTCATATACAGTATACAGTATAAATATATATTGACATATTTATGCATTTCAGTTCTCTATTATGTGTTTTGAAACTTTATTTGCTATTTTTTTCATATCACTTCATATTATTATTATATTTTTTAACAATTTCTTAGTGGTTTCTTCCTCACTACTTCAACTGTCCTCTCGTTCTTTTGTTTCTCTCTTTCATGGAGACCATGTTCTTTGGAAGCTTGTTTAGACCAAGTTCATGGCCTTTCAGGGTTCCTCCACATGAATAGGAGTTCACTTTTTGAATAATAACAATTATATGTCACTGGGGTGTGGGCATCAGAGTTTTACAGATGTTTAGGTGGGGCATGGCCAGAAACGGTTGGGAGCCACTGGTGTGTGTGTGTGTGGGGGGGGGGGGCAGAGAGCTCCCGCCAGGCCTTCCTGCTGCAGGTGGCAGCCTCATCGAAGCTGCCCCTTCTCAGGGTGCTTCCTGCTGCCTGGTACCCCCTGGTAGGACACACCCAGGTTAGAAGCCAGAAAATGTGCAGGGAAACCTCACCCACAAAGCCAAGCTGGCCAGAAGGCCCTGCTGTCTCAGCCACGCGCAGTGAAATGATCTGAGGCTTAGGATACAAGGTCAAAGCACACAGTCCACAAAGGGGAATCCGTAAGGAGAGCCCGGATGTTATCAATAACCATTGGGATCGAAGGTGAAAGCCTGGGCTGCCGGCAATACTCCCTCCCAGCATCCCGTGGGGCCTCCCCAGGCCTGCTGGGCACTCCCTCCCCCGGGACATCCACCCAACCAACCAATGAGCATGAAGCCCTAGACGTTCCAGCTCTGGGCAGGTGCCATGGTGCACAGATAAATAAGCGTGTCCTGATCTGCAAAAAGTCCCTCGTCTATCCGTCAGATGGCCCATAAGACAACAGGCCACTGGCCCCATTTCGGCCACCCACCCAGACACTGCAGGCTGGCTTAGAAGGTCCCGAATACTTGCACCCTGGGGGCATATTGCCAGCTTGCCCAGGTAGGCTTCTCTTTCTCTTTCTCTCTTCTTGGGATTGGTGTGCTGAGCTGCTCGTTGCTTGCAGCCTGCTGGTGTTTACTTCTCTGGCGCCCACAGGACTACATGCCACCCTCTGACCTTCAAAGGCAGGGTGCCGGGGCCTCAGAGGGCACCGGGGATTCCAGGTGGAGGGTTTGAGGGAAGCTGTGCGCACCAGTCCATCATGAAAAGCAGGCTTCCTTGGGTTTTCTGGGGATAAAAACGAATCTAAATTAAGCAGGTGCTCGGAGATTGTTTACCTTCCCCGCAGTAACTGGCATTGACGCTGAAGAGAAAGCTTTTCCAGGTAACAGCGCTCTGCCCAGCAGCCCGTTTTCAGAGGGAGGAACCAGGGCGTGGCTGGGGCATCAGCAGGACCTGGGCACCGGAGGGCAGGGCTGGGTATGGCTCTTCCCAGCTGGCCGGCTCCAGCCTGAGCCAGCTCCTGGGGGCCAGTCCGGAGAAAACAGGCCTTCCCATCCATCGAAAGTCCTCAAGCTGCTTTCTGCCTCCTTTCTGAGGCTAAGACCTGAGGTTAGGGCATGGTGCTGGTGAGGCTGGTGACCTGGTCATAGAGGGGCCCATAGAGAGGGCACCTCAGAGATGGGCAGGTTGGCCGGGGAACACACAAAGCATGTCAGTACATCCATCCCAATGTAATGCAAACACCTCCATTCCAGTGTCTGGGAGAGGTTCTACAAGGCCAGGGCCACGGAATCAGGGAGCACAGTGGTGTGAGACCCTGAGGCCTGGACACTTCTGCTAACAAGTGTCCCCCTCTGATCCCTGGGGCAGGGAGTGGGGGGAGGTGTGGGTGGGCTTGTTCCCGCAGGCAGCCTCCCCCACCGCCATGGAGTCATCTTCCCGGGTGCGCGGGCGTCTTATTAGGGTTGCCGCGAGTAGAACGTAATGCGCTTGGAAGGAAATCCAACAGACTCCAATCTGAAGAATGTCATTTCAGGAAAATAGCATCGACTCGCAATTTATTGCTCCTAAATTGGAAAATCGGTTTTAGAACATCGTAAACTTTTAATTGCATGCGGCGTGGAAACAGATTGAAAGCAGAGAGGAGGGGCCCGCCCCCCGCCGTGGGCTGGGCTCAGCGCACCTTCTCCTGCCATCGGCGCTGCAGTCAATCCAGACGGAGGTTCTTTCCTCGGAGTCGGAAAGGAGGCGATGGAGGCCAGCCAGGAGAAGTCATCTTGCCCAAGGTCATGGCGGGGAAGTGGCAGAGCGTGGCTCCGAAACCAGGTCCATTGGCTCCAAAGCCTGTACTCCCTGAATCGGCTGTGAAACACACTCAGGGGACCATTTCCTTTCTTCCACGCAGGCACCCCAACAACTGCCACTCAGGTGGCTCCAGAGACCGGTGGCTTACAAGGCCAGAGCCAGGAGAGGAGACAGGTGGTGGAGCAGAGACAGATGGGCTCACCTGACCAGGTATGTGGCCCTGGTGATGCCTGGGGCCAAGGCCCCTCCCTCCCTCTCATACTTCCTGTGACCACTTCCTGTTTACTTTTCCTGGGTATCCCCAATATCTGTCACCACGAAAGCCCCTGCCCCCTCACCTTCTCTCTTCCCTGAGATCTGTTTCCTCCGTGTCACCCCGCTCAGCACCCACAGACCACCTGGGGTGTGTGTCTTCCTCGCCAGCCTCTTCCTCCCCCCCTCCCCCCACTTTACATCCCTCTGGCTTCAGGGAGCCTTCAGCACAGTGCCCACACCCCCCAGCTCTCCCACGACCCCAAGGGGAGCCCTCTAAGTGGTCCCCTTTTTTGCACGATTCACAAAGACTTGAAACTATAAAGACTTTTTTTTCTTTTCAAACAAGTTATCTCCTCTTGTGGAAACCTCTTTCACGTTCCGCGTGGTTCAGGGTTCAGGTTCTGGAGGAGGCCGCACGCAAATAAAGAGAGAGACTAGAAAAGATTAATTTGGCGATATTGGGGGGCCAGGCGGGAGCCTTCCTCTAGTGGAAAGACTACCACCTTCCTTTGGCCTTGCCATCCCTTTTATTAAGACTGTGGGATACACCCGTGACCTTTAGGCAGGAAATTCCAAGAACAGAAATTTACACGAGACAAACAGGTAGAGGCTGCTTCAGCTAACAATGTTTCAACTAAACAGGGAGTGATTAGCTCTGACCTTTCAGAGCAATGAAGGTTGACCAGCCTTCTGGTCTCCTGTCCACCTCTTTCTATGAGTGAGACAGTGTTTGATTTCTGGCACCTCTTAAATATGCTCCTATTTATTATTTTATTTTTAATCGCGGTTTAATACATGACCATCTTACCATGAAGCGTGCAGGGCTATGTGTTCTGTACATTAACGTGATGACCTGACCATCACCAGCATCCGTCTTCAGAACTCTTCCTCTTGCCACTGGAACTCAGTACCCTCTGAACAGCAACGCCCCCCCTCTCACCCCCATTTGTAAAGAAATGCTGGACCCCTCAGCCACTCAGTCCAGTCAGAGGGGTGAGGCCCGGCTCCTCTGTACATGTGCAGGACCTGGGATGGTACCGGCCACATGCAAACACGTCAAGAAAAGTTAAATGAATGGATGTCCTACTTATTTCGCCATGCGTGTCCAATAATCGCTACTTTACCTTATCCCAGACCTCCAGGCATTTTATTCTCACTTCTCAAAGCTCCTCCGTGCTATAGGTTTTGCGGATGAAGAAACGGAGACTCAGAAGCTAAGCGACAGCCTCATTGCCACAACTTACAAAAGGCGGGCCCGTGTGTCCGACAGACAGCGGCCACCTCCACCTCCCGCTTGCACCTCTTCTCACCCCAGGCGCCAGCCTCGTTCAGGAGCACTTTTGAGGTGCTGCTCTAGCTCTGTGCCCTGGGTCTCCCCCCTCTCTGACCCTCTCTCTGCTGGAGCTACCCCCTCAGGCCTGCTCAGCCCCAGCTCTGCCCGAGGCCCCTGCTCCTGACTTCCCTGCATCTCTGCAGGCAGGCCTATCACCACAGGGTCCCCGAAGGAAGTTCAAGCTCACGGTCGGGCATCTGAACCCTCCCAGCCGTGCCTCCAACTGCCTTCCCAGCTGCTGCTGCTTCCCCAACGTCATGGCCATGCTCTAATTGGCATTTTCTGCTCTGTGCCTCGTTTTTTTGTTTTTGTTTTTTTCATGTCTTTTGTCTCAACTGTTCTTCCTCACTCTCTAGCCGGGAGCTGGGTCTGTTTTTCTCGGCCGTGGCCGTCCCAGGGCCCAGCCCAGTGCCGGACCCCTAGTAGCGACTCCGTAACTTGGCATTGAGCGGGTTAGGGTGAGCATGCTGTGCTCCTGCCTGTCCTTTAAGGTTCTGTCTCAGGTGCCACCACCACCAGCACGTCTTCTTCCAGGCCCTCCCCCGGCCCTGGATGTGCTTTGCGCTTCGTTTGTTTCTGCCCTTTCATGTTCCACGGTTCTAACTAAATAAAACTTTCTGGCTTTTTTTATTTTTTATTGATTTTTTTTTACAGAGAGATAGAAAGTCAGAAACATTGATGAGAGAGACATCGACCAGCCGCCTCCTGCATGCCCCACTGTGGAGATGTGCCCGCAAGCAAGGCATATGCCCCCAACGGGAATCGAACCTGGGACCCCTCAGTCCCCAGGCCGATGCTCTATCTACTGAGCCAAATCAGTCCCGGTCTTTCTGGCTTTTTAACCTCTTCATTAAGACAGAAACACTGTCTTTATTTTGAAACATGTATAAGCTTCTTTCTGTAGCATACAGGCTGGTGTGTGTATGCACACACATCCATACCACAGACAGGCCACAGACACCGCGCAATGCTGAGCGCTGGCCTGGTGCACCCAGCGGCGTCCCTCGGCGTGTGTGAGTGGATTTGAACCGAACCACCGGGGGCAATCCCCCTTGCCCTCTCATCCTTCAGCAGGCATGGGGACGTGGTCCCCCTCTTCTCCCCATTTCCGCCGGCCACCTTCTCCATCCTGGAGCCACTGCAGCATTACCAGCTGGCACCTGGGGCCGGAGAATGACTTCCATTGGCCATCGTGTTCCCTGGTTCCCCACACAGCGAGCACAGCAGGTAAAGGTGAAAACGGGTTCTCAGAAGCACCAGGTGCCAGAGAAGGGTGCCAGGCAGGGCATGGTGGCAGCGATGTCCAGCATAGAGCTGAGATCCAGTAGTAAGCCTCTCGCTGCTGAGCTTTAAGAGTTTCTTGTACATTTTTGATACAAGTCTTTTGCCAGGTATGTGCTTGGCCAAGATTTCTCTCCCAGGCTGTGGATTGTCTTTGCCTTCTCTTTCTTTACAGTATCGTTTACAGAGCAGACATTTTTAACTTTAATGACGTGGTGCGTTTTTTTTTGTTTGTTTGTTTTTTGTTCTTGGGTTCTTTTTCCAGGGATGATACTTAGTTGTTTTGTTCTGTTTTGAATCTCATTCTCACAACCAAACAAAAATCACCTAGATCCACTGCCCCTCCACTCTGACTCCATGTTATCTTCTAAAAGTTTTAGAGTTTTGCATTTTATATTGAGGCCCGTGATCCATTTAAACTTAATGTTTGTGAAAAGTATAAGGTCAGTTCTTAGATTCTTTTTTTTTTTTTGCACCTGTTAGTTGTAAAGATTTTTCTCTGTTTAATTGCCTTTGTTACTTTGTCAAAGATGAGCTGCCTATATTTGTGTGTTATATGGCTGACTTTATTTCTGGGCTCTGTACTCAGTTACGTTGATCCGTTTGTCTATTATTTATTTCTTGCCAATGCCGCGCTGTCCTGATTACTGTAAGGTTAGAGTAAGTCTTGAGGTTGCGAAGTGTCAGTCCTCCAACTCTGCTTGTCTTCAATAGCATGTTGCCTCTTCTGGTCTTTTGCCTCTCCATCCAAATTTGAGCATCAGTTTGTCACTATTCACAAAATAACTTGCTGATATTTAGATTAGAATTGAGTTTGATCTATACATCAACTTGGGAAGAACTTAAACCTAGACCACACTGAGTCTTCCTACCTATGAACACAGACTACACTTCTCCATTTATTTAGACTTCCTCTTCTTTCATCAGTTTTTTTGGTTTTTCTTCATATAGATATTATACATATTTTGTTAGATTTATACCCAAGTACTTCATTTTTAAAAAAATATATTCTATTGTTTTTTTACAGAGAGAAAGGGGGAGGGATAGAGAGGTAGTAACATCGATGAGAGAGAGATATCGATCAGCTGCCTCCTGCACACCCCCTATTGGGGATGTGCCCGCAACCAAGGTACATGCCCTTGACCAGAACCGAACCTGGGACCTTTCAGTCCACAGGCCAATGCTCTACCCACTGAACTAAACCAGTTTCGGCAGTATTTCACTTTTTTTATGCTAATGTGAACCCAATCAGTTTGTAAAAATAAATTGAACTGCATTGTCATTGTTTTTGTGTTTTTTTAAAAAACAACTTGGCTATTTCTTCTCCTAGTTTTGCAAATAAAGCCAAATAGATTTGCAGAGATGGAGACACACTCAAGTTGTCAGCTCTCCTCATTTATAATTAATGAACTTGTTCATATAGAATAATTATCAGCTATACTCTGCATTTGGTTATTTGCATGCACCTGAGGTCAGAGGTCCCCTAACGTTGAAAAGAAGTTGAATTAGGATTTTAATTTATTATAAAAAATAAAATATATTGTTCAGATCAGAGCATTTCCCTGGATACTGTATCCCGGACCTTTCACTGATAAAATTCAAAAAAAGAAGGAGAAAATGCTTATTTCTTTGTGATGGACCCTTCCCTTTCCAGCCAAGGAAAAGCTTGGATCTTAGGATAGGAAATTAGTCTGTGCAGGTGGCTCGAGTTTCTGTGTTTCATTTGAAATTAAGAGCATGACCAGCTGTGTTACTGGAAATTTAAAAAGTGCCCAGCCACTCCACTGAGCCTCAGCCTATCTACTGGAGAGTCTCCATCCTTAGCACTAGTCAGCCGATGTGCTGAGACCCCCCCAAGCCACATGCTGCAGGCCAGGGGTAGCGAGACAACCATCAGAGAAACGCCTTCCAGGTTCCAGGAGGCCAGTTTTCGTGCTTTCATTCGTTATGGGAAGGTTTTCAAACATAAGCTGTTTGAAGTAGTGCCCCCTCCAGAACGTAGCATTTGACATAACAGTAGACTTAAGAAATGAGTCCCCAGGAATGGCCCTGCCGAAACTATGATGCCAACTGTGCTTTCCCACCTGGCAGGTGCGAAGCTCGCCAGGTGACGGGGTGGCCTGGGGCAGCTCCCCCTCTTACATCAGCACCCCTTCTCCATGAAGGCCTGGCTCTTGGCTCCAGGGGGGCCTGCCTGCTTGGGTTCAGCGCTCTCCGAGGAGCTGGCATTGCGTCCCAGGTGTATTCATTCAGGGCCTCGTTGGCTCAAGCTTTCCACCTCACAGCCACTGAGCACAGGGGCCTCGAAACCCACTGGCTCACCTCGGGGTTTCAGGTGCCCGTGTGGACTCCTCCTTGCTCAGGGGCGCTCTCCCCCTTTGGAATTCCCTCTCCCCGGGCCTAGAGCACCGCCTTGGCACAGCCAGGCCCAGACTCCTCATCCCCAGGGTCTGGCCTGAAAACTGTCGCCCACCTAAGCATCTCACTCCATGAATCAGAACTAAGGAATGGCCGCCCACGAGGCTGACACTTCTGGTAATAGAGTGGAAAAGTGTTTGGAGTTCTGCAGGGGAAAAAAGGATATTGAGGGGCTAAATTGCCTTCCAGGCAATGGAGTAAGAACACGGTTTTTAAATTGCAAGGCCGGGGGGGCAGTATCGGAGCACCCCTCAGAAACTGTGTATTAGAGCACGCGGGTTTCAATGGCCAGGTGCAGCATGCCCACGCTGCTCCGCCGCGGCTGATGGCAGACCTTCTGATGGAAGTTCTGTGATTTGAGTTTATTAGTTTCTGGCACCGAGACCTGTATTTTTTTGAGCGATTCCTATAAAATGGACTGGGAGTTATTATGTTCCTTTAAAGAATGTGATACTAAAACAAGTTTTTAATAAAGTGTTTTGAAAAGGCAATAGTCTGAAGAAGAAGAAGAAAAAAATAAAAAGCTGGGCAACACTTCAAGCTGGTAATGAACTGAATATGTCTCTAATTATATTGAATTTACAAGTAATAGAATGAGCCTGGGTTAGCAATTACTTCTGAGTGAAATTGCGTGCCTGAAGGAAGAGAAATCTCTCTTTAAAGTTGGGGGGAAATGGATAAAAGTGCTGTATCATTACATTAGATTTTAAATATCCTTCACTCTCCATTTTCAAAGGTCTAATCCATTCGAAAACGCATTCTCCAATAAACATTTTGTAGAAATTGATGGGTGTCTCAAACTTTGGTTTGGCTTTGATTTTTTTTTTTCTTTTCTTTAGAAAGCCTTAAGTATGGATGTCTCTCTGCCAGGGAGCCCTAAGGCATGAATTTTGAAGGTGAGACCCGAAGCAACATTGGGGTGTAAAATTCAATAGAACTCCCACACACCAGGCTGAAGATTTAAGAGTTAAACAGGTTCGAGTTCTCCAATAAAACAGTTTAATTTGAATGTATAAATAATTCATCCGATGCTCACAGAACTGCCTCCACATCATTTGTCTTTAATAATCCAAACCCACCAATAAATGGGGTGCTGGCTGGCACCGAGGTTCTTGTCTCTCACGATGTGACTCCTCGAATCAAACCCCTTCTGACCTGAGGCACCATCCACCGCGGGAGCAGATGGTTCAGTGAATAACAACCTGGAGTGGGGAGCCCCGGGCTGGCATGGGGTTGGCCTTCCCCAAATCATGCCATTGGTCCCGCACTCACAGCACGGTCAGGTCCGGGTCTGCAGGTGGGGGTTGATGTGCCAGGTCGCCGGGCAGTGGAGGGCCAGGACGCCGGGCAGCGCTCTCTACTTCAAGGGACTCCTTGTGTTTGTTGTTTAAATGCTCACTTGGTGATGCTGGGAGTTTTCTGTTTCATCCCCACAACACTGCACCAGCTGACTTTTTAAATGCCACCCCCATTTTGTGGATGAGGCCTGAGGATTAAGAGGATTAGCATCTGATACAGTGTCCTCCTGCTGGCCCAAGGCAGCTGGCTTCTTAGCGGCTAGACTACAGGCACAGGGCGAGTTCCTAACATACCTAGCGTTGGAGAGGCGATCTGAAAAGCGAACGGGCACAGATATCGAACAGCTTCCTGGGGAAACGGAGGTGCAGAGGATCCAGTGATCTACTAGCAGCGGTTCTCAACCTTCTTAATGCCGCGACCCTTTAAGACAGCTCCTCATGTGGTGGTGACCCCCAACCATAAAATGATTTCTGTTGCTACTTCATCACTGCAATTTTGCTACTGTTATGAACTGTAATGTAAATATCTGATAGGCAGGACGTATTTTCATTGTTACAAATTGAACATAATTAAAGCACAGTGATTAATCACAAAAACAATATGTAATTGTATATTGTGAAATATTTATTTCTAATTACAAATAAATGAAATTTTGTCTTGAATCGTGGTGTAGCATGGGCAACAGTCTTCATATGACAGCAGTAAACTACATGGCTACACTTTGCTACACCGAGGAGCGGTGTGTTGGTTCCTAAGACCATGGGAAATAGGTGTTTTCTGCTGGTCTTAGGCGACCCCTGTGAAAGGGTCGTTCGACCCCCAAAGGGGTCGTGACCCACAGGTTGAGAACTGCTGCTCTACAGGCACAGGACGCGTTCCTAAAATACCTAGCGTTGGAGAGGCGATCTGAAAAGTGACCGGGCACAGATATCAAACAGTTTCATGGAGAAACTGAGGCGCAGAGAATCCAGTGATTTACGAGGATCGCATACATGGTATGTCAAGGGCGGATTGGGGGTGATTTGGGGAGCCTGCCTCCCCATTGGAACACTTGGGCCTTGTGGGTGACACTCACACAAGGGAGCTGGCCGGAGCCAGGAGCACAGTGGAGGCTCCCATCCTGGCTCTGGGACCCAGCCCTTCTCTCCTGGGCGAGGGACCCCGTTTCCTCGCCTGTCACAGGAAGGCAGATCCATCGCCATGTCTTTTGAGTTCAGTTGCATGGCCACCACAGCCCGGAGGGGTACTCCACTGTGGGGTCCACCACAGGTCTCCGACTGGAAGCCGGATACACCGGCCCCGCAGCCAACCCTGGGTACCTGCCCGGGGCAAGCCTGACCCCCTCTCTCCCTCCCTCCCTCCCCACTGCTGCTGATCGCAGGACTTGGGGAGGCTTAAAGCAAAGTATTATGGCTTTCCTCTAACTGCTCACTGCCACCGTGGGCGAAATTTGTGCTTCTCCGTGAATGGCTCCACATTCCTTTATCCTTCCCCAGAGCCACTTCATCCACCGGATTACGAGTTCCCGAATCAGGAAGTGAGATGCTTTACCTTCCTCCTCGCCCTAGAAACGGCCGTGAGATGTGTCACAAGGATGAAGCAAAGACATCTGCACCGGAGGCTTTGCTCCCCTTTCAGGCAGGTTCCTCTGCGTGAAGGGTGGTCCCGGGCGATTTCCCGCCAGGAGTGAATGCGTTGGCCACGACACACCAAGGCCAGGGCCACTGCCTGTCAGTGGTCACACGTGGGGATCATAAAGAGCCCCTCTGCTCCGAGTCCCCTTCATCTCGCCTCTCCTCCCACCCCTTGGCGCTTGCTTCTGGTTGTTTGTGTGTTTGGTTTTCTTTTTTTTTTCTTTTAAATATATTTTTATTGTTTTTTTTACAGAGAGGAAGGGAGGAAAGGGATAGAGAGCTAGAAACATCGATGAGAGAGAGACGTCCATCAGCTGCCTCTTGTACACCCCCCACTGGGGATATGCCTGCAACCAAGGTACATGCCCTTGACCGGAATCGAACCCGGGACCCTTCGATTTTCTTTTTCTTTTTCACAGTCCTTGGATAAAGACCGGAGGATTGCTACTTATAAGTAAAACTATACTTGCTTGCAAGCTCTCAGACATTCATTCTTTTTCTTTTCTTCCTTACCAGAATCCGATCAGATTTGAATTCTGATTTCAAAGACTCCCATGGAGGCGACCTTTCAGGTGACCCCTTCAAATAACTGACATGCTAAACAGCAGATCTCCCTATATGCCGGGTCATTGTCCTGATATATTCTGCCTTCATCTAGTGTTTACGCGCCTCCGAATCGTTTTATTTACGCCGTTACTCTTATTATCATCCGCTCGAGGTGCCCGTTTTCTTTGCTTTCTCCGTGAAGCACAAGTGTATTTAGTGTGCCAAGCGATACATCATCAAGGTAGAGAAAGGTGAGCCCTTTGATATATGACAAGCCTTCCGTGGCATGAAATAACGATTGCCTATTATTTTACTCCTGACGTTTTTATTTTTAAGGGAATTTCGCTTGATTTGTGGCGCTGACACCTCTGATCTGTTGTTTCCAGTGACCTTACATCCAAAATCGGCGGCGTGTGACGCTTGATGGCCCAGATAAAAAACATTAATGGCGGCAGAGAGGCTGTATTTTCCCGGCCATAAATTAGGTTTAAATAACTCTGAATTTATTTTAAACTCTCCAGTACTTTTTACTGTCCAGGCAATAAATGTATTTATTACGGGGGCCTACCTGGGTTCCGCCTCCGAGTGCTGTGCTTGGCTGCCTCGAATCCTTTCCTTCTCCCTCGTGAAAAACTGCATCTCACCTGTGAGCACTGCTTTGCACTAATTCTTCTCTAATTTCTACCAATGGGGGTGCAGAGAAAGGGCCGCTTGTCAGAGAGGCAAACCTCAGGCGTTTCTGTTGGGGGGTGATCCAGCCTGGAATGAACTTGGTTCTGAAAGGAGCAGGAGAGACGCAGGCCTGGCAGTCAGGGATGGGCCCTCTGTACCCCCAAGTGAGAAGTTTGCTTCAGACCCTGATATATTTCCGCCAAAGGGACAGCCCTTTCCCCCATTGGGATCTGCATAGCCTCCCCGCTGTACCTGTATGTTTTCTGTACTCGATTATGCGGTGTGCCGTGAAATTGCGTTGAGAATTTCCCCGTTAAAAACATTTATGATTTGAGAATTTTTATGTATATGTTTGAGAATGGTCATATATGTTTTTTTTTATTGAGATGTAATTTATATACCGAGAAAGTCACCCATTTAAAGTGTACACGTCAGTGGTTTTAGTATATTCACATGTGTCACCATCACCACTATCTACTTCCAGGACATTTTCATCACCCCAAAAAGAAACTTCCTGTACTTGTCCACAGTCACTACGCCTCCCTCCCCCAGCCCCTGGCAGCCACGGATCTACTTCCTGTCCCTATGGGTTTGCCTAGTCTGGACACTTAATATAACTGGAATCATATAATACATGGCCTTTCGCATTTTACTTTTATTTAGCATAACGTTTTCAGGCTTCATCCATTTTGTAGCAGGCATAAGTATTTCATTCCTTCTTGTGGCTGAATAATATCCCATTGTATGAAAGTTCCACATTTTGTTTATCTGATGGATAGATTTTTCATTTTAAAAATTTTATCTGTATGTTCAAAAGTTTCCATGTCATTCATCCCCCAGGCATTCTCCTATCTGGAATATTTTTGAAAGGTAGATCTTTTAAAAAATGCCATAGCCTGGCTGGTGTGGTTTGGGATTGAGCGTCAACCCAGGAACCAAGAGCTTGCCGATTCAATTCTTGGTCAGGGCACATGCTCAGGTTTTGGGCTCAATCCCTAGCAGAGGCCGTGTAGGAGACAGCCCATCGATGATGTTCTTCTCTCTTCAATGTTTCTATCTCTCTTTAAAAATCAATAAAAACTTGTTTTTTAAAAATACAATAGAGTATATGCTACTTTGTCGTCAATAACCATCACATATCTCTTACTGATTTTGTATAAATTTCTTATACACCTTAACCATGTCATTCACTAAATACACATGCCCATTTAAAGATTACATGTGATTCTTGAATATATGGAATGCTGTTCAACAGGATTTCCATGAAGACCAGTCACCTGACCCCTCTTTGAACCCCAGGTACTTCTCCTTAAGGCACAGCCATATCCACTATGAGTTCATCCTTCACTAGGCTATAAACTCTTTGCGGGTGTTAGAACCAAAATAACATAGACCGGGTGGCTTCTAGTCAACAAACATTTATTTCTTATGGTTCTGGAGTCTGGGAAGTCCAAGATCAAAGTCCAAGGGCAGATTCGGTGTCTATGAGGGTCGGCTTCCTGGTTCACAGACAGACAGCGGTCTTCCCGCTGTGTCCTCACTCCATAGAAGGGCAGTGGAGCGTCCTAAATTCTCTTTTACAAGGTTAATCCCATCCACCAGGGCTCCACCCTCGCAACGTAATCACCTCCCAAAGGCCCCACTTCCTAACACCATCCCATTGGGGTTTCTGTTTCAACATAGACATTTTGGAGGGGACACAAACATTGAGTCTTCAGATTCTTTTCTTGATCCATTTCTCATCACTCATCAGAAGTCAGAGCAATGATGAGACATCTTATCATTTTCTGAAATCGAGGGCAGCGTCGCTGGAGTCCTCCCCTCCAGGGCCATAGACTGGAGCGGCTGGCACAGCACCAGGCAGACAGCAAGGGACCCGAAGACCCACATCTGCTTGCTTGCACGCACTTGCTCAAAGGGAGAAAAATCACTCAAAGCAAGAGAGGCAGAAGAAGGTGGGTGAAAGGACAAGAAAACTCTACCCAGTGAGAAGAAAAAGGCTCGCCTGTCTTTTAGTCTCTTCGTGGAGGAGGGAGGTTGCCATTCCATCATGGTGACAGACAAAGCCTCAGGTAGGAAAGTTGACCTTCCTCTGGTTGGGACTGACTCTAGAGCTGAGTGAGCAGTGTGGCGTTTTCTGTTAGAGGAGTCTCCTCCGTGCCAGAATGCCAGGTCTCATTAGCATGCGGTACTGATACTGGTCTGCTGAGCTCTTTCATTCATTCCCGCTGGATGCCTTCTGGAAGATTCCACAGATATAACACCTCAGCCAGTTAGTTACATGCATCCTCAACACACTCTATTGCCAGGTGCTCGTGCTTTATCAATGGCCATGGCTACTTTTGATTTCCCTGGGGGTTTGGGGAGGTCAGGAATTGAGGGAGGAAGGAAGAAGTGGAGTTTGGTTATGCCCTAGCTTCCAGCTGCAAGGCCTGGCTGCCCACAGCCCATGGCCGTGAGCCAAGGGTGCTGAAAACCAGAGCCGCCCCTTCCAAGTTCAACCTCCCCCTTCACACTGACTAATGGACTAAACAAGGGTTCTCGAAGAGAGTGACTTGAGGGCAAACTACTTTCTTTTTTTTTTTTCCAATATATTTTTACAGAGAAGAAGGAAGAGGGATAGAGAGTTAGAAACATCGATGAGAGAGAGACATCGATTAGCTGCCTCCTGCACACCCCCTACTGAGGATGTGCCCGCAACCAAGGTACATGTCCTTGACCGGAATCGAACCTGGGACCCTTCAGTCTGCAGGCCGACGCTCTACCCACTGAGCCAAACCGGTTTCGGCTAGAAAACTACTTTCAAGGGGATGCAGCCCAGCAGCACAAGCGGTTTCCCCAGCCGCTCGGTCCTGCGCCTCTGCAGTGAGTCCACCATCCGATAACCGCCAAGGGAGCGAAGACACAGCTTCCCCTCTCGCGTTCCCAACTTTCCCAGGGCTGGCTTAGGGAAATATTTGGGGTTGCGCGGTGCTCTGCTCTCCGTAGCATAAACATTTATTTAAATGGGGCTGTCGCTCGTAATGAAGAATGAAGGAAAAACAATGGTCTGATTTTGACAAATTAACTTGTGATTTGGAGAGTCAGTGAAGCAGGGACGAGACATTCCTAACTATACTAATTAAATGAGCTTGCAACATTTATTTTAATGCAATGGAACCAGCCATATGAAGATGAACATTTTAATTTATTTGGCGGTGACATTATGAAAAATTCCACCGCTGCAGATTATCTACAAAAACAAATCTCATCAGCATCGAGCTTTGTGCGGGGAAATTTCCCATCTTTCACACGAGCCTGACCTTCTCCCCCGTGGGAGCAAATGCGAATGAGCTAAGTTACTCGAAAAGTTTTTTGTGTGTTTTTTGTTGTTGTTGTTGTTGTTTTTTATTCGGAAGGTTGTCTTTCGGCCGAGGCCGGGCTTTCTGTTCAAATGACTTCTGTGCCAAACACATTCATTTTTCATGGTGCGGCGTAGATGAAAAATTCCGAAGCCGTTCTGCGGGGAATGCAAATATAGCTCATTAGTTCTCGAGCATTTTTCATGAAAGACTGCAGAGTGTTTGCGGCAGATGAGGCCGCCTCGCTCCAGCCAGGAATGAGCACCACATGTCCCGCTAATTGTTTTTTAAACTTGCGCCTTTCCCCCGGCACCCGGGAGCGATTGGAAATGGGGAAGGAAGTGAAGAATGGAGGGGCGCCTCGCACGCTGACATCGCTCTGCACTTGGTGTCTCGTGCGTGTGTGTGTGTGTGTGTGTGTGTGTGTCTGTCTGTCTCTCTCTCTCTCTCTCTCTTCCTCCCTCCCTGCAGCCATGTTCCAGGGGCGCCATTTGCAGACAATGGCAGCGTGTTTGCTTCTCCCAGGACGCACGGAGGCGCGTTTTCTGCAGGGCATGGCTCCCCGAGGTGCGGCTGGCACAGCACCAGGCGGCGGACAAATGGCCTCCGTCCAGGGAGCGGGTGGGTGGGCTGCTGGCTCCTCGCCCGCCACCGCCAGCTTCGAGGGAGCCATACCGTCCAGATGTCGCCCAGACTGACGTTCCCGCTGGAGCTCTGCCGAGGAACCCTGCGGGGAGCAGGCGCCCTCCTTCCCAAGTCAGTCCTGCCCGCCCCTCCCCCCCACACACACACACCCTGGCTAAGGCTCCAGGCCTGTGGGTGCGGCCCTCTCTGGCTCCGGAGACCGTTCCCCACCCCCTCCACCTCCCGCTCCCGCTGAGGGCCACGGCCCAGGGTGGACCATCAGCGCCCACCCAGGCCTCTCCGGGATTTGGTCCTTTTCTGCCCGCGTCACCCCGCGTGGCTGTGACTGAGAGGCGGCCACGTCCTCCTGGGGTTTGGACCGTTCCCTTCAGGAGGACTCAGCACCCTTTAGGGCAGCATTTCTCAACCTGTGGGTCGCAACCCCTTTGGGGGTCGAACGACCCTTTCACAGGGGTCGCCTAAGACAATCGGAAAATGCAGATATTGACATCACGATGCATCACAGTAGCAAAATGTCATGGTTGGGGGTCACCACTCCATGAGGAACTGTGTGCAAGGGTCGCGGCCTTAGGAAGGTTGAGAACCACTGCTTTAGGGGGTCTTGGGGTTTGCAGTCACCGCAGGCGCTGCGCTTCCCAGCCCCCAGGGCCAGTCCGCGTGGCCTGGCCGCCTGCTCCTAGCGCTGTCTGTCCCTCGGTCTTGGGCTCCGAAGCCTCAGAGAGCCCCAGTGTATCCTGCTCCCAGGGCCTGTGGGGTAGTGGGTGCAGGGCCTGTGGGGTAGCGGTGCA